>CM021732.1:21493833-21744397 GCA_011075105.1 Heteronetta atricapilla | reverse complement strand
AAGAAAAGAAAAGAAAAGAAAAGAAAAGAAAAGAAAAGAAAAGAAAAACAGAAAAACAGCTTGTGCTTTCAGGTTATTTTGCTACTGTTCCAAATTTCACATTATGTGACTTTTCCCTACTCAACATCAACACTGTACCTAAATAGGGACTAAACTAATTTTTATGGCACCTGAGACGTTCAGGTAGTCTCCCATTCAAGTGAGTTGTTAAGATTGAGATTGAGATTGCTAAACTTCCTATATCACATATATTCAGCTCAGAATGGACAAAGAAATTTCAAGAAATACTTTTCCTAAATAATTCATGCAGTTCTGCCATGTCATCATTTACTGTCTTTTTAAGGAAAACTGCAGTGTTGCTTATAGAAATTCCTTTCTACTTTGGCCATATTTCCTAGAGAGGAAAATCTGTCAAGTCAAGTAGCTATAAATAAGAAGGTGCAGAAGAGGCACCAGGCAGTCTTCTGTTAAAACAGAAAATAATGTTTCTGTTTCTTATAGTGGTTATTTACAGTGATAACTGAAAACATTTAATTTGTATAATGGACATACTGACATATTACCTTTTGATGCATCCAGGGAGATATAATGAGCTGAGAAGCCTTCAGATGAAATACTGTGATCAGTCACAAAGTACAACGTCATCATGTTCCCACCACTGGTGAGCGATGGTGGAATTGATCTTCCACAGTACCTGCAGCAAAAAGAAGACCCAAATTGAGAGGCAGTGTCTTATGAAGCATCTGTATTACTGGAAGAGGATTCATCTTTCACAAAAAGTTTGAAGAGTTGCATGTACACAAATTCCTCCATTGAATGATAGAGATCCCAACTATATACACTGTATCATGGGGCTAAATAGTATGATAAACACACAATGATACAAAGCTAAGTTGTGTGGCAAAGTCAGAGGAAAAACTGTTTGTCAAATTGTCAAATCTTACTGAAATTAGTCCATACTGTGCCTACAACATATTCTGTTCTTTTGTAGGAGTCAGGGTAGTTAGCAAAAGAGCAAGGCTGCAAAACACTCTCCATTCTATTATGACAGTCATTTGCTCCTTATTTTTCAAAATACTGCCATGTCAGCCAACTGCTTTACAGTCCATAGATGCTGCTTGGTACCATGCTCATGTAGTTCAGATGTTCTTGAATTCTAGGTTGGCAAGAAAATCCTGTATATATTCCACCTGTTAAAGGAAGCAGGGGAGGGGGACAGGCAGGATTTGCCAGCCTTTTGTTCCATAATATAACATTGTATATCAGAAGAAAATGAAAACAAAATCCTATAAAACAATTGCTTCCATTTAGTGGAATAGTTTTTGCTGACATCCAAATGCCCAATCTTTTAAGTTATCTTTCTTTCATTACTGCAAGTGTCTTTTCCTGGACACAGATGTATTGAAGCTTTTGAACTCATTTCCCATGAATCAAAATGTTAATGGAGCTGGACAAAGGCATCAATTGAATCCTCTCCTTAAAAATACTGTCCTCTTGACCTAAATCAGTTTCTCTCAGTATAGCACTTATTAAATGTGGCTCTCATTCCCTGGTCAAAGAAAGGAAGCTGCCTTTACTACGTGAGGGAGGGGGATTGCAGTTAATGTTTCAGCAAAGCAGAGCAGTTAATGTATACACAAAATTTAAGGCAGCAAATTGGATAGAGAGATCTACAGAGCAGTGTACATTCTACAGCAATTAGGTTCTGTATGCTAATGGAGATATTCACCTTCCCAATTTTTGCATAGTGCTGTTGTCATATATTTCAAGATAATCATTTCTGCAATTATAATCAAATGCCAAATTAAATGAAGTGAATGTCAGACGAATCAGGTAGCCAGGTTGAATGTTGATAGTCCAGGTACAGTTAATACCATGTGGGTAGACATCTGGATGACCAGGACTTGTAATGGTTCCTTCTGATCCACTGAGAGACTCTCCACATACTGTAACGATTTAGAACATCAAGTTAAATGACACATTGATTCAACATTGAGGCACCTATAAAGTTTGTTACTTTTCTTTCTGAAATGTCACAGTCTTTTTTGCCTCATGAATACTACACAGTGACACATTCAGAATTTGTCTCCCATTATATGTTTTCAGCATACAGGAAAATCTGGACTATACTAACACTCTATACACAAAAACAAAACAAAACAAACTTACCTGTATCTAATGGCCAGTACTCAGCTCTGAAGCCAAGGTTGGTAAGAGAGGAAGCTCTGAATTTAATATAGAGATTGTTCCGTGTGGATTGCACTCTAGATGGTACAGCTGTACCACAGTATTTCTCCAGAAGAGGAGAGTCTGTGTTGTTGCCATCTCTGACCTGAAGAACAGTATATTCAAATATTCCATACAAAGTTCTATTGTATTAAAGTTATAAGCATAAATGAATTCATAAGAATACTATAAAAGACATCCTTGGTAAATCAAGTAGTTCTGCTTTGGTGGAGATGAGTATGAGAAGGAACACACGGATAAGAATTTCTTAAGGTTATTCATAGTACGTGTATATTATTCTTTACCTCAACATAGTCTGAGTCACAAGTGCTTGTATTTCGAATATCAAAGTCGATAAAGTTAAGAATCACCACTTTGCCAGCTGGCTGGGAGATAATCCACTCACAGGTCTTTGGGTGAGATGGTACCCTGGGGTAATACGGTGAATGGATAGTGCCTGCTCCAGACAGGAAACCTCCACAGGCTGCCAACAGACACCAGGAAAATTGTGATGAATGGTTTCAAGGACTGTATAATCATGTCTATCAAATATCACTATGACGTTACAAGAAAACCACCCCTTAAAGCCTATGTTCTCGCAGTGTCTACTGTGGTCATCCAGGTAGGATTAAGAATGTACTTAAAAGAAAGTACGGCAGTAACTATAGCATAAATGTGTATATACAAGACCAATTTAACTTTGTCCATGAAAACTTATGGATTTGACTAGTTTCTTTCACACGCTTAGACAGATGTATTAGTGATTAAGAACTAAAAGAAATAACTAAAATATAAAGATTTAGGCAGAATTATAGCTATATCATCTTTAGAATGTTAGTGCTAACTGACTTATTTTTAATAGAAAAATGGGGAATGTATTTCCAAATATGGTAGAAGTGCCTACCATGGACCTAGGACAGACATCATCTGTGAATTTCTAAAATAGTGATAAATAAATAAAATGACTTTTTCCCCTTTCTTTTGAAGTTTGTCTTGTACCCATTCTATGGATAATATAGCACAGGAATGACTGAAAGTGACCAAATTGCAGATCAGTTCACTGTGCAAGCCATCAGTTCTCCTTACCAACTTGATAAATGGCCCTGAAGCTAGCTTGTTGCACAGAAGCATCAGACTTGAACTTGATCCAGAGACTGTTGCTGGTAGAAGTGATTGGAGACGTAAGTGTACTATGACAGAATTTGGTAATTAAAGAGGACATCTCACTGTCACCATCTCGAACCTAATCATCAACAAGAAAAAAAGAATTATGTCAGATCATAAAAGTCTTGGGATTTGATATCTGGATAACATTATAATCTCACAAGAACTGCTAAATAACAAAAGGAGCAACTATTGTACTTATTTATAAGAGGGGTAAAGGGCCACTACAGTAATTGGCACAAGTGACTTCTGGGAACTCAAATGAAGGACTGGATGATTGGCACAGAAGGCACACACACATTACTGTCACAGGACACTAGGATGAAACACATTTTCTCTATGAATCACAGCTTTAGCACAATTTGAGCACGTGCTTCCAAAAGTGACACCTTTAGTATTAAAGGGGCAGGACAGGTGCTCACCAGTGACAACTATGAAAATTTTGCCAGCACTAAAACCCTGCTGTGGAAAAAAAAAAAAAAAAAAAAAAAAAAAGAGGATCTGTGATTTCCTCACTCTGGCCATGAAGTTTATAATGACCTTTCAACAGCACTTCTCCAGGAAAATCACATCACACCTGTACATCAGCACAGCCAGGCAGCTCAAGAACAAAAGGTGCAACTCTGAGTCCCACAAGCAGTAAAAAGGTATACTGATGTCTTTTCATTTTTTTGTCTGAAGGGTCCAATGCATGAAAATGACAGTGAAACTGTATCAGGGAATCATTTCTAGGTTCTACATTTTACACTGCTACTGTCCTAACCTTAATCAATTTTCTGATCAAAGGAAAAATGTACCTTGTATACTATCCCAGAAGTCAATTACAAATCATGATTATTAGGGGACTTGCAGGAAAGAGATATTTGCACTTTCAAACTTTAGGACCTGAACCCACAGACTGTGCATAAGAAAGAATGGGTGCATGTGGTGCTTGCTCAGCTTTGGCCATCTCCACTGGTTAGACAGTTTTCTGACTCTCTAACAGATATTTTAATTTTGCTGGGACCTAAGTTCCAGGTGACAGAGTCATTCTGGATATACAGGGGAGTAACTAAGATCAGAATTTGTGCTGGAATGTTTACAAAATCTTTATACAGAAGTGAAAGTTTCCAGAACTACATTTTGCATGAGTTCACATTTTTTCTTGACCTGTTTCTATTTACATTTTTGGTTTATAAAGTCCAGTGAGTAGTGATAAAAATAACAGGTTCTCTAAACTATGTGAATAATGTCTCATATTGCCAGCTAGAAGAATGGCAAGGAGAAGGAGCTGGCTTGCCCAACACCTTACCTCTGTATCACTATGTCACAGCCTTTCTTAAATAAGAAGTTTTATTGTGTCTAGTTTCTTATTTCAGACCCCTGGTTCCAGGCTGCTCCTTCCTTAGCAGAAGAATAAACATCCTTCCCTGAGCAAGTGTTTTGAGCTCTGGCTGGCTGCAGTGGAAACTGCAGATTTCCTGATATCACCAGGGATAGGAATAATCTGCAATTTTTCAATGTGACAAAACAATCATCAGAGAGTGATTTTTAAAGTAGCTTAAACATCCAAAACCTATCTCCCTACTTGAACTTCATCATAAAACCCAACGAGACAGTATTTTAGAAATTTATATGTGGAAAATCAGGCCTTGAAAAAGGAGGACGGTACTTTACTCGTAACCACATTTCCTGCGTCCGAAAATGCTGGCTGTTTCTCTGCTTTGGGCTGAGCAGACTACCGGAGAGGGAAGGAGAAGAGGTGTTGAGATAGACAGAAATACAGGAAAACTGAACTGCTGTGACAGATCAGAAAACAACAAGGTAAACGCCTTGCTGAATTAATACAAACTGATTGCATTCAACAGAAATGGTTTTGTTTCTCTGACTGCTGTGAATTTAGCCGCTGTTCTGCCAGCAATTAGGCAAGAGGAGTACCAGGCCAAACAAACAAAAGCTGTCTGTTTTCATTAAACACACTTCCCCTCTCATTTCAGAAATTAATTACACTTCATTCCAACCAAAGTCTCTGGGTTAGAGGAGGAGGGACGGGAATGATGTTAGCACAACAACAAATCTTTTAAAAACAGATTATCTGAAGGGCGCTCACAGGGGCCTATGCCGCTCTTGGTCAGTTTAAGCACAAAGCCACGTAACTGCGCGGCCCCGCAGCGCCATGCTGCTCCTGCTGTAGCTGTCTGTAAGCTCAGCCTCAGCTCTGCCAGGCCTTGGGCCAGGGCTGCGCCCCCCAGAACCTCCCCCCAGCCACCAGCTTCCCTGCTCCTGGTTTAGCCGTGAGGGCTAAATCAACCAGGGGTTGGTACCAGATTGGTTTTATGTTTGTTAATCTCCCTAAGGTACAACTGCAGTTTTGTACAGATGGCACTAGCAAGCAGCCGTTCCGAGTAGGATGAGGTATTTGTGATGCTTGAGATATGGTGAGCTGGGATGTGGCGCAGAGAAATACGGGGATGGGGTGGCAGGACACAGGGCACAAGCTGGTGATTAAAATCTCACCAGAGCTTGTCAGACCACAAAGGCAACACCAGTCCCTGCCCAGCCTTTCCTGGGAACTCCCCCACTCTGCCTAGGGCCCAGAGCCCCATCTCAGCTCCCAGTGCTGTCAGCCCCTGCTCCATCACGGCTGCAGCAGAGCCGGGCTCTAGCTCCCAGCCATGGGCCTCACTGAGCCAGACCCAACCACGAGCCCACGTCCCAGCCCAGCCTTGGCTTGCTCCTTTCCCCCAGTGGAGTGCTCCTCACCCAGGGCTGCCCCCATTGCCGTACACCTGGCTGGGGTGGTGGGATGGGCTCTGGCAATATTTAAATTGTATGCTTTGTTTTTGCACCAAAACCAAATTTTCAGCATAACACTATGAGGCACTGGAAAATGCCTCATAGAAGCTGTGGCATTATTTCAATTTCTCTTGTATTTGGCATGCATTTACCTATGGTCCAAACCTCACCTTAATCATTTACAGCTGATTAAGAATTAGTATTAGTATTATGCATAAAGATTTTATTATTCTCTTATCTTCATTCCAAATGTATAGTCCTGCTCTTTTAGTCCCTGTGACTTTTGGACCCTAATCTTAGTCCTTTGATTAACACCCATCTCTGTAGTGGCACTTGAGACAGAAATTATGCTGCCTTTCTTTGTACACACATGTAATTAACTTTCATATTAACTGTTTAAGAAAAGTCACCTCAATATAATTCAATGAGCAATCGCTGTGACTCTCCAGCTCCATATGGGTGAAGTTGAGGTATATTTTTTCATCTTCTGGTTGTCTGATAATGTAGATACATTGTTGGTTGTTGATAAAAGGGTTAGGCCAGAAAGGGGACGTGATAACCCCTTCACTATCAGTGTAGTTTCCTCCACAACTTGGATCCGCTATATTAAGAAAACAAAGTGTTAGTTGAGATATTCATACCTATGAGAAATGTTATAGTTTAGGGTGGCTCTGAGAAATAACTGCAAATCTAAGGCTTTCTTTATTAATAAATAGTAAATGCTAATTGCATCCATTCATGTCCTATTGGCTATATCCTGGGAATGTCACAGGCTAAACTTAAGTGCTGAAATTTACTTACCAAGCGATGTTGTATAGACAATGTGAAAACCTTTATCAGTAACTGAGTCGTCAGAGTGAAAGTGAATCCAGGCATAAGGACCAGTGGTTTGGAGTGGGGGTGGAGATCCAGTGCTACAATATTTACCAACAACGGGGTCTTGTGGAAGAAGACCATCTCGAATCTAGACAGAATGATAAATCATTCTGATAAATCAAAATGTCAGATGTGTGCCAACTCTGGAGAGTACAAACATTCTTAAAGTTACATAAAGGGGCCCAGGAGATAGTGTGGATGGTGGAAACTCATAGGTAGTTTCCTCCAGACACACGGAAAGTATGAAACAGACCAACCAGCTTAGCTTTGAGGGTTCTTCTAGGAGTCATCAAGGAGGTTGTGAAAGGGAAAGAAAGCTTCAGAAGACCTAATGTTGAAGTGTTTTCCTAATATCATCCCCTGCAGTGCCCAGTTATGGAGTATATGATACTCCAAACCATCTTCTTATTTTTGTGAGTGGATATTGGTGAATTCTGTAACCATTAATTTGCACTTAACAGGAAAGTCTTACGCTCACCCATCAAGTCATGGACTGCACTATAATAAGAATCTATTAGTCTTAGATACCTTCCCGTAATAGTTTTACTTAAGCTGAACCTCTATGGCTTGACATTCTGCTAGCAGTTTGGAGACCAAACATTGCAAGAAATGAAAGCTTCCCACCAGATGCTTGGCCTTTGAATCCCATCCTCTCTAGTTGCAGGACTGACACTGACTTCAGTGGAGTGGGATTTCATCCTCTTTTTGAATCTGAGTGCATCAATGGCTGGAGTTAACTACAAATGAACATTTTGACCCAGGATTTATATTCAAATAGTCTACTTCTGTACATACAAAAAGTTTTGAAATATCTTGTTTTGCAACAACATTGCTGTAAAATGATGTCATAATCTGCAATTAAACTTTACCTCTAAATGGTCATAACTGCAGTTTTCATGGTGTTCTAGGCTTAGTGTGCCAAAGGCAAAAGTGATGAGGAGGCCAGGACTGGTTGAAATGGTCCAGAAACAGTCTCTGTTTACAGGATAGTTACCAGGGTATCCTGGAGAGGTTATCGAGCCATAAGTACCTGTCAGCTCACCACCGCATTCTAACAGGAAATAAACATGGAACAACAGTCATTAATGCTGCATATCAGGTCAAGAGCTGAATTGTCAAAAAATTCAAAATTAGGTAGCACTTAGGAATTCAGAATATATTCAGAAACAAACAAACAAAAAACCACCACCACCAAATAAATAAACCAACAAGTTACTTCTTTCTTTACATTTTATAATTAATTTTACAATTCAGTTACAAAATAAATAAATAAATAAATAAATATTTCCTCATCTGCTTTGTAAAAGATTCTCTCACAGTTCTAATGGAAGTATCTTTAGGAGAAGGGCCAAAAGCATTTGTTTTAAAAATAGAATGCATTGTGTTTGGGATTGGAGTTATGAAATTAATCCAAATTTCTATTCTTTGTAAGTAAAGTCTCCATGTTTTACCCTAGCATAAAACCGTTTTCATTTTTTTAAAAATGTTAATTACAGGGAAAGCTGTTTTATGTTCTTATCATAAAAGAACTCCTCTCTCCCCATAACAGTTGGGTAATGGTAGGGGTAACTTGTGCCTTATACCTGAGGAAGAGTTAGTTTGGTCAAATCTATACCTCTGGTTTTATTTCTTTCAAAAAATCTGTTTTCATTGTTCAGTATTGATATTTGTCAGTTAGTAAATATCTGTCTAACAATGTCAATTAAAAGAGAAAAAAAAGGAAAATTTTAATAAATATTCCTTAAAATAAAGAAACAGTTTTCCCCAGAATTTTCTATACTTTTTTTTTTTTTTTTTTTTTTCTCTGTGATTTTTTCAGGACACAACCCAGTGCACAGTTTTGTTTCGAGATGGTTCTACACAGATACACAGAACAGTGAAGTGAGCTTGATGCTGCACAAAATATATTTAGGCTTTATCTCTAGAAATGCACTTCCAAGACTCCTGGAAGAATCACACAAGTGGTGTTACCAAGAATTCAAGCAGTGACAGCCTGCAAATCGTACCAAAAACATCACAGATAATTTAAAATTAAATTTCAAACAGTTTGACCCTAGAATGTTTGGAAAGCATGATTCAACCTCTTTAGCCTCCTGTAAATTGTCAGTGGAAAAAAAGGATAACTTGCCTGCCCAATGTACTAGAAACTTCTGTGAGAAAAGAGAATTAATCAGAAGAATGCCATCTCCAGGATTATGTGTTCAATGGGGGATTCCTCAAAAGGGGCAAAAAGCAGCCTTAAAAACTAGCAGAAAATTATTCAAGAAGAGGCCTAAAGTTGGAGTTTAAATAGCTTAAAATGACACATCTAAATTTCAGCCTCATCCCCTAGTAAAATGTTCTCCTACTGATCTTAATGCTTCCTGATTAAAGTAAGTAAATCATTCATTTTGCTCCAAAGTTGTGAACACGTTAAATTACCTGACATTTCATCAAACTTACCAGGATCTCGAGATTCCCACTGAACAGTAAAACCTCCATCTGTAATGGCTTGATTTGAGTACAACCAGAAATAAAGGGAGTTGTGAGAACTGAAAAGCTCTGTGGGAGGTGTGGAACCACAGTATTTTCCCAGCATGTGCATTGATGCTGAAGGCCCATCATGGATTTGAAGGAAGTCAGAGCTACAGTCATTACTTGCCTTCAGTTGGAAGACCGGGAAAATAATACGCAGGATCTAACAGGAAGTAGCAAAACAAAACAAAAAAAATCTCCTTTTTTGCATCTGCTAAAATAGTTTATGCTGTAACTCTGCATAGGAAAGATTTATTTGTTCATGCAGCTGTGAGAATCTATTCACTTTGGAGTCATTATGTGTTTTCCTTAAAAGTTCCAGGGTAGAAGAAAATATTATGGAATCTTAAGGATCAAAAGAAAGGAGAGAAGATCAGAAAGAATTTGGACAGGGAAGTTATCTGGAAACAGCATTATTCCTATAAACTAATAAATGATATCATTTGCCTGTGTCTGCTACATGATATAGTTAGAAAGGCTTGAAATTTAGCATATAATACTTTATTCCAAGTTTCCCATGGAAGTTTTCTCATCAGATAGTTAACATTTCTCATCCTTTCTATGATTGAAAATATTGGCATGGGAGTTAAAAAAAATGAAGTGATCTTTCCATTGCATATATAAAATCAGTGTATTGTAAACCTACTCGAGATAAACACATGGCTTTATGTAAGTACAGATTCCCTGCCTATGTCCTTTAATACAGTTCTGCTGAAGACAGCAGTAGTGGCTTTAAGGCTTATAGCTGAGAATATGTCACATATATATAATGCTTTATAAAACACTAGCAGCCACTAGTTCATAAAACAACTTATTTCATTCCCATGGAAAATCAAAACTATATCCAAAATACAGATCCCTTAACATAGGTCACAATATTGGAATGTGTGACATGAAGATGGTCACATTTCCTCTGATGTACTGACGGGTCCTACAGAGTGAAGGTTTCTTTAACCCGAACTCTTTTTTTTTTACCTTGTTGGGATCAGTTTGAATAACCCAAGCACAGCTGACCCTGGTATCGTACCGCTGGCTGCTTGGGTTGTTCGGGTAACTGAAAGTCCCCCTGGAGCCTGATAGATATCCTCCACAAGCTGCAGAAACAGAAAAGTAAATGGATTAAGTTCTGCTATCACAGTACAAACTTAAAACCAAACTTTTAGCTTTGGTTTCCTAAACATTTAAAACAAGAATGAGAGATGCTTCTCTGAAAGACTTCAGAATTTCCTCTAAAGTGGAATGACATCACAAAAAAACGAGAAAAATTAGTCCCTGAGAGAAAAGTAGTTCCTGGTAAAAGTATAAAGATCTTTCAGCAGGAAAATGTGAATTCTGCCAAAAGCTGTTGATCTTGTCTCAGAAAACTATCAGTAAACTAGTTTGTTTCCGGAAGACTAACTCTGGATTAAAATCTTCAGAATTTTCACTAATGCTGCAATGACATTTTGTAGCTCACATGATATAAAATTGTCTTTCTCAGTAGTCATGCATCACAGAATGTATCCTTCAGATGTTTCATTGTCCTATATATCCTTTTGGATCAGATTTCCGGTTCTGACATCACCTCTTATAATATACCATGGCCTGTTCTCTTATTGAGCCATTAAGTGACTGGGAGCTGTGAACTGGGAATCCCAAACAGCTACAGAAAAATACGTCCATACAGAACCCAAAATATAATGCACATAAAGCTGTGGTATACAAGAAGCAGATGTAGATTAACATTCAACTGACAGCAAAGAAATACTCAATTATCAGCGAACTGAAATGAAGTATTTTGTATGAGGGAATGGTAAAAAGAATATAATTTTCTTTGAAATGTCCATCTAAAACATCTCACAATTTCTCAACAAGATTCATAATTATCATATCATAGAATGTATTTTTCCTTTGATTAAGAACTAAGAGAAAGATTGATACATTATAATTTGTCATTTGATAGAAAATGGTTTTCTATTCTTCACATTTTGAATGGTTATTTTTTTTCCACATACATATTCTTAATAACAAAAAATTACTGGTTAGACATATAAGGAAAGCAGAAAGAGCTTGAAGTAGCTCTAATGTAGAACAGATTTCACAGTGGCTCAGTGAAAGTTCACATTCTGTATTCTATAAAAAGTTAATCTGCTTTTTTCACATCAATCTGCAATACATAGGAGCCATCTGACAGATGGATGCTGCAGAGACACTCACTGGAATGCTATCCTGACTTTGTTTAATCAAAATCAATGGCATAATAATCCCCCTCCCCCTAAAGAAAAAGAAGAATACATATTCAGAAGAAATCCTACAAATAGGAACACTGTAAAACTCCACGTTCCTAGTTTCATGGATAACATTTCTTTCATTACTTTTCTGTTTTGAAAACCTTTTGTGGCTTTTCACATTAAATAAAAATATCAAAACCTCTGAGTTTTGCAATGAATGAAATTGTATGCACAGAAGAAAAAAAAATAAACTATATTCTCCTGTAAATCTGTTTCCTTTGTAGCAAACCCTCTTTCTCACCCAGCTTACCAGACCACTTCTCAGGAACAGCAGTATGATTTTAGGATAACTGGAGTCTAGTCACAGCCAGCAGGCCTGCAACTCCAGTATTATACTCCTATTGCTAAATAAAGTACCTATAAAGAAAAAAATGTGGAAAACCCTAACTCCAAGGGACCAGGACCTGTAGTCCACCAACATTAGCTTTTTTCTCCAGAGGAGGATGTCCCAGACATACCTTGCTGGGCAATCTGGCACTGTGGTCCTGTCCAGGCACTGGTGCACTCACAGGTGTAGCTGTCGATCCCATCAGTGCAGCTTCCCCCGTTCTGGCACGGGTTGCTAGAGCATTCATCAATGTTTTCTGTACAATTAGGGCCTGTCCAGCCTGCATTGCACACGCAGAAATATCCAAAGATCGTTGCCTATAGGTATAAACAAATGCCATAAACTGATCGTAGATCATATAAAAGAATCAATGTAGTTGGTAGAAACACTGACATTTACACTTCCTTTATGTGGAGATATAAGAACAAAGAAATAAATCATTCGGAGTTTAATGACCTAGATAGTAATTGCTGAATACCAACATAAACCAAAAGCCTAATCAGATTATCCAGCTGTTTGCCGTTTCTATCAAGTTGTTTCTTTGCAAAGCTCTTTCAAGGCACTTTTTAGAAAGTCAAAATATGTATTCATTTAATCATTCATGAAACTGTTTGCTTGGCTTTGAAAAGATCATCCTAGACACAAGTTAATGATCTCTAAAACTTAAAAATAGCAAGCCAAGATAACAGTGGTTTACAAATCATTTTTCTCAAACCTGTTCTCTTAGAAGTCTGCACTGTAGTTATGTGGAAGTTACTTTATTTTTCATCCGGTGGGATGTTAAATGGGAACACTTTCACTTACTTCTTTGTATTATTTCTCTCTTTTTCCCATTTCTTTTGTCTTGACATGTTCTTGTAATCAAGTCTTTCCATATCTGTAATTGTTTTAATTTCTTATGCCCTCTTTTCTCCTATTTGTTGTTTTCTAGATACACTTTTTACAGTTAAAGCAGAGTGTGGTATTCCATGGCACATGCTAACTGCCAGCTTTGATGTCACATATTCAGTGTTCTATATTCTTTATTTCCCTGTACATTCTCTGTTTACATCATCTGTGTACTGAACAGAGATTTTCAGTATTATGGAAGAGGATTTTTCTGTGTATTAAAGGCTACAATAATATTTTAGAAAATAAAAGGTGCTTTCTGATCTGCATTGCTTGGTATTTAATTAACATTGAATTTCATCTGTCATTACACTGGCCAAATATAGCTCTGGTGTACCCTATTTTATTAGGTGCATCAAAATCCCATTACTGAACTATCTGACTGTTGCTATCTTTAAGCATTTTTAAATGCTTTATCTTCTCAACCATGATTGCTTATGGCTGTATGTTAGGATAAATTTGAGGGAATACATAATTTCTTTTAATAGACTGGCTAAAATAGTTTCTAAATAGTTAGAAAAAGTAGATGAGACCTGGGCATAAAAGGTCCTTTAAATAGCTGAGCAAAAAGACGACAAATACCCACAGAAGTGAGTGGGCGATGCACAGAAGAGGGTAAGAGGTGGAGTGGGAAAGAGAGGATCGTCTCCTTTAGAACAGAAAATCAGGAAAGGGAAAGGCAAAAACATCATATGGCCCATTTTCCCCTGACTCCCAGAATCATCAAAAGAAGGATATCTGTAGAACAACATGGACAAACAAGATAAGACTCTACTTGAACAACAAATTTACTGTTAGTGAACATTTCTCCAAAATCATCATCATAAGTATCTTCTACAACAGAAGTGTCAAAATCCTCGGATCCACAGCACTAACTTCCCTGAGCGCAGCAGGGAGACTGTGAGGAGTCAAGCACTTACCACGCACTGACCATTTGCACAAGGGTTTTGCAGCTGACAGCTATCGCTGAGGGGAGAGCATCCGTTTGGCCCATATCCACTTCCAGTATACCCAGATGTACAGGAACAAAATGGCATTAGTCCTTGGGAGATCAGGCAAAAGACAAAGAAACTAGTTCAGTCCTTTTTAAAATGACAGTACCAACCATGACAAGACAGTTCCTTGACATTTTGAAGCTGAGCCTTTATATATGCTAAATTATTTGATCTTCTGGTACTTTCCCTGATCTTTGCCTGGTCTGATCATGAATAGATCCCTGTTTTTTGTACCTGAGAGCCTAAGGTAAGCTTCATCAGAAGTGGTGGAAGTGGTGAAAAGATACTTATAGGAAGGAGAAGAATAGTCAAAGTAGATGAAACTGGAAACCACATTGAAGGGAAATGGTGAAGATCTCCACATTTTTATGATGAAATTTGCTCTTTTGTGTGGAGCCTCAATCTGGTTCTGTCAATGTCTGTGGAAAGGCCTGTTGGCTTTAGCCAACCTGCCTGTGAACTCCTCTGGGTAAGGCAAATGACTATGGAGAAGGGGTTGCAATATAGATGCTTTGCTACAAAGTGGGTTCAAATGGGCTATTTTCTTGAGATTCACACTGTTCTTACAGTCCTTACAAGAGCGTCATACCTGAAACAGAGGTACAAGTTGCCAATGGATGGCAACCTCCATTATTAACTGAGCAGATATCAACTTGGGTACATGTTTTTCCATCTCCTTCATAACCTGTACAGAGGTAAATCTTAGTTAGTCCATAAAAAACTATGTTCCATGAGCATCAGCAGCAAAACAAACATCTGGTGAGAAAAAACCACTAATTGATGGTGTAAAATCACAGGCTTTGCAGCTAAAGAGAGAAAGTTAAATAACCTTCTGGAGTAAAACCTGGCATATTTATTATGTTCCTATGTTGCAAGGATGGATTCTGATCTTAACTAAATTTCTACATGATTTCAGAAAAGAGTTTTATTATTGTTACCCAAATATCACAGTGAGGCCATAGGAGCTCAAGTCTCTCAGCCACCATGTGCTGCCCTGCCTACACTTCTGCACACAACCAGCCCCAGCCACCTCAGGGCTTCCCACTGTGTGCCAGAGCTGCCTTTGGGTTTCAAATGCAACATCTGCCTCCTCTTGGGTGGCTCTGCCGGAACAAAATGCTGAGGAACGACTGCACAGCCAGAACTGAGGTCCACTGCACCACACTAAAATTTGCCCAAGGCCATGTTTCTGTCATGCTGATAGCCCTACAGCCCCCAGTAAGAGAGAGCCTTCAGTAACAGCAGCCTACTGCCATTCCGATGGCAGTTGGAAGGTCAATTAGAAACCCTTTTTCATGCTAGTATTTCCCATATTGATTGCATGCATCTCGTAAAGCAATTGAAACTATAGAACACAAATTATATGGACAGAAGTCACCGCTTCCACTATTTGACCTGTATTGCAATGGAAACACTGCCATTTTACAAAGCAGTCAGAGCGTGACAAACAATTATCTAGCCTTCTTTTAAAGAAAGACAATACAGCTGATTTATGGCACACAGGATACTCTTTTAATTAACACAGACAATTAAATTACTATCATAATTATGCAATCCCTATCTCCCATTGATTTTTTTTTAAAGGAAGTACCTTATAAAATCAAAGCTTTAACACCAAAAGGGGCTACCTAGTACAAGAGAAACACATTTCAGATGATGCACCAACAGACACCTACTCTACAAGATGTTTGTTAAAAGCTGAAGCAGTTTGAATATTTGTGGGCTCTACATCCTATATTACAGTATAGCACTTCACAAAATACAAAAATATTACATAATTGTGTATGTGATATTCTTTATATAAAACCAGTCTACAGCTTCTTAATTATGTCATAAAACAGGTTCAAATGTGTTAAATCTTCATCTTTTAAGTCTTCCTATAGTTCTATCAACAAAAAAAAATCCATTATTTTACCTGGTGGACATAGTCCACAGTGGAAGGATCCCATTGTGTTGATACATGAAACCATTGGTGCTGTTGAGCAGCCTCCATTATTACTTTCACATTCATTAATGTCTTGGCAGCTGTGGCCATTTCCTTGCCAGCCTAGAAAGAAGCACAGGAGAGAAATTAAAATAGCAAACACTTGACTTTTTCATTTTCTGCTTTGACCGGATCTTCTCCTAGAGCAGAAAAATACGCCTTTTGAATTTCCCCTCAGTAACGCAAGAGAAGACCTGTCCCTCTGATAACTGATGATAATTAATGCTGATCTGCAAAATCTGTTACAAACACAGCAAGGTGAAGGTATTTGTATAAGAATGCTTTATTTTAACTGTATTGTGGATATGTCAGAATCAAACACAGTTTAATCCAAAGAGGAGACAATTCTGGTCTAGTGAACATGAAAAATTTGCAGCAAGGTTTTATTTAACTCTGGTTAAATCCTCAGATGCTCCTCATGTACACTTCCTATACATACAACATACCCTACTCAGGAAGATGGATCTCAGGTTTTATGGCTTGAAGGGACAATTAGATTTTTATATTACCTTGGGACAATGGGCATACTGACATGAAGCTAACCCTGCACATACTGGGAAGGATTCATCTTACCTATCCCAAACTAGTTGTTCTGGGCTCCCATTAAAATCATTGGAAAAAAATAAGTACCTCAAGAATGCTATTCATCTGGCCTATTTAGATGCTCTGTTTAGGATAGGATAAATCATGCATTAGACTCCACTATGTAACATCATCTACATGTTATGTAGATAAGCCATAACCTGCAGGCATTGATTCTGTAGAATATAATTGGGAGCACTTCGTGGAGTCATTCCCATATGGATCCTCAGTCTGTTTATGACACCCTGCCAGTCCCACCTGCTGCTAACCCCTCCCAGCATAAAGGCAAGGAAGGACACGGTACCTGTGGGGCAGGGACCACACGAGTAGGAGCCAAGTGTGTTGTGGCACTGCACAGGCGGGTTCTGTGAACATGGAGGATTAGGGAGGCTGCATTCATCTATGTCAGCACTGCAGGCAGGGCTACCAGGAGGGGACATCCAGCCAGTGTCACAGATACAGTGGTACTTGGGCTGCCACAGCAAACACAACATTACATATTTAAGACAGGTAGAAGAACAGCCAAGAAAAGAGCAAGAGTTTGTTTTATAAAACGCATACTAAAGTATACAAGAGAGATCAGTATAAGCAACCTGAAGTAAGCTTGGCTGTATGCAAACTGTTCAGTAACCTATATAATATGAAGAGATGACATTAAGTTGCAAATATACATTTTCATTAACAACAGTTTTCTCTCTTCTAAACTTTACTAATGGCCAGACTCAATATTTATCTAGCTTTTATACAATTAAAGCTAATGGGAACTGTATGGTTGGCAGACACAAGAGCAGACGCTGTTAAGCCAACACTGAATCCTTTTGAAAAGATTTCTCCGCAAAAATAGGTAGAAAACAAGTGATGAGTTGTGAAAATTTCTTCAAATGGGCAAAACAAATCATTTTAGCACAAAGAATATGTGGTGTGGCTGGAATGGTTCATGGGTGTATAGGAGCACTAAGGAGCAGAAGCCTGCCAGGGTAGTTTTGGAGGGATGCTCTGAGTGGAAAGAGCCAAAGCTGGCATCTTCCATCCATGCCTTTGGAGTGAACACCCTGTACCCGGATTTTGTCCCAAAAACAATTATCTGGCTTGTTACAGAAGGCCATTCAAGTACATGCTAGCATCCACCCAGTACAGGCACTTGGACAGCTGAGGCCTGGAGTCAGTGATGGAGTCAAATGGATGGTACAGAGCACCAAACACAGGCAGCAGCCACCAGGCCAGCAGTCAGTGTTCCATAGGTATTGCTTTTCCAAAGGAAAACAAGAACTACGTTTGTCCTTCTGAATCATTTAAGTAATAAAATATTCTAGTACTGAACTCCCCAAATAATGAATGCGAAGAATATGATATTTCAAATGAGACTTTGACTGTTGAAAGACTATTCCCAAGCTCCCAGTGGATGTAACTGTAGGTCTAATGCTTTCACCAGTATCTTTAATGAGACACAAGGCATTGCCAGTTCTTTCTGCTGTCCTTGGGACATCAGAGAGGTTACGTGGCATTTCTTTGTGCAGTGGCATTTCTTGATGTCTTTTCAGTGCTACACAGTTTTGTGGTACTCAGCATAATCTGTTGCATGTTCATGCTGCCTTGCATAATGAGACTTGTACATCGTTCCTTACTTTGTTGGGCTGATCCCTTTCTGCATCCACGCAGATGCCATGCTCACAGAGCGTCTCAGATCCTCCCTGGCAGTCATCAAACTTCGAGGCACAGTGAGACCCGTAGGTTTCTGGAGTGCAGGAGCAGCTAATGGTGAAAGCAGACAGGAAAATCAATACATTATTTCTATATAGCACTTAAAGATCACGTGCTGCCATGGTAAGGTAATATTCTGCAGTGTTTATTTATACGGTGTTCCTCATGAAGTCCCTGTATATTTAGCTATACTGACAATCCCATTAATAATCCTGCAGCCAGAGGCAAGGCTCCTGTCTAGCAGAGACTGAAGAGCCATGTGGGATTTGCGCATATCCGTGACTGTCCAGACCCATAGGAGTATCCACAGATTTTTGTTACAACCACAAATCCAAGAAAAAGGAAACATTTAAAGTGAGACTTCAGCAGAATATGAGCCTGGAAATCCCCACTTCAGCCAGAGAGCACCTTAACTTTGCATTTCTCCTTCATATGTTGCCAGGTACCTAAAGCTCTGCCTCTAGCAATACACAAAAATGCTTTGCCATCAGGAGGCTTGGTGCTTTTCTCCTGTCTGTGTCCATACACAAGGAGCATCCCCACTCACCTTCCCAGAGCGATCCAGACATCATTCCCTGCACTCCCTCCCGAAGCAGAGATGTACAAGCTACAGGAAGCACCACAGTTCCTTGGATTTATTTTTTTCGTTATTATTTTTGTTTGTTTGTTTGTTTTTTAAACCTCCACCACTGCAGGAGATGGTGGTGTTACCTCTTCACCGTCCAGCAGCCTCCCTGCTGCTGAGCACTCATGTGGGAGGTGGCCCAGCCGGGGCCATTCCCTCCTATCCCACATTCAGCCTGTCCCAGGGAGCAGGGCAGCCTCGCACCCTGCGGGGTGACGGTGGCGGGCAGGAGGAGGCAGGAGGGTCTGCTGAGGTGGGAGGAACAAAGCTGCAGGCTGAAGGGATGCATCCTGCAGGGCCCACCTTGGTCACAGCATTGCACGGACACAGTGGAACTGAAACTAGGAGCTTCTAGGCAATCAGGTGATGTTTCCCTTTTCTCTGGCCCTTTATTTCCACATGGACAAAAACTGAGTCTGAAATACAACTAACTGAATGGGACTAAAACTGCAGAAAGACTCCAATCAGTTAGCTAACTTTTGATAAAAGTGAGACACTTATTTTGATGCAAGTTATGTGCTGAGATGTCTGATCCCCACAGGGACATATAGCACTCACATGGCCCTGTTCATTTGCTTTTAAGCTGGCTAATTAAAAAAAATAAAAAATAAAAATAAAAACTCCTCTGTACAAGCATTTACCTACAGAGTCTGAATCAGACATTCCAGTGCAGCCGATCTGGACCTTGGAGCAATTTACTAGTAAGCCGTGCTATCCTTGCCATGGCAACATGTGATCAGCTGAAAAAGCAGTTTGATAAGCCAATTGCAGGTAACTAAACTCTGCACCCAGGACAAGCGACCCAGGTGAACTCAGGCTTAAAAACTGCAGTCACGGTACTGTAAAACTGCATGTTTATTAGTGTAAGAGACAGCAGATACACCGACACCATCTTGCAAGTGCAGTCGCTCAAGCTAGGCAAACGGAGGTTCGGCAGGACAGGGAAGCTGAACACCCCCAAACGTTCAAAGTACATGCAGAGCCTCATATTCAACTCCAAAGGACACAGCAAGGCAATCGGAGAGGCTCCAAAGGAGAAAGAAAATGACTCTGTCTCCTACCTAGTCTGGCAAAGATTAATCCATTACCCAGCTGAAGTTACTCAGCTTTGAGAAAGAGGCCATGCTGCAAGGGGCTTCAGCCAAACTGCAGAGCAGTGCTGCATGGCACTGCCCTGGTCCTCTCCCATTGCTACCTGCGTGTCCTGCTGAGGCCCTCATTATGCTGGCTGTGATGCAAATGTCTGATAGACATGGGGATTCCCATGGCCTTTTGTCCAAATGATGCAATGTTCTATTGAGGTGCTGATTCAGGAAAGCATTTCTTGAATACCTGTTTTTTCCTCATACCTCCATGCTTTCCTGAATTAGAGGTTGAAGCTTGCAAGAATCTGAACAGGGAGTGAAGACTGCATTACCCTCCATTCGATAGTACCTGACAGAGCACTGCCCTTCACCTGGTGTTATCCCCGAGGTCTGTGGGAAGTTAAATATCACCATTTTCTTTACCCACAGTCCCCACGGGTGCATGTAACTGCACCAGAGCAGGACTGGGGTGACAAGGGTTGCTGGACCCCAGAAAAATTAGCAGCAATGTTCTCACAGCTGCTGAAAAGAGCCATGTCACCCTGTTTGGGGATGGTTTAAACATCTGGGGAGTGCTCAGAAATAAGTAGGACATGATGTGAAAGGAGTCTGTGAAGACAGTATAATGGAGTTGGGAAAAGGACTGAACTATAATCCTGAGGGCATAATGCAAAAGCAGTAACATCACAATGTCCATGACTTACAAAGAGGTTCTAGTTTCTTTGAAGCAATTGTGTAATTTGTAAGAATTACACTGGGGACTGAACTGAAGGAATCATGACCACAGAAACACAATGAAAACACCTGAGAAAAAGGCAGAGGGTTTGTTCTCCCAAACCTTAATTTAGTCACACACCTATGCCACATCGCAGAGCTCAGTAAGAAACAATAAGTAAAGGCAGGCTGCTTTGTGTGTAGTTTCCTTGATAAATGTCTTGCATTGAGGACAGCTGCAAGCAAGCTAGAAAGATCTTTAAAAACAAAGAAAAGCTGTCAGGCGGCCTTACACACTCAGTAACATCTCAACAGGCTCTGTGTTCCTGCTGAAGTGTGAGGAGCACTGCATGAGAATTTCCCTTTTGTGAAGTTCCTCCAAGAACTGACAAAGCACTGTAAGGCAGTGTTACACCAAGCAAATATTTGTGGGGGCTAAGACTTTCGTGCTGAAGCAGGAGACAAGATGCTTTGAAGAAAGCTGTGGCAGGCTATCCAGCCTGCTTGTTCCCACTGCACAGGGAGAGCTTTGTATTATATCTGAAAGTTATTTATTTACCAGATTATTTGCCACTGTGGAAAATAAGACTCAGGATGTTCAGGCTGGCTTGCCTGGAGCATGTTTCTTAAGGAGCTGAACAAGGACTGCCCTCTGACTGGGCACAGCTGGAGGAGAGTGAGTCCCAGGAACCTCATGCCTGTGGGGCCAAAGCACCCTTCTGGCCAACCTGCTACAGGCAGCATTGCTCCTCTCTTTCTATCTGACAGCACCGTTTGTTGCTTGTGCTGCTCCAGCCTCAGCACTGCTGGCATTTCTGGAGCAGGTGAAGGCATTTCTAAGAGTTATGTGGCGTGCTGGGGATGCCACTGAACACTGGTGTCCATATGTTCAGGAAGTTTCCAACATCTCAAAGAGTTTGCTGGAGCAAAGCTCTGCTCCTGCGTTGAAGCAACCGATGGCTTTGGAGGGCATCTCTGCCTCAGGAGGGCTCATCTGTACAGTGTAATAACTATTTTGTGGCCTCTCAGTCTGAAAGAAGGTGATATATAGTGCATAGATACTACACAGACTTGTTCCTAGAACTCGTGCTGCAGATGGGAGAGGTGGCACAGACATAGTAGTGTTTTATGCGGGATTTTTGTGCATAGTTTTGAAAAGTTACCTGTAGCTGCCGGGTGTGTTCACACAAGTGGCTCCGTTCTGGCAGCCCAGTGCTGTTCCAGCATAAATCTGGCATTCATTAACATCCACTGAACAGAGGAGGCCCTAAAATGAAATGGAAAACCAGTTTATTTTCCAAATAACAGAGAAATGAAGAAACCATGGAGCCAATGTTTAATATAGTTTCCAAACATACACAAACCACGGGCTGCTATCAACACAGCTTCTCTCATGAAACATTATAACAACACTATTGTTCAGCTGTGTTTCTGTGACCCTGCTTATTAGTCAGATGAGGGATAAAATATTTCAGAGGTCTGCAAAAAGCATATGGACAGCTTAGTACTGTCAGTCCCCCTACTTTCCAACTCCATAGCAAAAGGCTCTGCAAACTTTCTTTCAAAGTGTTTTTATCAGGAGATGCTGTTTTGTTAGGACCGAAACTACATCAATTTTGACATGAGTCTCATTGGGACAAGTGTCAGGCTGAGAGCTTTCGGGAAAAAAAAAAAAAAAAAAAAAAGGAACTTTCCATCTTCAAATGTATGCAACAGCACCATTAAAGCCTTTGCCAATAAGGTCTTTGGATTTCAAAAACCCAGAATGGAACTGATTACTTACACCCCCATTTGTTTTTCTTCTTTGGACTTCAACAAACACCATTCTCTTCCTTCATTCCCTCTATACCCTTGCATAAGCTCAACATGTTATCATCAAGGTATGCAGTTCAGTTCACTCTGCTCAGCAAAAAACGGAGACTAATTCTCTGCTGTGGAAACTGCCAAGCACCACTGACTCCATGGAGCATCACCCACGTATGACAGTGCAGGGTCTGGCCCAGTGGTTGGGGCTTCAATTTTCTGGGTGTATGTCAGTGTTGTTGAGAAGCAAATGTGTTGCACTTTAAGTGATGACTCTGTTGCGGCTGTTTTGCTGTTCGATATATCTCACTCCATCCTGAACAGTTTTAAAGTGGTGTGCTTTGTCACAATTGCACTAATCCAGGTACATCCTTGCACTTACAACACACATCACACACTCAGGGAGTCTATAGACTCACCTGCCAGTTGCTGGGACAGAGGCAAAAGAAACCATCCAATGAGTTCACACAGGTCCCTGAGTTCTCACAGGGGTTGCTGCTGCAGGCTTTCCTCTGGAGAGACTGAAACCCAGGAAGAGAGCAGGCAATTAGCTTCCTTCTTATTTAGTTTTTCATCAGCATTTATTTGCAAGACCAAGTTGTAGTTGTTTGGGTTTTTTTTGTTTGTTTGTTTGTTTGTTTGTTTTGGGGGGGTGTCTTTCTTGGAGTTTTCCCTCTCACCTTTTTCAATAATGTTAATCTGCAAAACTTTTGAGCTCTTTCACTCACATCTGTACAAAAATATGACTTAGTATGATTGATCTTACACAGGATGGGTGTCTGCAAGCACTAGGAATGAAGGAGTGAAGCTCTGTAAGATGTAAATATTAATAGAAACTGTTCCTCAATGGCAGGCTGTTAGTGAGTCTAGATGGAGAGTTGGTTATCTTATCTTCCTAATTTCATGGGTGACTCATCGGACAACTGCTTTTACTGGCAGGAGTAGCTGTGGCTTGTCACACACTCATGGAAAAGCAGCTGATGGTTGAAAATAAGCTATTTCCAGCACAACACAAACTCCAGTTTAAATTCTCCAGTCTTTGTCTTGACAGATAAGTGAAGGAAGAGTTTATTTTTCCTTGGTATCTTGTTGTTATTCTTCAGTCTACAATTGTTTTTCCTTTAAGGAATGCAGGCTCCTACACAGTTTATGTTTTGTAAGAGGGTATTTCACCTCCTTTACAAACCTTGGCTTTTTTTAACCTCCTGTTACCAGAAAAGGTTTTCCTGAGTAGTGTGTGAGAGGAAAGAAATCATTTAGCTATTTAATCATTGTAACCTTATCTTACTTACTTGGGGTCAGATATTTCTTTTTTGATCTTCATTATCTTTCCCATTTACTCACCTGCTCTAAGCTTTGAAGTTTGTTGTCAAGATTTGTGATCTGCAAGAGAAATACAAATTAAGTTGTCCTTGGCATGAGAGTCACTGCAGAGGTACGTGTTGGTCTCAGTGCTGGCATGCTGGATGCCAGTAGACTGACAAAGTGCTTTCGTTGGAGAGTAGAGTATAGCTTGTGTGTGAAACCAGGTGACAATCAGGTTCAGCTCAGGTCCCATTCACTGGGATTTAAGTACTTTAGGCAGTTCAGAAAATGACAGCTTATGAAAAGGATATGTCCAATTTTGCCTACAAAAAAGAACACTTGTGAAGATGCATTAGCGTGTTTAACATTAAGAACATGAATATTCCAACAGGACTGCTCAGGTGCTCATGAGCCATCTGAAGGACTGAGGCCTGAAGTGGGTACACTGAAAGCCCAGGAAAGGTTCAGCATATCTCAGTTGGCGAGATCCACAAATAGCAAGCAGAAAGCAAGTCAGGGAATACCACAGACATATGTTAGGACAATTTCCCTTGGAAGTCTCAGGCTATAAAATATTTTCTTATAATGATATTATGTCTTCACTCTAACAAAATACACTTAAACGAAGTCACTTAAAGGATTTCCATCTTCTGTTGGAGAAAAATCTTTCGTAGCTGGGAAAAGTTCCTCGCAGGTATTTTCTTTCCACTGTAAATCTCTACATCCCATTTCACCCATGCAATGGAATATCTAGGTAACATGTATAAGAACATACTTGGTTCATAGCCTCAACCTAGTGAGATTTCACTTCCATAAATGTTAGAGGACATAGTCCATGGAGACAGTGAACAGAGAAAGAATCCCAGTCACTGGAAATTATGGGAATTACAGGACTATTTCCATTGTCTCCAGAGATACCGGATCAGTATCTCTGATGTTAAACAGACTCTGAGCTGATGTTAAATATGGACTCTGACCCAGTTCCCTGAATCGAAGCTGAGAAATACTGAAATGCATCAGGTAACTATGTTAACCTGGGGAATGGAAAATACAGAATGGAGGTGGAGTACAACACGAGGGTGCAGCTCACCTTGGAGGCCAGCAGAGAAACCTGTTGCGATACGTTCTGAGAGACACCAGTGGCTTTCTTAAGTTCTTGAATCTCTGCATTACTTTCTCTCACCTATTTTTTTTTAAAAAGAGTAAATGTAAAACAAGTTTTGATTTTTTAAAAGCTTAGGAAAGTTTTATTCTTGCTTAACATTACTAGTATGAAGTCTCTTCAAATACAGAGAGCTCTGTTCCATGCACAATTTAATCTTTTAATTACATTAACAAATTGATTACAGGTCCGCAATAGCTCGTGTTCATATTAGAGTGCTGACAGAAATAATATAAAATAACAATCATGCAAAACAATCAAACATTTGCTAAGAAAAATTCTGAAGAAAATTAAACTATTAACGTAAAAAATCTGGAAACGAAGACGTATTAAGAAGAAGTAACTATATCACCTGGCTAAAAAGTTCTGCAAGATCTTCTTCATTAAGCTTTATTTTCCCCAGCGGTCCAGTTCTAAATTCAATATTTTTGCTGGAGCCCGCGTGGAACACTAGATTACCCTGTTCCGAGGACAAACGAGGCCTGTTGTATTACCGGGAAAAAAAAAAAAAAAAAAAAAAAAAAAAAAAAAAAAAAAAAAAAGATCATTTAGTTACACATATCTACCAGAAAGTAGGTAGAAAATATATGCAATAAAGTCATTCTGTTCCCATTACTGGCACTTAAAATCCACCATACGAATAAATCCATTTGCAATTGATAATAGCAATGGTACTTACTGTTCATCATAAATGTTTCTTTTCTGCCTCTTTTTTTCATAGTGGTTTGATTCACAGCTCAATCCAGCAAGTAATAACAATGCAACTAATAGCCCAGGAACAGAAGCAGCCCAAAGCATTGCTCTCTTCCAGCTGTCCTGAGAATGAAGTGAAACCTCTAGTGCTGAATTGTACTTTTTAGAGCCCAGGTGCCCTTTGCTCTCACACAGCTCTTTATTCACAAGGTGCCCATACTGCTGTCTTGTCCTGTAAGGGTAATTTTTATCTCAGGTATCTTAATTAAAGATTGACAGTGTGCAAATAATCTAGACACTCAATGCATTTTTCTCCTTTGGCTGCAGGAGATTTGAAAGGTATTTAATTAAAATCTGCATGCGTTGGATCATTATGTCTCTGACCTTTGAGCAGCTGAGCCCCCGTGTCTCAGAGCACACTTGTAACGCATAGCTGGCTGCTATAGGAATGCTTCACTGCCCCTGCACGCTGCACCACAGGGCGGAAGGGAAGATTATTTGGCAGCACTAAAAGACCTAGATTATTACCCAAAAAAATAACATATAAAAACCCCAGTAGCTGGCAAGGAATATTTGTATTGAAGGAGAAGCTTGCAGCCAGTAATTTATTGGGCAGATGACATAAACAAGTTAGCAGTACCAAACAGCATCCCATGAATTGCAACACCAAATACAGTTTTAACCAAATATGGTTGCTCTGACTTAAAAATGACTCAGTCCCCAGACGCTGAGAAGAGGATCACACACCAAGAGGACTGCATTTTGTTTGGCACTTGGAGGCTGTCTTCACTACACACACTAGGGCTCCCAAATTCAGGGTCAGCCACAGACAATGGAGAAGACCAAGGAAAGATTTGGATAATACTCAAAAATAATCAAAGAATGCAAATTCGTATGTTCTGAGAGCCAAAATTTGAATCTTGTCCCCATTTTCCTCTACTCTTCAGCTGCACCCTTCTCAAAAGAAGTGTTGTACCCAACTTGGTGCCCCGGGCACTGCTGCTCCTTAGGTCCCTGCTCCTGCAGAGCCCGGCCTGGGCACGCGCCTCCCGGTGTGACCTCTGCATGTGACGAGGTGACGGGGCTCCGAGATGTGGCCTCCCCAGAAGCACTGACATCAGGCTGTTTCTGGAAGGTTCCACATCCCACCTTCCTTTGTGACTTTGCTACTCACTGTTAAGGTCTTGTTCTTTTGTTTCTTCCTCCCAGGTGAAGGTTCCCAATGTCCCTGCTGCAACTGGGACTCCATGTCCCTTGTGCCTTCTACTACACATCAGGTAGTCTGCAGCCCCATCTTCCACCCCAAAAGTGTACTTTTTTGTGACAATCCCTGCTACTCCATCCTTTTATTTTGCCAGAGTCCCCTATTCCTCTCACACATATCTTGCTGTGCTTTCCTCCCCCTGCTTAGAGCAGCTTTGCATACCCTGTGCTGGGAGCTACCTGAACCTCCAGTCCCACCACAATTCATGCATTTTTCACAGAATCACAGAACTGTAGGGGTTGGAAGGGACCTCAAGAGATCATCGAGTCCAACCCCCTGCCAAAGCAGGTTCCCTAGAGCAGGTTGCCCAGGCAGGTGTCCAGATGGGCCTTGAGTATCTCCAGAGGAGACTCCACAACCTCCCTGGGCAGCCTGTCCCAGTGCTTCATCACCCTCACCATGAAGAAGTTCTCTCACATGTTGGTGCGAAACTTCCTGTGCTCCATTTTGTGGCCATTGCCCCTTGTCCTGTCCCCACAAAGCCTTTTGTTTAATACCTAACTCATACAGGTTGCTCAGATTTCAAAACCTGAGCAGTACAGCAACATTTGTAGCTGCTGCTGCTGAAGGTAACAGCGGCCACCGTTCGTCAGCACTTCAAGTCCCAGACTTTCATTCACAGAGGCTCCTGCAGCTCCCAGTCCTAGGCAGCCTCCACTTCTGCTCCGCTTTGCATTTCTCACCCAACAGGGAGGTTCTGCCCACAGGTCTGTGGGACATGCTCTGATGCTGGGGGACTGAATGAACTCCACAGCTTTCATGCAGGAAGGTTTCAGACAGAAAGGTCAGCGCCTTCCTGTGCCCTGGGATTAGATTGGATGTGGTGACCAAAAATATTGTCACCTCTAGAATAGGAGTACACTGTGAAAGTGAGTGTGAAGACAGGATTGCTAAGATTAATTGCTTTGCCACAAATAACTTTATCCTTACTACAAATAACTAAAATGTCCATTGTACCAGCACCATCCCACCACCTCCACTATTTTCTGTTGTTTGCATGAAAAACTAGCTTGTTAGTACATTTTATTATTTGAGTTTTTCAAACCTTACCTCATAATTCAGTACAGTGGTAGCCTGCTGATCATTACACAGACTGTGGTGCAGGTAACCCGACTGTTACTGCTGCTGCTTGGAGATCTGGAAGGGCAGAGGTGAAGCTCCCCCTGAAAGCACGGTGGTTTGAGATAGTCCATGCTGTAAGCCTCTGCTCAGCCCCCTGGGCACCCTCCTGCTCCACAGCAGGCTGTGCCCTCCACATTGAGTCTATCAGCTGCTACTGCTAGAACACAGGAGCAGGAGGAGGAAGGCCCATGTGTTGACCTTTACCAATGTACACGATGGTGTTTACATGAAAATATGGAACTGTATCCGCACTTGATGTAAACCATCCCTACTCCAGTCAATCCAAGTATTTTACACCAAATGAGAATCTGTCCCCATACTACTTATTTTTTCCTTTATTATTATTATTATTTTTCTGTTCTGCTCTTTGCTCTGAAAGCCTGTTCTGGAATAGGAAAGCATAGATGAATTATTGATGTCTCTGTCTAGTCAACAGGATACCTTCTCCCTCTGGGTATACTTGTACTGTCCATTAAACTAGTGCTTAGTAACATTCTTCATGTCTGGGGTTTGTGTGGTGCTTTTTTATTTAATTTATTTTTAATTATTTAACAGCCTACTAATTTGTATGTTGGGTGTCAGCTTGAAGAACTTATGGGACAACTAAAATTGCACTTTCTAGCAGGCTGGTTGAATGTACACATATATCGAAGACTTCCTTTCACAAAATGCATTGTATGTTGACAGTTTTCAGCTTGGATTCAAGCTGTTACCCCACAAAATCCTTTCTTTATCTCTATTTATTGCTTTGGCATATTCAGTATGCATTGTCTCTCTCTCCTGCCTGTCAATCTTTGATTCAAACTTCACTTTCCAACTAATTAACGCTAATATAGCAAATGACCAATGTGCAATAAATTATAGAGGTTGGGGAGATTGTTGCTAGTCCAAGGAGGAATAAAAATAGTTCACTTCACATTCTCTTCATGCAGGCTTTACAGCTTAGACAATGGTTGACCTGAAGACCAGGTGACTTCGACTATGCACTGATAATAGGATGGAAAGAGAGCTTTGGGTATCTATCTAAACCTTGCACTACTTTCCTTTCATTAGACCTTCAAGATTTTGCTTAATTTACTGCTCTATTTCTAGTGAATGCACCTTAGGCTGGCCAAGTTGGGAAATCTATAAACTATTTTAAGGAGAAAAATCGGTCCACACCTTTTAATTTTACTGAAATACATTGGATTAAGACATTGTTTTCTGAAGGAACAGAATGGAAACCCTGCAAGTATCTGGCATAAGTATAGGGACTGTTCATTATAACAAGGAGAGCTGGCATGAACACCTCCTCCTGGGGAAGATCATTCCATTACCTCACTGACATTATAGCCGAGGAAACATCTCTAAAGAGAATAATTTGCACACAGATTTGGCAGAAAGTAATGGAGCATTTTTCTCCATCTTATTCTGGTTGAAGTTCATCCTGTCCTAGCAGGGACTACAATTCAACACCATCTTACACTTCATTATGTAGCTGTGTGAAATGAAATGGCGGTTTCCATCTACTTCTCCAGCAGTGTGTGCTTGCAATGCAAAGATGCTGCTGGAGAAGACAAGAGTTGACGGAGAGCACAGCCAGAATTCAACACGCATAAACTGCAGCTAAGAAATCAACTCAGATGCAGACACGACACAAGACTGGACAATGCTCCTTTTTAAGGGGGGAAGTGCAACTACTGGTATGGATACCAAATTCAGCTAATTTTTAAGGAAAAACTAACAACTCAATTATTTGCAAATAATTTTGTATGTTGCCAAGTAATACACATTCACCTGAGTTTCACTTCAGCTCAGGTCATACGTGCCAGTACTTCCATCTTCCCTGGATTTTCTTTGACCCTTCCTCTTCCTAATAGTGCTCCAATGTTCAAAAGTGGCACACGACATGGACTGTTAACTACATGGTACAGATGTGCAAATCACTGGTATAAACAATGCTCATTACAGAATTCAGCACTTTGTGCCCCTGCAGCCCTGAGATGCCTAAGGACCAACCTGGTATTGGGCCCTCTATGGGGGATCAACAACCACAGCTTACATCAGCTGAAACAATGGTGACAGAAAAACAATTTCAGAAGGATTAGCTCTCTGGTGGAGGGGTGGCTGCCCAAAGACATCAAAGCTCAGCTGTCCCATCACCCCTTCCTCTTCTTCCTAATGTGTGTCTGGAAAGTTTTATGGCCACAGCACCTTCTTCAGGGGCTGCAGCAGCTGCGAGGTTCCATTTCCCACATCACTCCTTAAAGATTTCTTCTACTTCTCAGCACACTGCCCTCTGACACCTGCTTAAGATTTTGCTCCCTCAACACAGTCGATGAAGTTAATAAGTTACCTGCTGATGGAGTTTAACTGGCTAGGAAATGTAGGTTTTCAGCTTTTAATAGTAAATAGCAAAGACAGGAGTTTTGATTTAGTTAGCTACTTCAGCTAGAATTTATCTACTGCCCTAGTTCACCCTTGTCTCCTTTATCGCAAGGAAAGCAGTTATAACGTGTATTAGTTTTTTTTTTCCTTTGTTACAAGACTCACATTTTTGTTCCTCTGTCTTTTTGATTCTTCTTCCTACACATGTTGTTTTTACAAACTACCACTTTGATGCTTCCTATTTTCTGTTTCATTCTTTTTTAGAATTAGTTTCATGAAACATTTCCAGTCAGTTACACTGGTTTTATTCTTTCCTACTGATTATTCCAGTCCTTTCAGCATTTCCAAATTGCTTTACTATATGCTGGAGTTATTTTTAGGGAGTTCCATTTGCATTGTCACCCTTCTCCACTAATAACCCTAAAGCCATGAATGGACCTGGCTGCACAGTCTCTCTCAGATTTGTTCTATTCTGTACTCTTGGCTTTATGGGGAGGCTTAGATCGGAGCTGCACATTTTAAGTCCATAAATCATTCGCTGTGCATTGGTGTGATTACAAATATTGGCATTCTGTCACAACACAGATACAAGTAAGAGTGGTCATACTGAGAAGAAGATCCATCGAGGTCAGTATCTGGCCTCCAACAGCAGCCAAGAGCAGACAGAAAAGAAAGGGTTTGTGAAAGGGCAAGCACATACAATACCTCTCGTAAGTATTCTCTTGGCCTCCATACATTGTGGAGTGGGAACTTCTTCAACCAGAAGTCTACCTACTTGGTACTCTCAAAGGACTTTTATTCCATGATCTTCTCTAGTCATCTCCTGAGCTCTTCCCCATGCTTCACCTTATAATACATGCACAGTGACTGAGTAATGCCACATGGTAAGATGAATATACAGTCAAAATGCTGTTCAGAAATGTAAGCTCTGAGTAGAATCCCATAATAAGCATAATATTTATGAACAAAGTGATTTTTATTTTTTTTTACACAGGACAAACATTTGAACTAATTAAAACTATTTATTACTATATGAGAAAACACATTACCACCACCGATGCATTTTGCTTCCAAACGCCAGGTTGTACCTTAAATTAAAACCAAGCTTGAGTTAAAACATTCCATTGCATGTACAAACAAACATGCTCTCAACCCTGCTGGGATTTCAGGATGTATTCCCATGTTTAAAAACAGAGAGGTGCCCAACTGGAGGAGATTTTAGAGACTCTTGTTGCAGAGTTTTCTGAACTTTAGTACCAACCCCCAGTGAAGGTACCCAGAGTGACCACCCAGAGATTCCCTGAAATCCTATCCAACACCTCTCTCTCACTAAAAGTGGCACATTCCACTAATTCAGTTCCTCTAATTTTGCCTCTGTGTTCATCAGCGCTCTCGTAAAAACATCCCTTGTCCATGTTTCTTCCTACAGTCAAAAAACAAGGTGGAAAAAAGTCAGAGGGAATGATCATTTTCTTGTGCTCCCAGATAGCTGGCCGGTCATCTAATGCCATATACATCTTTTCTTGGACAGTTATGTAAGTTCCCCAGCCCTTGTAGCCAATAAAGATAAAAGTAACGCAAATCTTTTCATGTGCTTCACAATAACATTTAAACTGACACATTTTCACTACTCATTTTTCCATCCTGTCTTGGATATGTTATCTATCCAAGCAAGTTGTTACTAAACAAGTATAAACTTCCCTTAATGAGGTCAGTAACACTAAAACACTCGTGTTTGCACAGGCAAAAGGAAGATGCCTAATGGTGGAATTCATTTTGGACTTTACGCCTAATCCCTCATACTTCAGCATTACTTTGCCTAAGATATTTACTTGACGTTTTCTACTTGACATACTATTTCTCACTGATATGACCTGTTATTTAAACACAACGCAGACAAAAACACACGGAGCACAAATGTGGTTTCAAGTATCTAAGAGACAAAATATACTATAGTGTTAATAGATTTTCACTTCATATAAATTTACAAAACATCCAGCATACAGCTATACAAATAATGCAATGGGTGAACAACTGACCGATGCATCGGGCTCAAAGGGCTGCAGTAAATGGGGTTACATTTGTGAGTTAGTCTGGTGGCCGGTCACTAGTGGGGTTCCCCAGGGCTCCATTGTAAGCCCAGTTCTTTTTAATGTTTTCACAAATGACTTGGATGTGAAGGTATACTAAGCAAGTGTGCAGATGGCACCAAATTGGGAGGAGCTGTTGACTCCCTCAAGAGTGGAGGGAGTGTATAAATTCAGCATTTATACAGTAAGACCATGGAGTGTTAACCTTTAGTATGAATAGCAAGCTAACAGAACAGAAAAATCAAAGGGTGAGCTGAGAATGAATAGTTAATCCTTGAGATATAACAAATATTTGCTAATTTTTCCATTTGTCTCATTAATTTGCAACAACTGCAACCACAGAATTATACAGTCACTGAGGCACTGGAGGACCTGTTCAGATTTCAACTGTTACTATTGAGATCTCTCTTTGGAAAACAAACTGAGCTTACCCATGACTAAGTCTTAGACATATGATAGCGTTAGCACAGACCAGTGTTTTTCCAGCCTGTAATACACAGATTCCTGACAAACCTTATACTCCTAAGGGGGTCAGCAAAAGGTGAAATAAAAAAACCACGGGCAGGAGCCTTATGTTCTCTGCATGGAATGATGTACCTCCACTGGAAAACTTTGAGTTCACATATTAAAAATATTCAAGCCAATGAGCTTGAATAAGCAAAAGATATTTTAGTAATTTCATCATTACACAGGTTTCTTCATGGGTATAGGGATACCAAGATTAAGTCAAATGAAAATAAGCTCATGTAGGTAAGGCATTCTGTAAGGCAATCAGCAAGCTTTAGAAATGACTGCATAAATATGACACCACCAAATATGACACCTTTTTTGTCAGTGAAGTTTCTCAAGGATGAGGAAATTCAGCTAATATAATCTCACTCAGATAACGATACATATTTCATACGTGCAGAATAAGCAAGTTATGCAAACAAAAACTGGATTCTTGAAATCACTTCCAGTTTCCAGAGCTGTCTTCCAGATTTCACTCATTTACCTTTCAGCTGCTTTTGCAATTATACTTCATTGCTGTGAAAATGCTTAAGCTGAAGCTGCGAAGCGCTGCACCAATGTAGCCTGCAAAGCACTTATTATTAGGAGCCTGCTTGGAAAAGGAAGCAACATGATCACCAAGTGAGGTCAAGCAGGTGCAACCCACCGGCACTCACTCAGTAATGAGTCTATTAATGACAAACAGATGGGATAAGAAGCAGTCACTCAATTTAGCTCCACTGGTATTACAGGGCTAGCAGGAGCAAAAGAGATAGATACATATTTGCAACTCTGAAATACCTTTCTTTTTTTCAAAATGCCTCCTTCATAAGCAGCTCCTATTAGTAAACAAATTTCAGTCTTCACAATCATATCAAATTAAAATTGACTTCCACCAAGTAACAGGCTGTAGTGCTATATCACAGTTTTAGATGAAGCTAGATTAACTGCAAATTATGCTTTAATACCACTTCATATGAGAAGTATATAAATACTTAAAATATGCTTTACACTAATTAAAATGTTTTACAAATTAAGGAATTTAAAACTAAGTGTTAATAGTACTATTTTGCCAATTATTACAGAGAAATGAAATGAACAGGCTATTTACAAGGTTTAGCAGGAAGAAATCCCAATTTATATATAAAACTGATGTTCTTTGTTTTCCTTTGAATATTTTGATCACTTTAAATAGCAATACATCTTCCTATTATTATGGCTCCCAGGAAGACCACCACGTAGCTACTGGTTACTGATCTAGCTGAAAAATCTATACAATAATCACCATGTAAACAGATAACTATGATTCATAACATTGTCAAAAACACACTCTTTGCAGAATTTAATAGTAGGCACAGTTAACATTAGCCTAGTACTTTTTGCCATTACTCTACTGCAAAACACCACCAGAAGATAGGTGGTCTCTTGCTTCTCTAGAGCCTGCTCCAGAGCTTTTTTAGGAGAATCTGTTTCCTGTTCACTTTCATAGCTGGAAGACTCCAAGAGGTCCACATGCTCTTGAGGAATAAGACAGGCTGCAGAAGCTCAGCCCAAGGATTTCACAGCTTAATAGTCCAGAAGCAACACATAAATCAAGACTGAAGAGGAAATAAACAAGGAGTCAGCATAAGATAAAATTATGGCATGAAGTAAAAACAGCACACTTATTTTTTTCATGATGACTACAACAGATCGGAATAGCTGCAGCATCTCTACAGTGGTTATGTTTTCTGTAGTCTTTAATTTCTACTGCATTACCAAACCTAGGCACCATACACACTGACTGTTACTATCCCATGGGGGTGAGGAAAAAAACTCTTTCAGGGTTGGCAGCTTTGACAACTAATTGTTTTGGTACACAGGAACCATGAGCAATAAATGAAATCCTTCATTTTTTTAGCATACCAGCTCCCCAGAGGATGCTTACTAAGTACCATCTCACCTTTTCTTCTGTTGTTTTCCCCTAGATATAATATTATTGGCACAGAAAGTACCAACCTGAACACATACTACTTCAGAAGGTTTTCAGTCTTCCCATGTAACAGCAAGGAAAATTACTGTTACAGAGATACTGAACTCACAAGACCTAATGATTAAAACAAACAAAAACAACAGCAAACATTCAGTCTGTGTCTATGAGATAGTGTTGAACTGCGACTTTCAGGATGGCCATATGCAGTGATCTCATCCCACAATACACTCTTAACTCTAGTACTCCCATCAAGTTTTGTAAAGAAGTTTTTAGAAGAAACCCATATAGCTTTTCTACGCTTCTTAAGCCAAAAGAATCTAGACATGAAGTTTTAAAATATTTTTATGTCTCTTATGTGTAGGTCTTTGGTAAGGAGCAATGATCTCATCCTGGATAATGTAAGCGAGAACAAAAACAGCCAAGTTATTGTCAGAGTTGTGTAAAATATTTTTTATTCATCTGCACCTAGACAAATCATTCCAGACAGACACAGTTTGGTTCCATAAACCTGAAAGTATTTACAGAGGGTCAGACAAGCATATGACACCGTCTTCTTAAAATTATATAAAATACTGAATTTTATAGTTTCCTTTAAATACAAAAGAAAAAATAGATCACATATATAATAAATCTGTTAAGAATGGATCACTGATATTTACAGAGGAAGATATTTTGCATGTAGAACTTGGTCTCTGCACTTAATTAAAACAGCTTTGGCATTTACAGCCCTTTTATATTGTACTGACAGTACAGTTTTAAGATAAAATCAAACTGGTTTAACCATTTGCACTGAGATATATGTGAATACTATTACTTTTCATTTCACAAACTAAATCCAACATCTAAATACAGCAATTAATTCCCAGAAACTTCCATTTAAATAAAATGCTTCTACAGTGCAAATCCACCATAAATGCAAGTTATTAAAACACATCAGAACTGTTTAGCAAAATATCTGCACAGATATTTTGGTTAGCATGGATTTTGTTAAGCTGCCATCTGCTTTCTCTTGAAAGATGAAAGCATTTTCCATCACCAGTCTACCATCAGATTGATGTTCTAAATTATCCAAGCAGAACAGAGATCAATTTTGCCACCACATGTACGTTGAGGCTATTTCCCAGGAGACGGTAGCATTGTTTCACTGTTACTTTGTCAGGAAAGCCTAAAACAAAACAGGTAATACAGTGTCATTAGTCTGGCTTTATTCCTAGCTTTTAGTCTGTTAATTTTTTCAATGAAAGGTTCTTAATACGGTTATCAGAGAGTTCAGCTTACATACAGATTTCACACAAACACACAGCCCTAAAATTCACCAATTATAATTTCCAACCAGTTTACTGGATCAGTTCTTCTATGAGTAGTACTGCCATACCTAAGATTTAAGAAGTAGCCTCAAAACTAATGTGTAACTAATGCTGATCTAGCCTCTCTTCATACAGCTCAAAACATCCAGCAGTCTCAGGGAGCGGCAGCAGCACCTAAAGCACCGCACAACTGCTGTTCCAGAGAACATGCAGAGTAATGTGGCCATGAGAGAAAGAAAGTATGATTCTACAGATGTAATGAACTGCATTTCTTGACAAGCTTTATATTTTACTTCCAAACTGAGGTCCTCTAATGGCAAATCAAATGACACTCACGCTGCAAGATACCACCAGAACAGATTAAGCTATGAGCAAGGCTTATTCAGGGAACCATCAAGCACTTTTAACAATTTTCCATTCTTCACATTGTACATGCATGACTAGCAGAGAAAACGGAGGATCGGAAAACATCAAACTGGTCCAGGTATTGTGAAAGGGCTGTGTGCTGTATATTCAATGTGCAATCAAAGGTGAGCAACTTTCTGAAAATTGAGGAGTTACCAACAGCCAGCTGGTCTCCTGTAACTGCCCTTGCTTGCACTCAGCTTACTCCAGGTGTGAGCTAAAGTGCACTTGCTTCAGATTGAGTGAAAAATGAACAGCAGTAATGATTCAGCTATTAGGGTCATTAGCTAAACTGTTGAAACTTGATCACATTCAATTACTTGCTCATTCCCTAAGAAGAAACATCTAACTCTGACCCTGAGGTCATCACCACCCTGCTTTGGTGCATGAACAGTTTGTGTGAAGAAGCAGCAATAGATACGTTCTGAAGTTTGCAGAGCACATCAGAAAAGTCCTTGTCCAAAGTGAGCTCAGGAGAGAACGTGGCTGGACAGTGGGTGGGAAGCCAAGGAGGTGGTGTCTGGGAGGAGTTGTTCCATACTTCTCTGCCAGATATTAATGCCTCGAATGTGGACTGCTTTGGTAAACACATTTTTTTGCCAGCTCTAGCCATTCTGCCCAGCTTCCCAGCACTCAAATTTGGGCAACCATTCTTCTCACTTTGGAACAATTGTTTGTGTTCTCCAGACTTCCTTTGATGGAGTTTTCACATTAAATCACTGAATAAGGTACAAAATCTACACATTTTATAAGAGTATGTATAAATTAAAAAAAGCGTGTTTATGCACACACACACGTGCACTTAGAGGCCAAGAAGCTTATCTGAACACTGATAATTTCAGCTTCCTGCCTCTTAGCAACTGAAAAGCCTGAATTCATTTCCAGGCCTCATTGTGTCCTTTATCCCAAGCCTCCTCCATCTGCCTCTTTACATTACCTTTCACCTTCTATCTTCTTGGCTCGAGACTAGCCTACATCAGGGCAGACTTACAAACTCATAGCACACTGGTACTTGCTGCACAGCTCTCATCATATCATTTAGGTCTCACACGTTACCTGGTGATGCTGAAGTCTTGGCGACGTGCACCACTAGAGTGCTGGCTTTCCATCAGGCTGCCACTTGTTTCTTAACAGCTTACATACATTACTAATAGGAAGAATGGAAAAGGCCCCCTGACATCACCCTCATGAAAGCAGGTCGCAGGTGCAAGAATGCTCTGATCACTTTTAATGATATTGCTATGGGACCCGTGACAACAACTAAGACAAATGACTGCACATTATTTCATTGACCTATAGTGCAATTACTAGATATACAGTTAGATGTTAAAAGCACAAATAAATCTGTTAATGTTAAGACATAATAATGATTTTAGCTCTGGATCTCATGGATTGGAAAAGGCCATCCATTTGTTACGATACAGAACCGTTTAGACACAATCATGTTTCTTCAGATAATACTGTAGTGCAGCTAGCAACACGACAGTACCCATGATAAAGCTTCCTGACATTCTCTTCATTTAATTTTCAGCTTATAGTTTTCTCATTCTTTAGCTTCTTGGGTGAACATATTTGCAGTGGAATACATTTCACTGTATTTGCAGTGGCTACATTTCTAGGCTTTCTGTCATTAAACATTTCAGCCCAAATGTTGCTACAGAACAGAGGAGCAGAGAAAGATAGCACATTTTCCTCTGCAAATTTCACACCTCACAAATAATGACTTGAAATTTAACATGGGAGAAATGCTGTCCGGGATACACCTTTCACTGTAGCCATAAATATAGCAACTTATAGGTCTTTCCAAAAAAACATAGTATGCAAATCCTGACAAGAAACTTACAGTAGCTAAATTTACCAGATTGCAATCATCCTAGAGCTAACGCTTCTTTTTTTCTTTCCAAGCAAGCACAAAGTGGGAAACATCTAGATTAAAACACGAAGGAAAGAAATGGCAGACTTGTGACTCACTGCACTGGGAAAACCTTGTTGTGTTGAATCAGGAGTATATGACAGTGGAAGGCATTGCATAAGAGGCTTGTTTCATGTGTTGTGGAAGCTGGGAAAGCAGTATAGTGAAGCAACAAGCTGCAAAAACTGTAAAGAAGGTCTCATGGTTAAGGTAGAAGCTGGAATCTGTCCCCAACTGCTGCACATTTCTCCAGTGACAGGAGACAAGTTTGTTAAGTGATCACTTTGTAGATGGTGACTATCTGCGTGCTCCTGAAATTCAGAAGCCAGACTTGTCTTGAGAGTTCAGTTCTGGTTTGCAAAAGTATTGAAGCTCAAAGCTGCCCCTGAAGTTGAGCTTGAAACAGAGAAAGCTCAGTATCATTCCAAACACTATGAAATGGTAAACGTCAGGCTTCACAAACCAGTCACTCCAAATTAATGGAGTCATTCAAACACAAATCTTTCTGTGCCTTGGTTCTGCCTCCATAAAATGCAGAAATGTTAACCCTAGTACACACCTCTCAGTGGTATTGCAAAGACTGATTTAACATTTGGAAAACACAAGCTATTATAATAAGTAACATATTTAAAAAGAGAAAATAGACAATCTGGTGCTCAGAGGGAGGTTAAACAGCATGATAAACCTATACAAGACCAAACTGGTCCTGTTTAGCTCAAATTTCTTTACTTCAACCCAAGTCAATACAGAACTGAGCAGTGCTAAGAAAAAGACTGTCTGCAAAAAGGACAAAAGGACAAATTATTAAAGAAGGCAGGGTATGAAAAATCCCACACATTGACATTTAACTCAACATAGCATGCTCCTGCAAATACTATTAAACAATTAAGCTCAGTGGTAGCAAATCTAATGATTTTGCAACCCTGATAATGTTGTTTTAAGGTAATAATTTTAATGCAGTTCCAAGTAATAACAAAAACTAGAACTGCAACAGAAAGAAATATATGCAAACCATTAGCACTCCTCAGATCCCGAAGCCACTGGGGAAGTTGAAGAAAAGTCTAACTACTCAAGGTCAGTGGTGTCTTATTTTATGAATGCTCATGTTTCTGAGAGACAATACATTGATCTGATGTGATGGCAGCAGGCCAAGTTCCTTAGCAGGTAGTAACAGCTCCACTTCCTTGCCCTTTTTTCTTTACTGAGCAAGGGGAAACTCTGGTGAATTTATTGCAGGCTTAATTCTGGTTGACCTGTGTGCAATGTACTGGTATTGCCCAGTTTTGCTCCTTGATTCCCTTGTTTCCACAAAAACAGTGATAAAATGAAGTAACTGACCAATGGGGCTTGGACTGTCCTTTTCTAGAAAACAGAGAGGGCTTAAAAGATCATTAACTGAAGAGTTTGGTTACTCCTGAACAAAGAAGTATCTGTATATTGTGAAACGGCCTTTCTGTCAGCAGCTGCAAATGTTTGGAAGGGAGAAAGCAAGCAGCTCAAACATGGAGAACAACTAACAGACATCCTAAACTGGCAGGATATGTTGACTTACCACAGTTGTGGGTAACATTGGCTGCTGAGTAAATAGTTTCAACTTTTTCATTCACTGCCACTCAGTAATAGCATTTCTCATGCCAAAACGTTTTTCCTTAGTCTACGAAGATAAACCTAACCATAGAGGATGGTTCTCAAAATACATATTAAAAAAATATTGGAATGGTAAAAAATAATACTACAGAAAGGCTAGCCAATTAATAAGAATCTATCGTAAGAATAGAATGGTCAGAAGAAACTTGCAAAATAAAATGCAAGGATTGCTTCCAGTAAAAAACTCCATTGGCATTTCTGAAGAATGAAGTACAAATGGGTACTTTGCAAGCACATACCAAATTCTGGAGGGAATCCATGTAGATTTGCTATTTCTCTCGGAGTAAAATACCTCAGTTTTAGCGTTGACAGTTTCATAAGCTTCTCTTCTTCTGGTAAGTTCTCCATGTGTTTAAACACTGATTCGAGCTATAAAGAATATCCAAGACAACCGACATCACTATGCAGGCAGAGTATGTGAAATTATACTGTAACAATCATATCACAGCTTTATCACAGTACCAAAGACAATTTGAAACTATGTTTGGAGTTACATTTTTGCAGCCAGTATCTCAGTACCTGCACTTACAAGAACAAAATCAATGTTGCCATGAGGCAATTCATTGTGCCTTCCTCCAGTTTACAAGCCACGCCAACACTGAATGAGACAATCAAAGGACTAGAAACATTTGTCAATGACAGAATAGTGACTTAATATAACTCAGCAGCGAGACCATGCACACAAGTTAAACTGTATAGATGCAGCTGTTTTAATACATTTGGTTTGAGATTATTCTGAATTCCGAACTGCATTCCTCTTATGCTTAGAAATACTTTATAATATTAAAAAATGGCACAGAACTGCAGGAGGAGGTGCCTGTCTGCAAAGCATGCTTTGTGAAAGTATATGGGAATAATAATTCATTCATACATTTATTTTTACCTTTCCCAATGCCAAAAAGTCACTTTGTGGTGAACTTAGCATCAACAGCAGAACTTTTCAAAATACTATGACTTCGCAGATAAATAATAATTTTGGTATTCAAATGTATTCAGTTTCAGGCCCCTCACTACAAAAAGGACATCAAGGTGCTGGAGTGTGTCCAAAGGGTAACAAAGCTGGTGAATGGACTAGAGAATAAGTCTTACGAAGAGTGACTGAGGGAGCCTTGGTTGTTTTGTCTGGAGAAGAAGAGGCTCAGGGGAGACCTTATTGTGCTCTACAATTACCTAAAAAGAGGCTGTAGCGAGGTGGGGATCTGTTCTTCTCCCATGCACCAAGTGATGGGACAAGAAGAAATGGAAATTGTGCCAAAAGAGGTTTTGGTTGGTTATTAGGAAAAATTTCTTCAGTGAAAGGGTTGGGAAGTAGTGAAATGGGCTGCTCAGAGAAGTAGTTGAGTCACCATCCCCTGAGGTCTTCAAAAAGCATGTAGATGTGGAGCACAGTGACGTGGCTTAATGGTGGATTGGCAGCGCTAGGTTAGAGGTTGGGCTAGATGACCTTCGAGGTATGTTCCAACCTAAATGATTCTATGATTGAACATTAAACATTTGACAATGTTTACCAAATCACATATATAAAAATGGCCCTCATAGAATCACAGCATTGCACTGTAATTTGTCCACAGAATTAGTCAATTTTAATGTTTTTTAATACCCCTGTGAAATCTCTGCATGACCCTACAAAATATAATAGCAACTCATTCTCCACAAAGAGAGGCACATGTATACTCTTGATTTAAATAAACTGTTGTTTAGGAACTCTAAGAAGATGCGTTGGAAACTTAGTTGCCATAAAAAGTATTTTTAAAAGCATTTCTGTTATAATATTCAGAATAACAAAGCAGAAGACAAACAAAACAAGTTTTAAAACAATCATTCTTTTAGGTTAGTCTAGACATTCTTACCTGTACATCCACTGCTGTCTGCAGAACTGAGCCTGTCCCTTCTACATAGTGTCCATACCTTAGGAACAACAACAGCAACAATCTTAAATGAGCATTTTCATTGGACCTTACAGAACTGACAGCTGCAAGGATGCAGGATGAGTTTCATCTGCTTTAATTATCAAACAGCCTTCTGGATTGATAAAGCAAAAGGCCTTATTAGCAATGCTGATTCTTGGAGTGCAGTAAACTCTGAACACAATCTATGGGGATGAGTCTGCAAGCAGTGCACGAGGGTTGAACCATGCGAATGCCTCGTATGAGGCAACCAGCCAAGGAATTCAGGCACAGCATCATCAGAAAGGCGCATCTACATTGCAAAGGCCTGTTTTACACTAAGGCAAAATAAACATTTTGGTCCTAGGTTTCTAATTGGCCACTCATATTCAAAGGAGGACCATCAGTGTGATCCTGCAGCTTTTAGATCAATCCATTAGGAACAAAGCAGTTCAGTCAGATTTAACTTTTGCTTGCTTGCAGATTTTCCACAAAGGGAAGGAAGGAATGGGGGATGGCTTCTATGCAGAGCAGTAGGAAAAAAAAAAAAAAAAAAAAAAAATCCAACTAACTAGTAAGTAAATTTACATGATAAAACCATAATACAGCTTTTTTGGATGCTTTGTGGTTGATTGCATAACAACATGTTTACTTTGTGCTCTCTTCCAGGCTATCATTTAAATATAATCATGGGCTTTCGGAAACATGCTCCGATGGTCTAACTATGATAACATATGAATGTTCCGGACAAAAAACAGAGACCGAGTTTAGTCGATCACTGGCTTTTGCAAAGTGGAAGAACTTCAGAAGATCCCATGCATCAGATGGAAGTGGTCTGCATCAAGCATTGACAGATACTATCCTTTAGTTTTCTCTGTGTAACTGTAAATACCATTGTCTTCACAGCTGAAACAAATTTGTGTTTCAAGGCGAACTCCACAACAAATAAAGGAATATATGGCCTTCAGCAAAGACACAATGACCCAGGAAGGCTCAAATCTTTAGAATTTCTTCTTTGGCTCAAAAAGCTTACAAGTAGTTCTACCAATACCAGTGAGACCAACACAGATTTTTAAAATTAAGTCCATACAGAACATATTTCAGATCAGAACAAAATGACGTGAACACTACTACAGATTAAAAACACGTGAAATTGAACTGTGTTGTAAATACATAACTCTTAACTGGATAGCAGCACTCTGAAAATTCCCTAATGCCATGTTTAACACGGTGACACATGCAGTACTGAAGAATCCTCATCTTCTGATACGGCATCTGATCTTATTTCAGATGAGCATATCTGAGCCATAATAAATAGATGAGGATAAATTTCAAAGTGGTAATTAGAGTTTTATTGGGGAAAAATAATTTTAACAGGATTAATGTTATATAAAATACTCCAGTCAAAGTTACTGTCACTGCAGTAACAAATGCACACAAAAACATAATCCGGTTGGTGTAGCAAGACAACGTAACATACATAAGAATGAAGATCACCATACTCTTTTTTATAAATGAATGGTATGGGGGGTTGGTTTTGTTCTGAGGTGGTGCCTTTAAAAAAAAAAAAAAAAAATCTGGCCAGATGGCCAATGTCAGCTGGATTGTTATTAATTGTTATTGCAGCTGCTGACTACAGAAAATTTCACATTCCTACCTTAGGCTCAGAATATAATTAAGGACGGGAAGTTTTGCCACAGTAAAAAAAAATGATGCATTGATTTTTGGACATTTCATTACCACTTAAAATGATTGAAGCAGACGGCTTAAGAAATTGCAGTCTTAATTTTCACCTGACTCAAGATTGTTTCCCCATCCCCCAGCTTTATTTCTGTAAGCTTTTAAAAAAGCTTCATTTTACACACTTAATGTATTATTTCTAGGTAGACTGTGTCCTATCTTTTGACTAATAAAAAGGTGAATTTCACAATGCTAGAGAGAGTTTCTGTAACTAATATTACTCTGTTTTAGAAGGTATCTCTTGTCAGTAGAGCAAGAACTTAAAAGTAGGTCCAGGGTAATCATAACTAAATAAATAGTTTTCATCTACTCTGTCCTTCAGAATGGCCAATTTCTTCTCTCAGAACTTCAGTCACTACAGACACGCTCCCTAGAGAAACCACGGCATTTTTACTCTCTCAAGGAACTCGGCAATTGTTTTCAAATTAGCTAGGAGTCTAAGGTCAGAAGGTTCTCCTCTATCTCTCACACAGCACAGTTATACTTTGCCCCATACTCCACCAAAGCCTTTTGATCCTCAGAAGACAAAGTGGTATGACAAAGGGAGAAAGGCAAAAACACTTATGTAATACCAGTGTTTGAGGTCCCTGAAATAGCAGTGACTGAAGGAGGCATATCTGGATTATCCTCAGCACATGAACCTTGCTGGAGAAAACTAGACTGATCATAACTGGGGGATTTTGTTTTTTCCCAGTCTCAAATTTGGTGATCAGTATGACTGGTAAGAAAGACACCAGACAGGTACCACAGAAAAGCGATTCTCTGAACTGCACAGCACTGTTCTGCTCCATTCAGGATCCTTTCTAAATCTGATGCTTCAGAGAACTCCTGGATTGCCTACAGCAGCAACTTACTCTTAGCCTCAGAAAGTGACCTGGATGAAGCCTGAAATGTAATTACAATCTTCTTAGTGCTGAGCTGTAAATGATATGACTGCATGGATAACCATACTGGAGATTTTCCTTCTCCAATTCTTTGTTCCATAAAGATCAAAGACAGACAGTAAATCAGATTCTTACATTCTGAGCCAAGAACTACCACAACTATCCGGCATGACTCCTTCCAAATCAGCAGAAGAGCAACTGTCACATTCAATGTCCAATTTCCTGCCACTGTATATAGACTTCATATTAACTATTCAGAAGCCTCCTTTGGCATGAAATTGATAAACATGACCACAAACTGCCACAACATATTCTAGTGAAGCCACAAATGGCCAATTTATTTTTTATGATATTTAAAATGAATATAAGAGAGACATAAAAGATCATTCTAGCCTTAGGTTTTTGATTGACTACTTCAGTCAGACTACTGGCTGAAACAGATCCCACAAGGTGCTGACTCCCCCGTAACTCAACCACAGAAGGCAGAAAGTGCATCTATCAAGGAGGGATGGAGGAAGGAATGTTGCATATTTTTTAAAAAAAGCTGAGAAGAGAGAATTTCACGTCAAAAAGTTGAAATCACCAAATCTGTAGGAATTATGTCAATCTGACATTCTAATTTCTATTACTAATAAAAAGCCACTGTTACAATTAGCTTTAATTCATTAACCAAAAGTCATTTTGTTGAAACATCTTGAGAATTCAAAGACACGCTTCCAGGCTCTAACTGGCACTTTCCAATAAAAATGCATTCACTGGAAAACCTCCTGACAGGTTGTCTGTGGGATTTCAGAACGTTCAACAGCCTCTGATAGTCAAAATTCCAAAGCACATATCAGAAAACCGCTAGACAGAAAAGCACTGATGTTCTGTTCCATCAAATATGATTTGTAATGCAGCAAGCTAACTGGTTATATGACATATGGCCAATCCACAGCTATTCTGACTACACAGCTGAAAAATCCAAGAAATCAATAAAATGTACAGTGGAGGCAGTTTTAATGAAGAATGGATCTGTCATGCATGACACTTTGTAACTTCAGTGAGCAATATAAAGAAATTCATTAATGAATCAGTACTGTACCAGTCTACTGGAACCATATTTCCGCAGGGGTAATTAAGCTTCTGTGAAGGTCAACAACAAATGGCAGTGTCTGTTGTGAATGCCTTTTCTGAGTGGGCACATGGTGTTCTGCCAGACAGATTCTCATGCTGGCATTCCACTGGATCAGGAAGCATTCTATGTAAGGAGATTTTTACTTTTTTTCCAGGGTTTTTGATGAAATAACTCCTTTCTTTTACAGTACACAAGCAAAAACACACAGTTTCATGACATGACTCAGTAATATCTTCTCTGCAACTTACCCTTTTGTAAAGCAGGTGGATCTCCGGCAAGTGGGTTTAACAATGTCTAACAAGAAAGCATAGCGCACCAAGAATTTGGGTGCTAAGAAATACCGACTCATTTCTTCATTTTCCTCTTCCAGGAAATCTTTTAGCATTTGAATAGAGAAATCATTGTCCTGATTATGTTTCCTTTCAATTTCTTCTGCTGTTTCAAGTTTAAAAAGAAAGGCCCCTTTCGGTAAACTCTTCTTGCTGCTGCAATGAGGACCAACATTTGGATCCAGACTCTTCTCTCCAGAAGGCAAAGAAGTAGATTCACAGTCTTTATCAACAACTTTGTCCTTGCATAACTTTTCTAGACCCTGAATCTTGTCTTCTAGATCTGGGAATCTGGTCAATATCTAAGAAATAAATTGTGAGAAAGATTAAGGAACTGCATTTGATAAACAACTTGACAGCAGAAACTACAGTAAGAATTCCTTCAGAGATGCTCAGATGTAAGTAACCACTTGGCGTTATTTTTATGAAGATTAAAAAATATATATGTCAGCATCAAGACTGGCTGGCCTAACAGCACCCATGACAGGAATAACTGCAGTAATTGCCCTTACAAAAGACATTTCCTAGGATATGAAAAAAGTAGCAGAACACTTTTTTTTTCCTACTCCACCATCAGCCACTAGCCCTCAACTGCTTAAAGCCATCTAAGCCACTGGCATACATCTTAACCTTTAGAAGACACAGCATCCAGGCTGAAAAGAAGAGACGGAATTTAACTTTTCTGTTGATATCCCTTCTCTTTCTATCCCTTCATCCCCACATAACACTAAACTGAAAATTTAAACCTCAATCTTCATTAAGCAAGGCAAATTTAAATAACAGAAATTACACTCACCTGACCAGGAGAATGAAAGAAAAATGGCTCTTGGTGAAGCTTTGCAATTAGAAAATACCGCAGCCTAGAATTGGGAATGCCAAGCTGTAAGCAAAATGTAGCCAAATGTTATAAAAATTATGTACTAGCATTTACAATAATATAACTATGCCAAACTGATACATTTTGTCACTTTGGAGATAGCAGCATTAGTTGATACTACCAAAACACTTGTGATGAACCATGAACTTAATTCCCATGCTTAAGTAATCTCAGGGAAACAAGCAGGCAATTATTTTTTTTCTTATGATTTTGAGAGATCTGTTTTTCCCTGTAAATGAATAGGAATATAAACAAATTTTTATGTGAGGTGAGAAGAAAAATGACTTGCACCATTTCTTGGCATAGTTACTGCCTATATGTATTTTTTATACATATATAAAAAAGCAAATATATTTCTCCTTGCTTTTTTGAATAAGCAATTAAAAGACATCTAACAACAAAACAAATGTACTGCTACTGGTTTTCAAGCTACTCTCTACCATCTTCTGTCAAATATATACAGTACTTAATTGATTCCATTTAGTCTTGCACTATCTGAAATCTCTCTCAACTCGTTTCCAGTTGCCAGGGAAACATGCAAACAGAGGCCCTCCTCCCACAGATGACACAGTCAACATTTTCTGTGCTGGGAAAATCACATGCATCAGCACTTCTGAAGAAATGAGGCTCCTGCAGGGAAAACTACCTTCTTAGTCATGGTTTAAATTCATAGCTAATTAAAAAAAAAAAAAACTGTTAGCAAAGAAATACAGGACTAGGATCTCAACAATAATAGCAGTATGATCACGCCAATGTATGGATGAGAAATGAGAAGTCACATGAGTTTGCTCTCATTCAGAAGAGTATCTTCAGTTCTGGGCATCACTCTCCTTTCTAATAAAATAGATAATTTCCAAATGTCATTAGACTCAGTATAGTTTGAACAGTTATTCTTAGAATAAAATTACTACTCACACAGGTTGGAGACAAGAGAAACTCCTGATATTTAAATCCGCATGTTTCTAGTGTTCGCAAAAGTTCATTTCTAGAGTGAGAAGAATTGAAAAGCAATTATGCCCTTTGCAGGCTCTTACACACCCTTTAAGACCTTTTTTATCCTACATAATAACACATTACATGCAATACCTTAGGTACCAAGACTTTCATCACATTCAGTGAAAGAATCTAAGTATTACAGATATGAATCACAGAATCACCTAGGTTGGAAGAGACCTTCAAGATCACCTAGTCCAACCTCTGACCTAACACAAGTCCTCCACTAAATCATATCCCCAAGCTCTACATCTAAATGTTTTTTCAAGACCTCCAGGGATGGTGACTCAACCACTTCCCCGGGCAGCCTACTCCAGTGCCTAACAACCCTTTCGGTAAAGAAGTTCTTCCTAATATTCAGCCTAAACCTCCCCTGGCGCAACTTAAGCCCATTCCCCCCCAAAAGAAGCACTCACACAACCCCTGAGAATTGGCAAGAGCTGTTTATTGCCGGGACACCTTGCAGGTAAGCCTGCAGGATGTCCGTGGTGTTTGGCAGCTCCAAGCTAATGCTTGCGATGGAGCCTGAGCAACAAGAAGGGGGCTTGCCAGGCACTCCTGCGATGCTGTTGGTGTGCTCTAACGGCAGAGAGCAAAGACATCCCACAGTAGTCCTGGGTCTCTTCTGGCCGAGGTGGATCCACTTCCATCTGTTCCTCCGCATCTGGTGGACCCAGCTCCATGGGATCCATGGTGTTTGGCAAAAGGATAAGCCAGTCCTTGCTCAGGGCTGCCCAAACGGGATGCCTTCCATCCGGAAGGTTTTCTGGCCAGGGTGCCGAACCAGGGGGTCATCCAGTTCTACGCCTCGGTCCCATGTCACTGTCTGTTTGATTTTCATGCACAGGTCCAACAGTGCCGTCTGGCTCACAGCCATTACTGGTTCCCACACTGTGGTTTGGACTATGGGCACACCTCTGCTCCCCGCAGCTGTCTGCCCAATGTTCCCACCCCACGCCACCGTTGCTCCTATGGTAAGACCCAGGCCCCCTGTCACTGGGTGTCTGAGAGACTGGCCTGTTCCCCACATCATTGCGGTGCCAATGATACCGCCTGTATCTGTCAGTGGGCTGGGCGTCAGAGGTCCCTTGGGCACTGGTGTCTCTTGTGCCACCAGCGCTATCCCTCTGCCCACAACATCTCTCCTGCTCAGCTGCATTCCTTCTTGGTGCTTCACCAGACTGCATCGCTGTCCTCGCCCACCAAGGAGGCCTGGCGCTCACCTTGCTCTTCTAGTCTCCTTCCTGCCGCACAAGCTGGCAGTCAGAGGGCCTAGATGCTCAGCAAACGGTGGGCCAGCTGCCGGGGTCCTGCTTTATAGGGCCCACAGCAAAGGTGGGGCAGTGGTGGCCACTGTGACCTCAGCAAGCCTCTGTGATGGAGAGGTCCACGCGTGGCCAAAGGCGGCTGTGTTGGGAGCAGCCTGCAAGATGCCCTCATGTGGACAAGGAGGAGGGCTGGGGGGAGGTGAGGGCTCCTTTTCTGGGGCTGGCTCTCCTGGGGCCATTTGGCTTGTCAGAGAGAAAGGCTGCCCCTCGGCCTCAGGGACTGCCCTGCACCTCCCATCCTGTGCCCTGGGTTTATTTTTAACACTGGTTTTTAGGTATTTTTTCCACTGAAGTGAGAGTACCAGGCAACTACTGGAATACTAGAGAGACTTAAGGGAAAGCAAAATGGTCTCGTGTTGGAAATGAACTACTGGCAGTATTAGTGCTCCCCATTAGTTTTTTTGTTTGTTTGTTTGTTTATATTTTTAAACCAGTTCAGGTTATTTCCATTAATGAGTGCATCATTACAACTCAGCATGTTTAAATCAGTGTTGCTGAGGGTTCAAAATTTCATCAGTACTTTATAAGAGAAGACTTCAAAGTAACCTATTGCTCCAGTGACCATATTTTCTTTATGGAATGAAGCAATTTCAAGACATGAAATAACGTACAATATTATAAAACAACCCGCTTTGCCTTTCAATTTTTATGCAGTGTTTCTCCTCAAAATAATTTCAGACTGGTATAAATGGAAGTCAGCAGTGTTACAGTTAAAACATTACACTGCTACAAAAAGTAATGAAAATGGAGACTGTGGCAGAATGGTATCCCTGCCAGTCTGAGGAGACAACTTCACACCAGTCACTGGCCTTCAGAATTGTAACTGCAACTCCTGGAGACATAATCAGTCTTGCTTTAAACTAAACCAATCATTTCTTTAAAGTCCAATCCATTTCTGAACTTCAGGAGACAACATTTAAAGTTCAGCCTTACTGTAGCCGAAAATAACTACTGTACATTCACAGGTATCTCACACCTCCTTTGGTGCAAATACCCCTTCAAAAAATAACCTATTTCAAGAAGTGTACATCTCTAGATGAGTGTGCCAGCAAGCAAAGCAATTAGAGGGCAAGACATTTTCTCTTTTTGTGAATTATTAAACAGGAGATTAAACCCACTACAAATAGCTCACTGTTTCTCTCTGCCATGCATATGGCATCTCCTTGTCTCCTGCTTTGTCCACAAGCAAGCATGGTCCTGCTGTCATGAAGTAACCTTATCGCCAACTTTCTTCTTCCTCATTTCAGACCAAAGTTATACACGGTCTTCACCCTTTCTTTCTGAAACATTTAATGGCAACTGTGAACCAGTGACAATCTACTACCAACAAAGGTACCAAAGAAAGCCACTACATTCTGCTGTGACCTCAACACAAGATACCAGGATCTCCTGTCATGGATAGAAACCCAAAACCTCTGAGTGCTACCCATATTGTTATTTTTCTTTGAAAATTAATATAAACGTTTTCTGAAGAATGCAGGATCATCAAAGAAAAACAATGAAACAATGAATCATAGAACAACTTCGGTTGAAAGGGACCTTAAATATCACCTAGTCCCCACCCCCCACCTATGGGCAGGGATGCCACACACTAGATCAGGTTGCCTAGGACCCCATACTTTATCTGCTTAGAGAAATAAATAGTTATTTAACAATTCCTTTCACATCCTAAGACTAATTCCTAGATTAAAACTATTTTTAACCTGTAGCTGCTAACTGTTCTTTCTCACTCTTTTCTTCGCTTAAATTCTAGGAAATAGAAATCCTGCCTTCTCCTTCTAAAGAAGACAACCTTTATTAAAAACTAAACCATGTATATATTCGACTTTACCTCGCAGAAGAGGATTCAAATCCTTTAACATTTTCTAAAAGTAGGTATTTTGGAAGCTTCTGGAGCCTACGAGAAAAAAGAAAAGACCAACAGTTCAGAGATACAAGAAGTACACTACATTATATTTATCTACAGATTTGTACAGCTACAAGAAAGATCAAAACATTCCCATGCCATGTTAATTTTGAAAGCTTAAATTCTGAAAAAAAAAAGTACCTCAACTTTCAAGGTTGCCTAGATCAAATAATGCCCATTTGAATCAGAAATGTAGACTGTTGGTAATTGAAAAACAACAACAAAATAAACAAACTACTTTTGTTCAGCTGTAATGCTGTACCCAGCTGTACCCCATGCATGTACTTGTGAAAATGTTTACCAATGTTAATTTCCTAAATCATATTATTATTATTCAAAGATCAAGTTTGTGGAGCTGCCTGAGGTTTAGCAAGATCAGTGCAGAGGTCTGGAAATAGGCTCATTCCAAAAACAGCATATGAAATCTCTGGAGAAAGGAACATAAAACTGTGCCAGGGACCATTCTAGCAAATTAAAACCATAGAAGATTCAGATTCAAGTGTCTGGGAACATCTCCTGCCACTGACTAATACTCCTGTAAGGCTAGTGCAGATACAGTATGGCTGCTGCTCTGAGACCCTGTGTGTGGCATGTAGGAATAGAACACTTACACCAGCAGGCAGCCACGCCATGCTTATTTAACAAGTGATTTGGGACTTGCACTGATGTAAATCACAGCAGAATTTGGTTTAGCTAGTTCTTAACTAACATCAATTACAGAAATTCAAGGAAGAATTAAAGTGTTTCACAAGAAATTTGAGATGAACATAAAATATGAAAGTACTAAATACAGTATTGAACTGAAAAAGAAGCAGGAGCCAGCCTGCCCTAAGCGAATGGAGCATATCTGTTGGTACATTTACCCATGCTCAACATCGCCATCACCTACTCTGAAATTTATTTTTGAACTAATAAATCCAGAGCAGTGCTTGAAATGCAAGAGCTCGTACAGGATCAACGTGTCACAAGGCAAATAATCACTGTACAAAGAGTATGTGTTAAGTACTTGGCACATTTTAACATTAGTAACGTGTCAGTAAAATCAGCAAACTTTGAGGTCTTAGCATTAAATTTTCCTCGGTTATGGCTTGAACATAATAAACAGACAGTATCTGGACCACTTGCGCCAAATTCATGTTCACTGGCTGGGGCTTAAAGGACTCCCAGGTCTTTCCAAATCTTAGACTTGTCCTTTCCATGTCTTTAAAATTTGCCTTTCCAGGCTATCTATTAGCCTCATTTTAGCTACATGTCATTCTAAAAGGAGGAACATAAGGTAGTAACTGCCAAGTGATGAGAAATTATTCTATAATTTTCACAATTTCAATGCATGCTGTGCCAATTTAGAATGCAAAATGATAATTTCTATATTAAGAACTTCCCTTTTTTGGGCTGAAATACTCCCTACTCAATGTCTGGCAAATATGTCATTTCCAAAACATACATAAACACTATCTCATTAAAACATAAATCTACTGGAACCAAGAAACTCTGCAGAAGCCACCATCTTGAACATATTACAGACAGCTCACAGTAACTATTGCCTCAAGAAGCAACCTGCCCAAGGGAGATAAGGGACGTCTCATGGGATGTTGAGATAAAGTGTCACAGCCAAGCCCAGCTCCTTTGCATCGTCATGACGAAAAACATATGTGCTGTAGTGACTAAAGCTTTGCTTTTGAGAAGGAAAAGCCTTTGCCCTTTATCCAGCTAAACCCACAGCAACCAGGAAAAAACATTTCCATGTTAATGCACAACAGTGGCCCCAGAGCAGCCCTCCTCTTAATGGTGTCTCAGTTTACTGGAAAGGAATATTGAGGTCAGGACTCTCTTATGGATAAGGAATTATTCTGCAGTTTTTAATTTATCATTTTGAAAAGTCAGTCATGAGGACTGAGCTGTGTTTCTTATTCAAAAAAAATCAACAAAAAAGCACATTTTCCACAATTTTTTAAACCCATGTATTCCCCCGGGGGGGGGCCCCCCCCCCCACACACACACACTTTTTTTTGTCTGTGCTAGAAATGGGAGAGTAATAATAATTAACTTTTTACCTATTATTTGTCTAACTTACTGGGATACGACAAGGGCAAAGAGGTGGTCCCACTAACACTGCCAGCTGCAAAGCTGTTGCTGGAAGAAGGATGAAGAAACTCTTCTCCCAGTGCTAACAGCAGGTTGAAAGAAAGGAATACAGGGCAGGGGAAGAGGAAGAGACAGACAGACAGACAGACCTCTCTCCCTCCTCCTCCTCCAATTCTGAAAGTAAGCGTAACCCACAAAGGAATGAGCATAGAGAGAATAGTTGTCCTGGTCTCCAGCAGAAGCAGGACTACCAGGAACAGTAAGTGGACTGGTGGCCTGTAATTGATGCAAATTTTCAAGCCGATGCCCAATGGGCATCACAGTTCAAAAGCGGAGATTTATGCAAAATAAATCTCCCTGAGCAACTGCTTGCTTCATACCCCCACGAAGGTTTCTTACAATGCTATGCATCTCTTGGCAAAAAGAAGTACAAGCATCACTCAGAGCTGATTTTAACACTCTTGGTAATAACAGTTTCGGTCAGCAATAAACACTTTGCTTGGATTTACTGTTTCAAAACTTACAGCCATAATTATTTGTATTATTCATGCATTTTTATTAGGAACCAGTCCTGTCTGACCGGACAAAAATGGTACAGATGCACACAAAAAAGAAGGGCACTGTTCTGACAGTTCAGTGCTATCTGAAATGTTTAGGATTACAACTCAAAAGAAGTGATTTACAGCAAACCAAACAAATACACTATCTGCCCCAAGATATCCAGAGGTGGCACCAAGAAGACAAAACAGACATCTAAGAATGGAAGAGAAAGGAAGATGGATTGTATTGTGCACCCAAAAACATTTTTAAACAAACTCTTTCAAAGGCTACCTATTCATAAGGTGACTAAATGTTGAAACAAAGCTTTTTAATGTGGTATTTCAAACAAATTTCGTGTTTCCATGATGCATATTAGCAAACTATTATATTACCTGTTCCTGTTTTTAAACAAAGTCAGAGCAAGTTTGATGCTGAACTGAAAATAAACAGTACCCAACTTCTTTCATTTATGATATAGCCACAGTTTAAACAGATACACAACAAAAAAGAAAACCAGACATGAAGGCCTCTGTAATACCTATGAGATGATAATGACATTAATACAATACCATAATTTTATAAGTTACATATGATCACGTGAAAGCAAATGAGTAATACAATGAAATAGTTGTAGTACCCCTGCAAAACATTATGGATTACTTGTCTGGCTACAATACAAAACACCTAGTTGGTAACAAAGGCTTAAGAGTCAAGGTGAAAGTTAACTTGTACCTTGGGAGAATATCAAGAATATAGAGAAAGCTCTTTGTCCGCGGATCAGATACATCACCTTGCAGGCCAATTCTACAAAAGAATAAAGAAACACCCGTGGATTACTTGCAGAAGACCATCATCTGACTTACGTTTTTCTACAGAGGACTTAGAGTTTTGGCTTTGAGCTTTGTAAAGAGATTCTGCAAAATCAGCAGGTCCAGACATGAGGACCTGCTCACAGAGGCAATGTCCTATGAAATGCTCTAAGGAATGAAAGTCTGACCTGGAATCCATCAGCTCAAGAGATTAAAATCGAAGCATTTAGCACTGAAACCGACTCCTCAGTCTGCAAAGCATTTAGCTTTGTGGTCTTAGCTAGCAAAAACCTTCAGAAAAAAAAAAGGCAAAACTAAAACAAAACAAAACCAAAAAACATATGCACACCCTGAATAGCCAGCTATTTTATATTTAATATATCAAATTATTCATACAAATGAAGGCCTCAGCACTCACTATTTTGCAGGATCAATCCCCATGTAAATAACTTTGTAGCCAAATTTGTAACATCAAACTGGACAGCTCAAGCAGGTTATAATAATTATAATAATATAATAATACTTCCAGGCTAGGGTTCCCCTAACTTATGCTTGTATTAGCTCTTAAAAAGATTTAAACCTTGGTAGAAGAGCTTTAGCAAGTCTCTAAGATAGTCAGTCATACGCAGACTACTCTTTTTATTACATTATGAAAGAAAAATATTATAAAATTGAAGGAATTATCCCACCACGCATCATGTGTCGGCACAAATACATTTGCATAGATCAGCACTGCTTTAGAAAGAATTCTTTTTAATCTTAGGGTACTCATTTGAGTTAAACTTTTTTACACAAGTAGTTTCATCACCATCAACAGAGTTTTTCATGAAGTTACTACTTTGCATAAGTATAGTTAAGATCTTTCCTCCAACAATCACTGTTGTCAACCTATAAGAATTTGAAACCAAATAGATAAACAAACTCCCAGTAGGTTCAGTTCTTAAATGCTGAGATATTTCTCAGTCATACACAAAACCTTTTCAAAGCCTTTATGATATGTTTTCAAAATGTTGTGCGGGTATACTTACATGTATATCCAGACACTGATACTTCTAACGTTGGCTAAAATAGAAACATTCCTCAGAATAAACTGTTTGTGTGCATGTGCAATTTTCAAAGTACAAATAAGAACAGATTCCACTCTTAGTCACAGGCAGAAGTGAGAAATTCCAGTTCTCCTTCTGGAGTTACCCCAGTAAAATATTAGACTGATAATTAAGGGAAAGCACCCCAGAACTCAGAATCCTTTAATTTCACTGTTACAAAAACCACACTGTGTGCAAAATAGGTGCTTTAAAAAGCTTAATTAATTTTAACTGAATTAAAATATACATTAAAAGAAGTGTGATCAATAATGAAAATTCAAATTGCTGTATGTCTTTCACTTCAGTAAACCTCATGGTGAATAGAGCCACAAAACAGCTGCTTAGGAAGATTAAGCTACACAAATGAACCAAACATCGTAACACTCGAAAACATTTCTCCTTTAACAGTACAAATTATAAAAACCGCACTTTTCCCCAAAATGTGCTGTATCTACCTTGTAAATGGCTGACAAGGAGGACTCATCAAAATCATATCAAAAGACAATCTGTCAAATTCTTTCAATGTTATGCCCTGAATAAGAAAAAAAAAAAAAAGAAAAAAAATATTTTTGAGAATTGTAAACTGTATGAAACTCCAAAGTCATCCTTCAGACAAAACTATCCGGTTGATTCCACAATATGCTCCATCAAGTTAGAAAAAACAAACAACCTCTCTAATCACCCATTTAACCTAATAACTTCATTCTTTTTTACCTTAGCAAACCATACAAAGAAAATATGTATTAATTTCTTTGAAAATGAACCAAAACCACTGATAATGTCAGGATCTATATATCACCTTGATTTTTTTTTCAATCTAATCACTCTTTCAGAAGAGATGTAGCAGTTCACGGTTCTTTCAGTTGGTCACATCAAAATACTGACTAATTATTTCTCCTCATCCCTCCTCCAAATAAAGTATCTTTGTTGGGACATTACATCTTTGTACATCAAAAAAAGCGTTGACGTATCCAAAACAGATGAAATAAATAGCAGAATTTCTCAGAAGATGAAATACCTACATGATGTAAACACAGATGAGCCTAGGAATAACATGACAGACCCTAGGTTACCATAAGAAATGATGCAATGGTACTCTTTGCCTGAGTGCTTTCAGACAGATGTTCGGCAGCATGGACTCGAGAACCAAGCGGTTATCCTCAGAATTGTAGACTATTTCTACCTTATGTACAGCAAATCAGTTCAGAGATTAAGCACTTAAACACCCAAGAAGTACTTTACAAAAAGAAATATAAATACATTGAAAGTTTTGGATTTTCATATTGAAAGTTGTGGATTTTTTTTTTCTTTTTCTTATAAGAGAACACCCTAGAAGAACACTGACAGGAACTAATTATTTTTCAGCATAAAGGAAGACACTGTTTTTATTGTATTGCAGTCTTGGTGTGAAGCTTTTGGTGAACTGCCTTTACAGAGCAGAACTGTGAAAATTTACCATGGGCTTTGGCCGTGCATGAGGAAACAGGACTTTTCACAAGGGTGAGAGGTTACATATACTGGGTATACTCAGTGTGCGGATGTTATAATCAAATTTTTACAAAAATGCAATACAGATGTAGTAAATGCAGGGGATTTATCTGAATTTACAGTAACGCTTGCTTTCCGCTGGAGAGAAAAAAATATATACACATACATATTTATGTATTTTAAAGGAAAAAATGCATATTTCATACAACAATTAAAAATTGTCTGCTTAGTGGCAGTTTCTGAAATATGATAAACATTAAGATCATAATCCATGATTTCTAATTTACCCTGCACACAATAAATAATAAACAGAAAATTCTGTACATGGCACAAGTCATAGCTTATCTACCAGTTAACCTTAGATAGATGTGTTTTAACTCTTAAGAAGGCATAGCCAACGCATCCTGTGAAGTTTACTTCATTCTAGTTCTTTGCTGAGTAAAATCCCGCAAAGCCATTATATGACTGAAAACAATAGTCTGCAACAACATTTCTGTTCAGCGAAGAAAAAAATAGGTTTGTGGCACAAATTAGTTACACAGGAAGAACTTCCTCTACACTAACTTCTAACACTAGAAGGTCAACATATTAAGGGGCCAAGAGGAGAGGGGAAGGCTAACGATCAAGTAACTCTGAGCAAGACAAAGAAATCACTGCTTATGTATTTTGGAGGATATCTATACAGCAAAGTGTAACATAACTGACTAAATCTGCTATTTTTTCTAATAGATTTAAGGAAGGCCTTACTGACTGTAATCTGTTCTTCTCTACTATAGGGAGATGTAGGCATTTTTCCTCTTTTGTTCCCATATAAAACTGTAAACTGTCACTACTCTGTTATTACTGAGTGCTGAATAAGCAGCTAACCTTTAGCCACCTATTTAAGTCTTACTTGAGCTGATGTCTTAAAACAAATTCAGTACCTGAATATTTACTGTCATGCTGTAAAGCTGTAAAAGAAAAATAAGTATGCAGTACTAACTGAACGCAGGTAAAACCAGTCTGCTTCTCTATTATTAAAGTATGAGCCAACTGTACCTATTTCTTCTTCAAATAATTTGGAAAAGGGCCAGAAATCCTAAAACACATGATCTCTTGAGCCCACACAAATCAAAGCAAGACTGTCCCATCCAGTATATTTTCCCGTTTTTTACTTAGATCAACTGTAATTACAAAACAAAGGCATGACTCCAACAGATTTAATTAAATTCTTTCAAAACATGAAAATATTTTTTAATCTAAAAATGTGATTTTTGTCATTCCTTTCCAGCTGGTAAGCATTCCTCTTGACATTCACATAACCTTTCTTGATGCAGCAATCAAGACTTTCAGGAAAAGATCACAGTATGAGTATTCTTATACTTCAATGAGCAAACACAGAAAAAGAAATTAAAGTTATTGTAAAACTGCTACAGTCAGAACATCATAAATTAGGTCTGTTTGCTTCTCCTTCTTACTACTACAGAAGGCAATCTGATTGTACAAGTGCCAGACTAGAAGCAAAAAAGATACTCATTACTCACCTCAATTGTCTTTGCCCATAGTGGTGTGCTGGGAAAGTTGTGCTTATAAACTTCGTTGGCAAGAGTGTTCACATCAACAGCAGCAACAACTTCTGCAGATGTGCAGCTTTCTAAAATTTAAAAGAAAGAACAGCAAAGAAAAACGTAGCTTCTCTTTATTATACTTGGAAAATGAGTTTGTTCTGTTGCATTACAGCTGTGCTCAAAAATAAAAGGGAAATGACAAAAATCAAACTCTGCTGTGCTGCCTTTGAAAGTTTATATGAAATGTGTACCGTGTTACTAATCATATGTGCAATACTTCCCTCCCTTATACATCCAAAAAGGGAAGCTAACTGTGCCCTTCTTAATTTGTAGATACAGCCTCTGTATCTACAGAAGGACCAAGTTCCTTCGCTGGAAGAACGCAGCCCAAGGCAATGGGCTGAGCCCTGCGGCCACTGGCTGAGACTCTCTGTCCACTGACAACTTACAAGAACCATGTGTGTTATTATTATTATTTTTTTTGGTTGTCTGCTCACCATGAGAAGCAGCATACTTCTAAAGTATGTCTGAGGTATGTATGCTGTTGGAATAAAACTTTAAGAAGGTACCTGAAAAGTACTTGTGCTTATATTCTCCACAAAGCCTTGGGCCTCAAACACAACTGCTGCCCCTGTTGGGTTCAAGGTCCCCAAAATAGCAAACGCTTTGAAGGACAACATTAAGCAGCTCCTAATCTCTTGTTATCAAAGGAAGTATTTCTGGGCGCTTAGAGCCATTAATGGAAAAGAGGAAAGGACAATAACAAACCGACTAAGAATAATATAAATAATCAATAGCCTGTTTACAGAGTAACAGAATAATAGGTCTACAGAAACTTAACACAGAAAAAGAACAGTGTTTAAGCCGCTGCTTATCATGCCACACTGTTTGTTATGAACTTCAATACCTTCCCCCAGGCTTTTTGTCAGAAAGACAGGCTGTGGTCACTGGGAAAACTGCAGGCAGAGAACAGTGAGTGTTCTTCCTGCACCAGAGCAAACCTCTCCAACCACCAGGAAAGCCACATTACGGTCACCATCACAAAGCCCCCATTGAAACACAGGCAATTTTAATAAGGGCTCTGTAAGCTCACAGGAACAGGGCAAATAGCCATATATATGCCTGCAGGTACTCTCACAACGGGCACAAGTGACATACTAAAAAGTGACCTTACAAACCAACCATGATGCCTCCAGCCCTTATAAATTTAAGCGATTCAGTTATCACCCAGCTACTATCTTTTACCATTCACGTTTTCAAGGCCATCTCATTCAAAACTAAGATGAAAGAGAAATCTGAGTGTTGCAAAGGTTGTAGCAGATAGCTTAAGAAAGATCAACCGAGTTGTCCAGCGTTTACTTGGTGCAATAAATGCCAAGATTAATAGGAGTTTGCACATGAAAATAATGACCAGTGGCCACCCACTAAGGGGCTATGTACGAATCATTATTTGCAGTTACTGTGTTGACATTTTGAGCGCAAATTGTAACCAAAGTTGTTAAACACAGGTGTATCCACCAGGCCAACAGAATGACTACACCTGAGCATACAGAACAGGTATGTTAACACTGACATCTAGTGAGTAAAGAGCATCGCCTTTGTAGGCTGACTGTCTAAATTGAAAGGCGTATTCAAGAAGCAGTACTACTAGCACCTTCCTAAAACAAGTTGGAACACCTAAGTAATAGAAACAAATTGAAAGTACTGTTTTAGAAACTGCATGTCTCATGTATTCTTTCAGTTCTTAAAGCATGTTGTCCTGATGAACAGATCCTTACTGTGAGGATCTGCAGGCTATCCAGAAGAAAAACACAAAAATCAGTAATTATTAGCTAAATGAACACCCAGTTTAAAAATTACAATTGGGAAGGCAGGCAGTGTGCTTTCCCCTGCAACTCATGATTCAGACATTCATCATTTTTACAGGATGAACATCAGTCCAATCTCTTCATGCATACAAGAAAAAAGAAATACCGGGGATTTGCTGACTTCCTCAGCCCAAACGCCTAGAAATCCTTAGAGAGAGCACACAACCACTAATTTATTGACACACACACACACACCACAATAAAATGTTCAACCTAAACAAGAGATGTCAACCCACATGGGAGGAGACAGCATCTTTTCCTGGACTATCCCATCTGACACCCTCTCTTCCCTATTCAAGGACCTAATAGTTTTTTCAAAGCTTCTCCTCCTTCTCACTCAATAGCTGTGGTTCACTTGGGAGTTCCTGTTACAGAGCAGACTCCCTCTAAAAGCTGATTAAGTGTGTTTTTGTGGAAATAGGCTGGAAACGCATGAAGGAGCTCGAGCAGACAAGCAGATCGTACGCCATCAAACCTAACAAAGACAAGCTTGTGTAAATTTCACATGATGTGAAAATGAAACATTTGTAAACAACTCTCCTGAAATGTACATAACTTTGATGTTCAAGTGTGACATTTTGCTATGACAACTATATTTGTTACTTGAAAATAACTGTAAGAACATATCATTAAAAAAGACCAAAAGCAGTCTACAAAGCAGAATCAAGCTTGTGTTTAACTATCCCCACTGACAAAAGGCACAAAATCAACTTATGTTATGGCTCAGTAGGAAGCCACAGACAATGGGGAAGTTGCTGAGGGAGGCATTACAGCCTATTTTTAGGCAGACTAGAGCATAAAGCTCTCTCTAGGCTGAATTCAGGTGAAATCAAACCTTTATCATCCTACTAGAAACATACCGATTTTTCATGTGAGTCTTAAAACCTCTTGAATACACAAACAGAAGCCCTGAAGCTTAATAAAATTGCTAATCAAACTTTGGGCACCAGTCCTCTATTTTGCTGCACACACAAAGCTTACGAGCTGTGTTAGCCCTCTAACATCCACGTGTTCACGCTGCGATGACTGGAAGGTGTGGTACCTGAAACGAAGGCAGGATGTGTGTTAGCTTCCGACTTGGAAAAAAAATGAAAAAACAAACCCAAAGGGATGCATCTACAAACTCTGGAAATAAAATTTCTGACTTTATTTGCCCTTTTCCATGCCAGAATCATTGATTCCTTTGTGATGCGCTTCTAGCAGACCTTAAAATTAGCATAGATCTGTTTATATCCACCCCTCTACTTCTGCCCCAGAACCATCAATGCCAGCAGAGCACATGAACACACGGAGCTACACCAAGGGCAGCGCCTGGCAGACCCCCCTGTGCCGGGAAATCAGGGCCAAACCAATTATCTACGCTAACAGGTATATGGAAACAGATGGAAAAGGGAAGATTAGTCACACATTGTGTCAGTTGTGTTTCCCTTTAGGACGGACAGCAAAGATTTCATTTCTGAGCTGTCAGCTCGTGGCTTAAATGATTAGGCTGAACTGTCCATGACTACAGGCAGCGCGATTATCAGGAAACTTGATACTTGCTTCCTGCAGGATACTTAGCAACTTTTTCCCACTGCTGTATTCGTGTGCTTTGTTTGTGTTCATCCATATAAACGGCGTAAATTTACGTTATAGCCCAACCAACACCATCCTGCGCTACAAAGGGCTGCATTTTAGACAGCTAGTAACATTAAAATGAATTTAGGTGGAAAAACTTCTTCAGATAAGCAAGGTTTTTGTTTAACGTTGTGCTCAGCCTTATAGCTGCTTGCCAGTCCTGCCTGCCTTTCCTCTCCGCCTGATAGCTATGCTATGCAGTTACGCACTTCGGTTCATTACGCTGTGCAGTTCATGGAGATTATCAAATAAAATGAACAACAATAAGCGCGGAAGGCAGCCTACAAAAGACTAATTCTTACTCTAAAACTTAAAATATAACAGCTGCAGTGGAAAACTGTCATTAACTTTAGGGCTGCAAAATTATGGTATTTTTTAAAGTGGTCCTTTCACATTTTATGCACAGAGATTTTTATATTTTTTTCAGTGACCTGGCAGATGACAAACGCTTGTGGCAGAGACCTGGAATCTGTTTTTCATGGGAAAACTGCCTAAATTAATATGCCATTTTGAGTTTGCTTTGGTTGGGAATGAGTTAGAGCAGGCTGTTTGTTTGATGGAAAGTTGCTAAGGAAATGAGTTAGAGCCACAGATTTTCTAAAAATAAAGGTTGTATTTTTCATTGTAGAACTCTGTACTTTATATACAGCCAAAACATTCACGCATGCATTACGCACATATAAAATATCGTAGGTTTAGACATACATGATCCAAACATCATCAACCTTTGCAAATCTAGCAATGTTTGGACCACAGGATGGGAAAAAGGGAAGAAACACATTCCTATCTTTTGGCTGCTTCAATCCTTCACGATTGTGAATATGAACAGGCTCAACGACTTCCAACCTTAATCAAGCTCAACTTCCAAATTATATATTTTTCCATGCCTTTGCTGTTGAAATTAAGATATGACTATGAAGCATTCAACAACTGAAAACAGCAATTCTGCACATGCTGGATTATCTACAGCTGAAGTATCAGCACCAAGCTAGACAACCCCAAGATATTTTCTTCTTTAGTTTTGGACTGAAACCTAAACTCATGAGCAGGCCTCCCTACACTGCCCAAAAGAACCTGAGTCAATACTCACATCTATGATTTCTACACACAGTAGTATGTAGACACAGAAGAAGACTTGGATACAAACTCATGAGGATCTATTAAAATTAATTTATTTCTTAGTGTGTGTGAGGACAGTCTAAAAAACAATTGTACGTTACTTGCTGCCAAATGCATTCTACTTTAATGACAACTGCCAAAACAATGAACATCCTCATCCTGCAAACCCAATTATACGCTGTCCTAGAATTAAGTTTATAAAAAAAAATGCTGCCAAAAAGGACATCAAGGTAAAAAAAGAAAGCCACAGATTTCCTGGAAAATACCTATTTGCCATTGAAACCGCTGACAATTACACAGAAAAAATACAATGTTGGATCGGTGCTGCTGAACATAACTGGCCAAAAAACTGGCTGTGTAACAGAGCCAGGAACCAACACTGAGCGAGAAGTTGCCAGAACTACAGAATCCATGTTGCAGAACAAGTAGCTCTCCCAGAGTGGCTGCACTAAAGAATTTTATGTTTCCTCTCTTTTCTAAATGATTCTTTTGTTGTTCTTGGCTCTATAGATTCGATAGAAACCATACCAAGAAAATACAGTATTGTACATAACCTTCATCTCTCATGCATCTGGCTTATAAAAGCACTGGTGAAAGAAATGGAGGGCTTTCTTTCAAGCTTCATATTTATATGAAAAAAAAAGCCTGCTAACTGACATCCAAAAAGTTGTACCAGAGACATCTTCAAATAGCATGGTTTCAGATACACATATAGGCCTAAAACATATAAGAAATCCTATTATTATAATACAAAAAGTACTTTTAAAGGAACATTCACTTTTCGGTTTGATTTCCACATAAAAGCAAACACTTAAATCCTCTTGACTTTACTTTCTTCCTCTATAAACTAAGAAAACTGAATCCAGATGTCTAAAAGACTTAAAAAGAAAAAACAGCAGAAGAGATCAAAACGCCTGACTGTATCAGTATTCCTGAATGCAATTCAACTCATCAAAACCAGTTTTATATAATGGCCTGCCATTAAATATATAATTCAGTGCAAATTATATATACCCTTTTATTCAGTTGCCTGATAGTTTTCACTAGACTTGAAATAAGATCCTCATCTTATTGGAAATAGATTTACCCTTCTGGGAAGCTATACAAAGGCTTTGGTTTACTCTTTTACTCTCCAAACTACACAAGATATAAACGATATATACATTTCCAAGCCTAGGTATGTACAGTCCCCTGTGGCATCATTCAATCAGTGTATCTTTTGGATACAAGTTTACAAGTATTCTGATAATCTCCTAAGGCTGCATTTCCAGTACCCCCATTCCCTAAGTACTTTGTTGTGTTGCAAATGCTGTTTTCCTAGTTGGAGATGGATGGCTACAGGATATCACATCTGGCATTACAATGCGTTAATTACTGCAGAACACAGCTGAACATTCGCAAGACGCCTATTATTGTGTTAAGAACAGAGCCAGGTGATATTTAGCAAGTATTTTTACATACATACAAAAATCAACACATGACAAGTTTCAGGAATCTGTCCACCTTCTACAGAAATATGGAAACTGTCCAGAGTCGCAGAATGGTTTGGGTGGGAAGGGACCTTAAAGTCATTTAATTCCACCCCCCTGCCAACCCTCCCTGCGTGCCTGTAACACACATAGTTCCCCACCACTTTAAGGAACAAGACTACAAGAAAAGCGTTATCATTACCGCCATACTCTCTCTTGATTCCACAAAGCCTCCAAAATCTACAGCTCCGTACCCAGATATGTCTTGCTCTTAACACTCAAAAGGATGTGTTTGGAAATAAGGAACATGCATTACTTCAGCAGGTGGTTAGGATTGTTTACAATAACAAGGAGGGTACCTATTTTGGTATACAATGTATTTTTACATATTATACATATACAAAACATACATAAACATTGAAGCAAAAATTATACATTAGAAAAATGCCTCACTGACAATGGTTTAAGTGAATGAATGATGCTAAGTGACTCTATCCTAAGAATTAGCTTTTAGTATTACACAGCTCACAGGAAGAACAAGATAAAGTGAGTTTTCACCTGATGTTTTTAGGAAAATGCTCTCTGCTGTACAGAGTAACAGAAGCGCTGTTAATAATTATGAAAGGTTTAGTATTTGAAGGATTGCAGTTGTAATTAAAATTATTACCATGACCATTGTAAATGATATAGATTTGTGTTGACACCTGGACTGAGCACAGCAACAAAGCCCAGGGTGCTTTACACAGGAGCTCAATACCCTTAGCTCATTTTTTTTATTTGGGGAAGCCAAGTCACAAAGAGTCTATGGGACTTGGTGAAGGTCACCCAGGCCATGGCTTTTACAATTTAAAATAAATAAAATTCTTCTACAGTGTTCCTGACACCAGATCAAAAACTCACCCAGGCACATGATCTAGCATGAATTCACAGTATCAGCTCACATTCTATACTTGGTTTTCATGTTTAGAAAATATCAGCTATTCACCAAACTAGGTGAGATAGTGATATGGTTTAGTGGAGGACTTGTTACTGTTAGGTCAGAGGTTGGACTAGGTGATCTTGGAGCTCTCTTCCAACCTGGATGATTCTGTGATTCTGTACTGAACGATGAAAACACTGAGTCTACCTGCACGCCTATGGGATAATCTGGCTAACCTGCCTGTGCGCCTGTGTGACCTGATCCCATTTGCAGCAGGGGAGTGCCAGCAGGTGACAGAGCACATATTAAGGTGTGCAAAGTCAGGGCTTTCCTGAGAGCAGGTACCTGGGCTGAGGCAGGACCACAGATCCCTCACCTCCACCCCGGTATTCCCTGGGTGCATGGTGCTACCCAGCAGGCCACAACCTCCTTGGGGCATTGCCCAGTTTAGAATCATAAAGGTTGGAGAAGGTCTTCAGGATCATCTGGTCTAACCATCCCCCTACCACCACTATCACCCACTAAACCATGTCCCTAAGCAACACGTCCAACCTTTCCTTGGACACCCCCAGGGACGGTGACTCCACCACCCCCCTGGGCAACCCCACCCAATGCCTGACTGCTCTTTCTGAGATGAAACGTCTCCTCATTTCCAACCTGAACCTCCCCTGGCACAACTTGAGGCCATTCCCTCTGGTCCTGTTGCTAGTTGTCTGCAAGAAGAGGCCAAGCCCCAGCTCCCCACAGCTTCCTTTCAGGTAGCTGGAGAGAGCAGTAAGGTCTCCCCTGAGCCTCCTCTTCTCCAGACTAAACAACCCCAGTTCCCTCAGCCGCTCCTCACAGGACTTGTGCTCCAGACCCTTCACCAGCTTCATTGCCGTGGACCACTGACACGAACACCTCACTAGCCAAAACCCAGCTGCCACCGCCCCTTACAACTCGCCCCCACGGCCACCTCACGGGCACAGCCCCCTCCCCGGCCCCCCACCATTTTTCTGCCAGTCTGGAGGCTGGGGGATGAGGGGAGAGGCCGTGCCTCCACTTAGAGCTTTCTCCATCCCCTCCTTCCCCACGGTGCTTGTGCAAGACGGCGGGGCGGGGAGCACCCCCATCGGCTGGGGCAGAGGGGCCATCTTAGCCCGCCCCGTCGAGAAGATGGCGCCCTCCGCAGCCCCCCGGGGGTCGGGGGCGCGGCGAGAAGATGGCGCCCTCGTGGGGGAAAGGGAAGGGGGGCCCCGAGGAAGGCGCTGGCGGCGGCGGGTACCTCTCAGGGCCTGGTGCATGCCCCCGATGCCGCTGTACAGCTCCAGCACCCGCAGCGCCGCCATCCCGCAGCGCACGGCCCGGCCCCGCCGACCGCCTCCCCGAGCGCCGCCCGCCCGTTCCGCCGCTCTTTTGTTCCCACTCCGCTCGCTGAGGGGCTGCCGGCTTCGTGGGGCGCTGCTAATTGCTCGTTAAACCCCAAAACGGGCTGGAGCCCCGTGGGGGGAGCCACCTGCTAGCATGGCCAGTCCCTCGCCTATGTGGGGAGGCCGGTCGTGTGGGTGAAATCAGCAAAGGGCAGGCTGGGGGCAGAAATTGATCAGGGTGGCTTGTGCCTCGCAAAGGAGGCAGGGTTCTTACCGTCTCCCCAAGCCCAGCCTGTCAGCAGGAACCCAGGAGGCCGCTTCCCAAACTATGCAGGCCAGGCATGGGGAGAGAAGGGAAAAGGCCCCCCAAAAGGGCTGTGTCTGCCCGCTGGGGATGGTGCTGGTGTGCTGTCCGGCTGGGCAGCTGATGCTAATAGCATGTGGCAATTCTGCCGGCCTAAGCGTTTGTCTTGTTTTTGCAGGAGTGATTTCAGTCTGCAGGGATGGTTTGAAAAGCCGTTTCAAAGCCTGCACTGCTGGTGGAACAGGAAGGAAGGAAATAGCTGATGAAACTCTCCTAATTTGTCTTAACGCTATGAAATCGCTTTCTCTAAATTAAAAAGGAAGAGATGACTCAAAGACATAGTTGCCCCTGAAAAGCAGTTAGTTTGTAACGAGAAATGTCAGACAGATGCATTTACATATACCTACAAAACCCAAAGAGTATATATACTGCACAGTACAATGTGGGTTACCTACTTCACACAAATATATTTGCCTATGCCAAAGTTTGAAGATTTAGATTCTAAAGTGAAGATGAAACATGAAAAAATAAAATCTGAAAATGTTTCTCTAATAATTTCTTAATTATATTTTTGTGGAGCCTCCTAGAAACCTGCCAAAAATAAGGTGGATTTCAGGAGTGTTTATTTTTCCTTAGCAGCTGTCTTGTGCAGCCTGTCACAGTAACTCCTATCTCTTGTCTTCTGATGGAGGCAGAATTTTTAGCTGAAAGTGGAGGGTGAACCAGAAAGAGATCTGCTGTCTTTCAACATACTTATCCAGAATACGGGACTCATCGGCTGCGGAAAACAGTAGAATCAGAAACACAATTCAAAGTAAGAATATTAGTCCTCCCAGCATTTTTTTTTAACAGTTCTGTCATTCCCTGTGGATTTTCATCATCAGAGCCTGGGGTGATGATTTATTTGCCAGCCATGGAAGTAAGCATGTGACTAAGAAAAGAAGCCTGGGGTCTACTTTGACAATTTCTGAAAGGAAGTGTAGCGGCTGAGGTACCAAAGAGGAGAGCAGCGCACGTTACAAGAAGTGACAAGACAGGTAGCTTGCACAGACAGTGGGTGAAGAACTGAGAAAGGCGGCTGAATCACGTGGTTTAACAAAACAGGGAATATTCTGGCTGGAGGAAACAGTTGTCAGACAAAGGAGATGAGGAAGACTGAAGAAAAGGATTCGGGATGATGATGAACAAGATTGTTCTCAGCTAAGAAGATAACCTTCAGTAGGAGCCTGTCAAAATACAAGATACAAGGTAAAGGTAAAGAAAAATGAGGCTTTTAGACAACTGAAATTAGTGAAGCCAATTAATGAATTTTAGTTCCTTGTGTTACTAGTTCAACAATCTATATACATCACAGCAAAGCCAAATATTGTAGTGAGGGCTTTAGGCAGTCACAAGCAGTTCATTTATTTGGAGCTGCCCAGTATCTGGAGCAATTAAAGCTACAGAGGAACAATACTTCCTTATATCATAAGGGAAGACATTGTTGAGCCCTGTTTTTCCCTCTTATTTCCCTGTTTCCAAAGTATTCTTGCCATTCACATGGCAAAGGTAGAGTCAAGTGGAGAAAGTAGCAGACAGGTTTTTCCCATACTGGTGACAGTGGAACATTCCCTGCTCAGGGGAAATTCTCCACCTACCTCCCCTACCAGGCATCCTCTGTGTAGTAAACCATAGAATCTGATCAACAAGCCTCCACTCTGGCAACAAAGAAATTAATAAACTACGCTGAGATTTCATTACCTTAACTTTGCAAAGAATAGGAAACACCAAAATTTCCCCTGTGCTCATTTTTTAAACAACTGCCAGTAATCAGTTTTATAATTCTGTATAATGTCATCTGCCCTAACCTGGTTCTCCTTATTCATTGACAGCTATGAAAAGGACCAAAACCAAACCAGAGACTCTGGAAACAGATACTTCTAGCAAACTTCCTTTATAAATGTAAAGACAGCATAAAAATAACTACAAGTTTTTTATCAGACCTTTTATAATAAAATTTAATGTATATTGTTTATTTCAGAGATTGAGGCAATGGCTGAGAAGCTGCAAGATCACTCATACCTTTGTTCTTACAAAAAAGCTGAAGCATTGCAAGAGAGAGTGTGCCCTGTGAAAGTGATTGTTCATAGTTAAGTTAGAAAAATCTTGCTAACAAATGTTGCCACTACTACCGGGCAGGCTAAATGGTTGCTCTCTCTTGGTCTTGTGGCCTGGCAGCAGCCACAGTCTGCAAAATTTCCCAACTGAATCTCTCTGACTTACTGAAATTTGGGTATTGTGGCAACTCTTTCTTTGCTTTGTGCATATAGGATGGTTAGGATTCCTGTAAATCTCAAACAACATTTGATTTGATTAACAGAGGAGATTAATAACAAGAGTTCGAGTCCAATATCTGCCTTCAGGCCCAGTTCTACTCTCAGTAGAGGTATTTGTACAGCTCCTTTAGACTTCAAGGGAAGAAGTTTGTTCTATGACCCTTCTGATTTTGACTTTCTGATAAGGGATTTCAGATTCGGCAGCTTTGAACTCTTAATGTTATTTGGACGCAGGTTTTTACTGTTTCATATATCAGTTATGCCTCAACAATATACCTGGCTTTAAACAAGAAATGCTAGCCTTTTATAAAGAAAAACTACTTTATTCTAAATGAACACATCCATAGAACTATGGTAATGCATTGACAAAACATCTATTTTCTTGTCTGACATATATTTATAGTAAAATACAAGTTAAGCAAACTGATCATTTAATGACATTTTTAAAGCCAAGACATCAGCATATGATACCAGCATTTTCATTGAGACAGCTTTGGAAAACTCCTGCCTCCTAGCAACTGTCAGCATTTCCTCAGTTCAGAAGTTTCCGAAGTTTGCCCACATCTCTGATGACTGGTATGATATAGGTAATCATGCTAGATCTGAAACTGTTGTCCTGGTAACCAGTAATCACATCCAGTGAAATAGATGCATGCGGTAAGAGGAACATGCAAGGGAAACCACTGCAATATTTTCTCCTCTTGCAATGCTTTCAAATTGTTAAAACTGTTACAATTACCAATGCTGCAACATAACATCACAGAAACATGCAAAAAACACTGCTTTAGGATTCTGTATTTCGCTGTATCAACAACTGGAATTTAAAGTGACAAACTGTGACAGGGTCATGCATGCTCTTGTGCTCAAAGAAAAAAGAAAGTATTTCCACTGTTGTGTTTTTATGGTTCACACCAGCAACAAATACATGAAACAACCCCACACACAACATTTTATAGGCACTTTAGGCCTTTGCAGTTTTCAAGTCTTCTCCTGCAGTTCCTCCCTGCCATCCCATCTGCAGGGAGCAGTGACTAACAGGCCACCAAGGCGTCCATCTGCACCCATCTGTGAGCAGAAGGTCGACGGTCTGCAGTGCATGTCACAGGGTTTTATTGATGCCACAATGCCGTAGCAGTATCAATTGCTTCAAGTTTCCTTTGAATGTAATCCCTCACTGTAAAGCCACATAGTGGAAGCTAGTAGATCTGTACTTTGAAGTGTTTGCGAGCATTTCCTCTATATGCAAAAAAGGAAAGAGAACAAGAAAAATTTCTCTCTGCTGACATGCCAAGTGTTTAAAAGTGCATTAAAGCTGCAGTAAAAGCAAATATTGGTGGTGGTTGAATGGCAAACAAGATTTCTTGTGTCCAAAAGTCTAGTATAACCTACTAAGTACCTAAATGAAGATCAGAAAAATTATACAGACATCTCAGCTATCTAGAAGAGAAGCTCAAGTTCTGGGTCAGAAATCACAGTGGCTAGGAAGGAATGCTAGGCATGTCATACCCGTGCGATGCAATCACTGATTAAAAAAGTTCACTGAGAATGTCTAGCATAAATTATTGCTTCCATAACCATTGGCCCAGTATGTTACTAATACTGAAAACCTTTAGCAGTTTATCAAAATTGAGCTGTACTAGATGTAATGTTTCATGAGGGACTTTATCAGACTTGGTTTCTGATGAAGCGTTGCTCAGTAAAGTTAGCTTTCAGCCACCGACATGGCATTTCTAGGAAACATGCTGGGCCGTCCAGTATGTCCAGTGAAGCCTATGATTTTCATTTATAATCCTACACATCTGCAAGACTAGAAGTGAAACCCACATCAGGCTAGGTTTGTTAGCCTCTCACAACCCGTTTCTAAGCACTCTATACAGGGAAAATGTATATAACTGAAATTATCTAAAAGAGCCATCAAACACAAGTATTTATAGCCTTTCTATTTTCAGACATATTAATCTCATTTCAACATTTTATTTTCAGGTTCTGGAGTTATGCATGTACTCTGTAGGGAATAAGGAATAAAAAAGACATTGCTTCTCTAATTAATTCATTACCTTCCTGGTGGAAATAAATATAAACAAATCTGGCCTGTTTGTTATGTTTGGCCTGCACTGGTAACCCTGGCTGGATGAGAGGCATTATGTCAACATAGTGTTGTTGACTTTCTTGTTGTGCTTACACATTCCAACACCTGGCCAAAAATAAAAGATTAAATAAATAAGTAAATGAATAAAAAGTTTGTAAGCAATATATATCTCTGTATAAAATCTTTGCTGGACTGAACAAAACAGAATCTGAGCTCTACAAGTCCTGCTGCAGTCAGCCAAAAGATTTCTGTTGCAGTGAATTTGAGTCAGATCTTGAAGGGTCACAGGAAACTGGTGGCAGCAGACGCAGGGCTAGGCGCTGGTTCAAGAAGGGATCCGTTCAAGCCACTCCCTCAGTACATGCTGATGGCCCTGATGGCGTGGGAGATCCCAGCTCCCTTGCAGAGCAGGAGGAGATTGTAACACATTCTTAGCTCTCTCAGAGGAGGGGGGATAAAGGAGAAAAGACAGACGAGTGCAGATGGCAAGCCTGGATGTGCTTCTTACCTTTTGCTCAAGGCAGGAGTTTTAATCTCCAGCATCCCCATATGGTGTGCATAGTATGTAGTATACAGAATGACAAACTGAGAAAGACTTGTAGCTATCTATGCACTGGCATTGATCGTGCCTTTGGTCACTAACCTATCTAGTATCACCTAAAGCTTTTGTATACCACCGGCTTGTCTTTTTTTAGAGTTCTTCCCCTGCCCAAACTTTGTTTTTTTTCATTCAGCCCCACGTGATTATTTTAATCTTTGAGTTCCCCTGTAGCTGGCACAGGAAACGAGATGCCTTATGCTGGTCACCATGGTGGTAGTATTTCAGTAGTAGGGTGTTTCCTCCGGAGAGGAAGAAAATCTTTAATGCAGCCACAGCAGAGCTGTAACTGCAGACTTACTGAGCTATCTTGAAACCACAAATGCACGCACTGAGGACTACAAAACCTGCCCAAGAAGTTGAGCACATGGTGCCTCTGCAGCACTGAAGTCTCTTCCACCTTTGTTACATTACTGGCACTTTGCAAATGAGTTGCTTCAAAACTAGTTTAAAGCCATTTGGTATATCACTTAAAGCTGCAATTATAGGAGTGACTGCAGTGTAAATATTCTCTCTTTTTTTTTTTTTTTTTTTTTTTTTTACTACATTTGTGTCTACAGGTGTCTGTCAAGCATACCAATACACTAAAGCTTAGCAGCTGGGACACGAAGTCTCTTAGAAAATAGTCTATAGAAAAGCATGGGTTTGAAGAAGTTGTGAGATTGTGTAAAGGTAAAATGGAATAGAGGATAAATTGAAAATCCTGTAAAACCGTGTAAAATTTTCCAGCTAAAACAGAAAGGTGTCACTTTTGGCTGCTAGGTTTGTTTGGATCCTTTTTCCCAATTAAGCGTTGCCTCAGGTAAGAATGGGTCTTCCTAAAGTTGAAACAAACCTTTTTTAGAAAAAGGGCTATGAATTTAAAACATTAATTTTGCTCAGACAGCCTAGAGACAGCAGCACAAATAAACCTAACCCAAATGGGTTAAGAAAGTCTAAAATAGCTCTTTCTGAAGAAGGGAAGTCTTCTTGCACAAGACATATGACAGTACAGACTGGCAGTGTCAATATTCATCTGTAGGGAGTTGGCTGACTCCAGCAAATGTTTCACATAATTCATAAGAGAAATACAATGGGATATTGTTGGAATTGTCTATCAGGGACCCTGCACAGCAGCCAGTGTCCCTGAGGATGACTTCATTGCAGAAACAGTGCCAAGTCACATATAGCACTCATCTCCTATGCTATAGAGCACAGTTGTTCAAAAATCAGAAAATGGAGTTAAACAAAAGTCATTAATTAACCTACATTATGCATACATCCCATTGTCAGTACCAGACCAGGCACCAAAATATTATAGTACAATAGTATTATGTCCTTGAGAAAATTCATTTACAGAATATATCTCTAGACTTCTCGTGATACTATAGAAGTTGATGATTTTAGGAATACATCTGTTGGACAACAGCGTTATTACCGTATTCACAGTAATCCAGTCCTCTGTCTTGTTGTTTCACTACCTAGAAGGCTCCTTCATTACGCAGGAAGTTATTTCATCCTGCTGGTCTTTGGACTTAGGTTGTAGGCTTGGTAACCTCCATGTGGTGGAGCTTATGGGAAATGCATATTTCACGTCAGATAAGCAGCCACAAGCACTTGAAAGTCTGAGAGTCAACACCAATAAAGCATCTACAAAGCTCCTAAACAGTTTCTATGTCCTTCCTCCAGTCATTCTATACAGGCATTAACTCTTTCCTACTCAGTGACCATAAGCAAGAGCCAAATTATCAAGGAAAATTTCAGGTATATTGTGAGTCCATGTTTGTAATGGAAAGCAGGACACCTTTCCACCTGAAAAATATGGACTCTCCACTCTTCCAGATACTTTCCCTTTTCCTTCTCCAACCATATGTGCCATCTGCTTTATATGTATTTAATACTTTTTCTACTCCAGTCCCTGTAGTTAAAATTTTATTTTTTATTTTTGCATACTACCAGCTTAAATCTGGATCATCTTTTCTCTTCAACCCCATCTGGACAGAGCATATTCATGCTTGGAGATTAAGCATAGAGCTGGCATGTAGAAAGCCGGTCTTCTCTGCTTTGGGGTGTGCGAGCCACATCCTCTTCCCTTTGTTAGAAGCTAACTAATCCCAGAGTGGCTAACACAATGTACAGGCAGTTTATGAGACTCATTGGAACCAAGGATTTGGCACAAGAGCTTGAACTGAGGAATCCAGTAAAAACTTGGCCCTCAGCTAGTACTTTTCTGCTTGTCCTGGGCATCTCAAAGGAAGAATTGAACAATTGCAGCACGTAATTAATAATTCCATTGCTGTGTCCTGCCCCTTCCTCAAAAAGAACATCATCATTTCCTGGTATATCATGGCAAGAAAACATTAGGCTATTTATGCTTTGTGTAAGTGATGGAACTGGGGGGGAGAGAAGAATGAAATCACTCCCAAGATTTAATTGTTTTTTGGCTAGAGGAGCCCTTTAAGCAGTTTGCTTTGAAAAACCTTGGCCAAAAAGAAGTAGTAAATGTGTAACTGACAGGGTTCATTAATGGCATACTAGAATCACTTCTTTTAGCTTTTTCCAAAAGAGAGAATGGATGGATGAATGGATGGATGACTCAAGTTTGAAAAGGTTTGAAATCTCAAAATTTAAAACAGCAATCCCAGACAAATTCGTATTTATGTTTTCCCATTGTAATGTGACAAATGAATGTTCATCCATGCCATTGACTTCTACCTGTGCCAACAGCTGGATGCAGGGATAACAACTGAGCACTGTTCTTGATAGCAAAGCCAAGGCAGCGAAGTCAACAATGTGGCAAAGGACAGAAAGAAAAAGCATTTTACAAAGCCTCTACTGAAAGCTTGAACTGACTATAAAGTAAAATCCTTTACTGGTTAAAAAGGCTTTATAAAGTGTCCATTGTGATCCTTGAGTAGTTCCTTAGGGAAAAAAAAAAAAAAAAAAAAAAAAAAAAAAGACTATTTAGTCATCAACAGGCACCATGAAATTGTTTGCATTGATACTGAAAGAAGGTATTCCAGAAAAATCATCTTCAAACAAATATTTACAGCAGTCTTTTATTCCGTTTGTGAGACTCACTGAAAGCAAAAAGCACAGCTATAACTAAAGCTACGTGAACAGTTCCAATATCACAGTGAGATGTGAACAGTGCTGAAAAAATTTCTCCCCACTCCTTCCTCCATTTGTGGTGAGCTAGGCAAGCTTTGCACCACAGGATGTTAGTTCCTGTTAGTTCCTGTTAGTTCCTAGTTAGATCTGTTAGATCAAAGAATCTGAGGCCAGAAGACCATTAGTAAGCGTGGGGAGGGGGCAGGGGCAACACGACACTGACAGAGTCAGCCTTCAGCAAAACACTGTTTTTCTTGTCAGCAGTTGCTAGCTCCTCCAGATTTGTATCAGTCCACAAGAGTGAACCATGAAGAAGAAGTAAAATAATTAATCTCTGTCCTTCCTGTACTTTCTCCTGGGTGATTTAATGTTTTTAATGTTTCTTCAAGCTCTGGAAGCATAAAGTAAAATTTGTTTTTTCTCCTCAAGCCTTTCTTTTCTATGTTCCTGTACATCATCTCTTTAAGTATTCAACACATGCCCAAGTACTTATTGGATGTTTTTTTTTGTTTGGTTGGTTGTTTGCTTGTTTGGTTGGTTGGTTTGATTTTTCTTTTTCGGTGTAGGATTATGGGGTAATCCCTTTCAGCTAAGAAACACTTCATGTCTTACATCTTCTCTTGCCCCCATTTTTCCCATCTTGCTACTCTGTAATTTAACTCAGTGCAGCATTCATCTACTCCTTATTTTTCCACTCAGTCCCTGTGATTTGAGTATTGACATCTTTCTACTACTGAATGTGGTACCTTTTCCTCTCTCTCAAAAATGTGAAGACATGGACTCTGATTATACCATGTTCATTTAATCTGATGTCTTCCTCAATCTGTGATTTCTGTTGCCCTTTTCACTGCCATAACTTCTCCGTTGTGTGCCTTGTTTTCTTCTGTATGTACATCTACATGAGCATCCAAACACCCATTTCCTTATTCCTACCACAATAAATTTCTTACAAAAAAACAGTTTCTCTAAGTAAAAAGACGTTCAAGATTTTAAAAGATGATTGGGTCAAATTAAGAGTATTAACACTCTCATTTATATTCAAAATCCTCATGCACTTCTCTTGTTCTTTTGCCCTCTGAATGAGTTTTGCCTGGTTTGTCTTTGGCAAAATGCAAGATTCATGAAATAAGGAACTCAAACAGATGAAATTTCAAATTACCTAGGTTTGAACACCCAAATCAAGAGTGAGGCACTTGGCACGGTCTGGAAATTAGTTCTGCTTAAAGAGTTTCAGGCTGAGCATCAAACCTCAAAGCATGCCGTGCCTCTAGTCAGTTTGGAAAATCTTGGCCTTTACATCCCAGTCATTGCTAAAGATACTGTTGAGAGTCATCAGCTAGTGTTGTTGCTGTTAAATGCAGTGATTCAGAGTATACAGGTTGTCTTTTTTTTTTTTTTTTTTCATCTTATTTTTTAAGGGATGGATTTCAGTAATCGCTAGACCTATGGAAGAGCTGAAAAACTTCAATTTCTCTCCACTACGTTGCTGGAATTGTGCATGACGTTTGAGACGACACGGGACTCAGGCAGAGGGCCACACTGGCTTTATGCCTACCTGATTTGGTAAAAGAGGGACAAAAAGGATACAGAAAATACCCTGTTCTGGCAACTAGAAACTATAGTAGAGGGAACTTTATGCACAGCAATAATAACATCATGCAACTGGGTGGCATGAGTCATGCTTAGAACACTTCCCTAGTGATGAAAGACTTACCAGTTTCATATAGTTCATTTTGCATTAAAATATAATATTGCAGAGAGACGTGGTTAGTTTTGAGTATAAAACCTAGTCATTTCCTTGAAAAAATCAGTAGCTACTCACAGACATTCGGCATGTTTTGTAACAATGGCAACTACCGTAGGCAATACAACTTTAAAAATAAATTTCATTAAAAAAAAAATAATAATAAATGTATTTTTTAAGACCTTAATTTGTCAAGGAGGTCGCTCAGAAAGGGAGACTTAAATGCCCAGACACTTATGTGTTAGCCTCATGGTGTTCCAAAAAACAAAATCAGCTGCTCTCTGGAAGCGTGTAGGGAGAAGCAATCTCTGGGTTCAGAAACAGACGACTTCTCTTTGGGCTCAGAGGGGTTGCCCTCAGCTAGCTTGTCCGAATGCTGAACCAAGGCTACAGTGAGTACTGGCCTTTCTTGGGGGACTCCTGTCACACTCAGCCCCCAGTCAGAGTGAGGGACAGCCCCAGCTGAAGATTTACCACCAGAATTTACATTTTTTAAATGTATTTTTTGTTTATTTTTAAATGGGAACCTAAGACTTTTCTGCTTTCAAAACCAAAGAAGCCCGAGTCTGCTCAAACCACAGCTGAAGGATGAAGTGCTCTTTTCCACGAGAAGTTGCAGCATTCACTCAAGTAGCAGGCCACAGGGCCTGCTGTGTCTGAATATTATGGAGATTCCCTATTCAGTTGCTGCAGGACATTAACACTCTTTCATATCCTCCTGTTGTAGTGAGCCCCTCTTGCATGGAGCGTGTTCAATATTCATAGGACCAGGGGAAGTGGAAGGAATGCCTCTATAGCCCAGTTGCTCCCAAAAGGATTTAAGGATGCTTTATGGAACTGACAAAGTGATTGCATTTGCATAGCAGGATATTTTTGGTGGATATTTTACATTTAAGGGTCATTACATACTTCCTGGGGAAAAAAAAAAAAAAAAAAAAAAAGCATTTCATATTGTAAAGCAGAATCTTCACTAAAAGTGCAGAAATCTAAGTAATGAAATGAGTCAAATCTGTTTAGTCCAGGTTTATAATAGGAAAGCACATTCAATATTTGGACAATATTTCTCTAGTTTCTTGCTGTTTAAATCAAATAACAATGAAAATAATGTGAATTTCATTATTTTCAGTGATGTTTTCAGACCAACACCTACTTGTCAGAGAAGTTCTGACTGTTACAAAGTATTTTTCATTCTTAGTGTAACAGCTTTTCAGTGAAAAGTAGTTTAGGCATCTGCACTCTCTCCTTATGCATATCCTTTTTCCCTGTTAATGAAAGTTAAGCAACAATCAAATATTTTTTTTTGCTACATTTATAGGCACTGATTCTGTATTTCATTCTTGCCTGTGAACCAATCAATTCTCTGGCCAAAAATAAAAATAAAAAAGGCCAAAAACAAATGTAGCAGCATGAACCAAAAGGCTCAGAAGAAAAGCATAAATTTCCTTTTCAGAGTGCTATTGGCTTTCTTCTGATCTGCCTCTGCAGAGGTAAGGGGCAGCAGGCTGAACAGCAGCTGGCCTGAGTACTGAATTGCAAAGGAAGGCAACGCAATGCACAAGGCAGCTGATCCTTCTTCACTAATAGACCAGCCTATGAATAATCCCCGACGTGGTGTTTAGCAATGCTATTAGCTGTGTATCCTTCATGTAAGAAGTGGTCAAGATCCTGACCAGCCAGGACCTCTGAGAGTCCCATGGCACTTTCTTTAAAATTAGGCTGATTACTGTGGTTTACTCTACATGATTTTTTCAGCTATGCTGAGATACATTTGCTGCCAAGTACTCTGGATATCTTTCTGCATTTCAAGAGTCCGGATCTAGTTCCCCTTTGGGTTTGGGTTGCAAATATAGGTTATGTTTATCACAGCCTTACAAGAAACCTGGAGCTTCCTCCATTTCTGCACCTGTGTTAAATGCCAACCAGCAAAAGGCACTTTTGAGTTTATTGTAAGTCTGAAAACTGACAATATCCTATCATTTTTAGGAAAATTTCAGAGTGAGAAACAGCAATGAGGCAGGTAGCCAAGAGTACATATGGTAGCTTTGGCATAAACATACTGAGATTACATTTGAAACAAGGGGGAAGGAGGTCGTATTTATTTACCAGAACAAACACCTCCCTGAATTTTAGGAGCAAAGCATTTTCTGAATGAAGGATGGCAGTTGTGTGTGTGTGCCATAAAAGGTTTTGTGGAGTAGAAACAAGTTGTGGTCTATTAAGAGAAACAGATTGAGCATGGCGCACCTTTCAAAAACTAACAATCTGTTATAACTATTGGTGCTGCTGAGTAAAGCATCTTTACTCTGCAAGGCTGTATGCTAGCTATGTGCCACTTTACTTGTTGCCTGCTCATATAAGAAGCATGTACTTTTGTGCCAGGACTCACAGAGCCTTGTAGCTCAAATTTGATGGCTTGAACAAAGCATTGTCAGAGGACCAAAGAGCTAGCCAGCCTCAGGAAGGCCGAGTGGCCCCTGTCTCCTATTCAGGGCATGAATGAAGCAGGCTGTAGGCTAGGACTCATGCTGCAAGCACTTCAGTAGCTCAACCTTGTCAGCTTCATTGTTGCTACTAAGCTTCCGTGCACGTCGAAGGGAATTACCGTCATTTAGACACAAACTGCATTCCTTTACTTCTTGTTGCCATCAAAATAAAAAAAATAATAAAAACAAAACAAATCACAACCTTAATAAAATATATGTGCTTCAATTCTTCCTTGTAAGGTACAATACCTGAAGCAAAGTATCTATCTTCACTGTGAATTGGGGTATGAAAATGACCTTACCGTCTGCCCACTGTTTGTGTTCAGGTTTATCAGAATTTCCAGTGCAGATACTTGCTTCTGCAGAACTGTGAGTTGAAAAGAATTAAAAATCACTGGTAGTTTTGCATCCCATAAGTGCTGAAGGAATACATGACAGATAGTATCTCTACACTGTATCAGTCACTTCCTATAGCAAAGAGGAAAAATGTGTCACTTATGAGATGTGTCACTGCAGGATTGCTCCCTAGAGAACATGCCTCATGCTTTGGCCAGTTAAGTTTTATACTCTCTAAATGATAGGGGCTTCCATCATCTCCCTTAAATTACTTCTGCATTCATGCTGAAAATGATCTTGGGGAGTGTTCTTACTGCTGCTTGGTCTAGTTTTTCTCTGCCACATGCCATGCCCTGTACTACCAGCATCACTCTTCTCTACCGCTGCGCAGCCCTACTTTGGTAGCACTGCTGCTCTGGAAACACCGGGAATTTTGCCTGGCCTTTGGGGCTATTTGGGGATCACGCCTAGTGAATAGTTATCATTCAGAGAGGTGCCTTCTGAGGATTCTGATGGTTTGCCTACTGAAATTAAAAGCAAAAGCCTATTAAAAAGCCTTGGCTAAAACCAAGCCTGCTGCTATGCTAGTTATTACAGAGATTGTGTCCAAAAGCACAGCAAGATCCCGCTTGCAGCTATCTCAGTATTGTACTGGCATCCACACTAAAACCAGCCCCGGCCTGGGGGCACAGTTACCAGAAGGCCAGACCCGAGTGGATGGAGGACACTGTGACGTGCTGTGAAGTGAGGAGGACACCACGAAGTGCTGTGAAGTGAGGAGGACACCACGAAGCGCCGTGTGTGTGCTGAGGTAGCTGTGGGGGCTGCTCGTGACAAAGGAGGACAGAAACATTTCATTTTTTCAGCCTGTGCTGGACGTTTGGCAGCCCTCTGTGCGGAGTTAGCATCACTCTCCCCTAACCTTACTGTCTTCCAGAAAGCTAAGAAAGAGTGAAAACCACACACACACACACAAAAAAAAACAAACAAAAAATATAAATAAATAAATAAAACGGTTTCTCAGAAAGACTCAGCGCTACGTGTACAGCCCCAGCGCGGGCTTCGGGCTTTCCCTGCCCGCCCTCCAAATCACTGCGCCGGCTCCAGAGGGGGCGTGGGGGATCGGGGCAGCCACAGGCACCCCTCGGCAGCCCCGGGGCCCCCGGTGCCGCCCCCCGCCCCGCTTTGTGCCGCCCGGAGCCCCCCGCCCCGTGCCCCCCCCGGGCCGTGCCGTCCCCTCCCCGCGGGCCGGGCGCGGCCATTGGCGGCGGGCGGCTCGGGGCGGGCCCGGCGCCGCCTCAAAAGATGGGGCCCGGCCGGGGGCCGCCGCCCTTCTGCTCAGAGCCTCGCCTCGCCTCAGCTCCCCGCCGGATTACAAAGCCCGCTTCTTCTTCGCCGCCTCCGCCGCTACCACCATGAGCATCAGCAGCAAGAACTCCTCGTACCGCCGCATGTTCGGCGGGGGCAGCCGGCCCAGCACGTCGACCCGCTACGTGACGAGCAGCAGCAGCCGGTACTCGCTGGGCAGCTCGCTGCGACCCAGCAGCGCCCGCTTCGTGTCCGCCTCGCCCGGCGGCATGTACGCCACCAAGACCACCTCGGTGCGGCTGCGGAGCAGCATGCCCCCCATGCGGCTCCACGACGCCGTGGACTTCACGCTGGCCGACGCCATCAACACGGAGTTCAAGGCGAACCGCACCAACGAGAAGGTGGAGCTGCAGGAGCTCAACGACCGCTTCGCCAACTACATTGACAAGGTGCGCTTCTTGGAGCAGCAGAACAAGATCCTGCTGGCCGAGCTGGAGCAGCTCAAGGGCAAGGGCACGTCCCGCCTGGGCGACCTGTACGAGGAGGAGATGCGGGAGCTGCGCCGGCAGGTGGACCAGCTCACCAACGACAAGGCGCGGGTGGAGGTGGAGCGGGACAACCTGGCCGACGACATCATGAGGCTGAGGGAGAAGTGAGTGGGGCTGAGGGGGACGCGGGAGGGGTGGGGCGGGCAGGGCAGGGCCCGCCGGGCAGCCCCTCACCGTGTCTCGCCGCTTGCAGGTTGCAGGAGGAGATGCTGCAGCGGGAGGAGGCGGAGAACACCCTGCAGTCCTTCAGGCAGGTCGGTGCGGGGAGCCCCGGGCCGGGGGAGGGGGGGAGAGGCCGGGAGGGGCCGGGGGCCCGCGGCCACACACAAAGGAGCCGCCGCGGTTCTCACGCGGAGCCGCCCCGTTGGCTTTAGGGGACCCCGAAAGGGAGGGGGAGACCATTGTCTGGCTTGATCCGAGTCTAGCCGGTGTTACAAAAGCGCTCCGATGTGGAATCGCTTTCCGAGCCAATAAAAGCGAAAGGGAGCAGCCATCTGCTCGCTTGGCTGAAGGGTATTAATGGTTTCTATGGGATTCACCGAGGAATGCAGATAGAGGCATTACGGCGAGTGTGGCGGCAGCAGACTGGGATAATAGACCCCTTTGTGTCCGAGGGCAGGGCGCAGGGGGCCGCATTCTTACCCAGTGTGTAATGCCGTGGGCACATTTCTAGGGAAAAGTGTCTGACGGGTGTGTGGTTGAGGTTTTGTACAAGGTAGAGCTCCCTTTTGGTGAATCACATCGCTCGGTGCCCTACCAGAAAACTTTCAAATTTAGCCTCGTATTGGTGGTGTCTGCTGATTGGAAACAGGCAATTCGTTCCTGGGGTAAGTTCACAGCAGTCAAGTCTGTATTCTTTTGATGTCTGCTAGCAATGTGGTGTTTCATCCCATGTAAACCAAGATGTTAATGTAAGAAACAAGCTGCACTAGAGTTTAGTTTCCGTAAGGAAGCTATGATGTTGGCCAGATAATCGAAAACCCAAGTGACAGCCAGAACCAGCTGTGTAGTGTTCAAAAAGTTCTGAGCTCAGGCTTTGATTTGTGCAAGAACAGCTCTTGGCTTGGATTAAGTCTTGTTTGGACTAGGAGATGTTTAGGAATGTGCCTTAAAACAAGATATCTTCCCTAAAACTGCTGCATTGCTAGCACTCCTCCTAGCTGGAACTGGCTGCCCAGTATCTCCAGCACTGACTGACTGACATAGTCTCAGAGCTCTTTGTAGGCACTGGTAGATCTCACTATTCAGGAAGTCACCATCTGATTTTCAATATTTCCCTGAGCAAAGCTTTTGACTACACTATAACTGTAGTCTGAGACCAGGAGTCTTAAGGAGATGGTGTGGAAATTGAGACACCTATTCTCATTTGGCCTGGGAATTCAGTGTCTGCCACCTTTCTGGGCACTGAAGTTTGAAACAATTCAAAAATAAGACTCTGCCTTAAGTACAGTTGCTCGATTACTAGTGCTAAGCCAATTTAAAGTAGTGTGAAGTTCAGTGCAAAACCATTTCTCTTTTTTTGTTCTAGAGAATCTAATCTATTCAGATTGATTCAGTCAAAAGATTCTTTGACTTAAGGCTAACTTAATCTTGCATACTTATGTAGTGCACTTCAAGGCATGTCTACTCTGTCTCAAACCGATTAAACTTAGTGAAGGCTCCAGGCTTTTAAGTGAGCTTGGCTTTGTGCATATCCCACATTCATTATCCACTTTCTGCGCTGCAGTGAGGGCTCATTCAGGAGCTCAGCCTCCAGCTGGTCTGTGGCAGCAGTGCAGCTTGAACTGTACCCGTTTAACTTCTAAGGTGTAGCTTATGTGTAAGAACTACAGATCAGTCTGTTGAAGCACTAATCCACTCATGATATAAATAGTACAGCCAGTGAGTATGACTTGAACCAGAGTAAAACCTAACTTTTACTTGCCACAAAACAGTATTAACATGAAGATTTTGAAGACTAAGTATGCTTCAGTATAAGTGGTTCCAACATGTGACATGCAGTTCATACAATGCTGAAACTAAAACATCCTCTTGTGCTTTTACTGGGGCGGGGGGGTGTTTATTATTAAACCATTATGTTCTGGCACTCAAAGCGTGTATATGCTTAGATTTAGAATGCTTCAGGAGATGCTTTGCTGTTCTGATACATCAGCAAACTTACCTTGCTGGAGCAGTTGTACACTATTTTGTACACTGTATTTTAAAAGAAAGTGAACAACCATTTGAACTTTAACTTGCATGTCCAAAAGCTGCATACTTCAGACTATTTAACTATTTAATACTGAATTAAAATTTAAGTTTTTGAAGAAAAGACAAGTGAGTTTTCACATATGCTGTTGGGTGTTCTACATATAATAAACCTAGAGGTTCAGTGACTTCTTTTCAGAACAAAAGAGGCATTGTAATTAGTGAGAAAGCTACTGCAGCTTTGTCAACTACTCCAGCAGCAAGGAAAAGAACCTGACCCTATGGCAAGACTAATGGGTCCGCTCCTGGCTAATGAGAGCTTTTTCTGAAATCAGCAAGCATATTCAACCCTCCTATGTGGCTGGCATTAAAGAATCTATTAGGATAAAATCAACGCACAGTTCAATTACTTGTGTGCACTACTTAAACCTCACTTGCTCAGGCTATAAATAGCTTATTCATTTACATGGTGCTCTATCCATCTAGGAAATAAGGAGTGCAGAAGTGCATCCAACTGAATGAAAATGAATGTAGTAAAACACATTGCATATTGAATGAGCCTTCAACTTAAGATGCTATCTATTATAAGCTGCTAAAAATTCTGTAGTTTTTTGGGTCCAGGAAAAAATCATTTTTCAGTATTCAGATTAAGATCTTCTGGAAAGTCTTTAGAAGTATGTCTAATCATGTAAATATATTAGGCCATATTCTGGAAGGAAGCTACATGACTGATCTTCAAGTTTTTTGGGAGGAGAACAAATTAATTTTTCTCTGGACTGGAAAACAGCCAAGATGCACTGTGGGTGTACAACTGGAGTTGGTAGGGAAGTTGCTTCATAACACATCAAGGGGCGTTCTGCTGGGAAAGAACACGAGAGTGTAAGAACTTAATCCCTGAATAGCAATAATACAAGGAATGACTTTCTAGTAGTCTAAAGAAAATAGTTCAATTTTTCAAAGGTGCCGTAACAGTGAGCACTGCTGATTAAGAATGCTTATGCTCTGGACAAATCCAGAAAGGTTTTTAAACAGGCTGTGAAAACCTGATACTTAGGCTAATACCGTAGGAGCACAAGCATGTGGCCAGTATGAAAGGATCAGTCTTCCCCTTTACAAATGAATTGTTTTACTTCCATGTTTAAAATGTAAGAAGTTACCAACCAATGGTTAGGCTTCAGTTATGTTTTGAACAAATTCAGGCTGCTCCCACGTAACATTTATGACCTATTTTCTGTTGTGCCTTAAATGAATTTTTGCCGTTGATTAAGACTATCTCCGTCCAGCAAAAGGTGGAGTCTTTGCCAGCTAACTTGAGGGTGTAGGCAATGATGACTAACTCAGTTTGTGTTTGTACCCATACCTTCTTTTTCTCCAGGGGGATCTGGTAAACTACTTGTGGTAGTACTGGCCTGCAATTCCTATATATATTTTTCTAGCTTTAGCAGTGTTTTCAAGCTGTGGTCTGTGGACCCAAGGGGCTCTACAGTTGGTCAGTGAGGAGTCCATAGGAGATGAACAAGAAGTTTAGCTCCCTGCTAGCTATGTAGGTTACACTTTTAAGCCCCACTGGAAAGGTGGAAGTCTAAAAATTGAAATACTAACTTGCTTTCAGTGTTGTCAAGCTAAAAGAGCTTAGCACTCACTTGTGACCTAGGTATGTGATCTATCTTTGAGCAGTGTTAACGTCCACCATGACCTGTGTGCTCTTGGTTGTGGTTAGCAATACCATAGCAAAGGGGACATCTTCATATACTGTGTAGTTACCAAAATTGTGGTAAAGGTGCATATAATTGTCTCTGAGGCTGGGGTAGGAGTTGGCAAAAAGATGGAGATTTTTCACAGGTCTTGATTCCATGTTGTCTTGCCAAGAAACTTGGATGTAGGAAGAGTCTGTGTGCTGCTGAACTTGCCATGGAAGATTCCACAACACAGTATTGCTAATTAGTCTTCTCTCTCATCAGGATGTTGACAATGCCTCTCTGGCACGCCTTGATCTTGAGCGCAAAGTTGAGTCCCTGCAAGAAGAGATTGTCTTCTTGAAGAAGCTTCATGATGAGGTAAGCTGAATAATGAGGTCTGTGATTGTGAGCTGTTGGTCAAGTGAGTGAGTAAATGCTTCCTTTGTTCTGGCCCAGGGTCCTAACCTGTATATGTTGTGTATATTGTTAGATATTAACTGAGTGTCCACTTCTCTCTAAGGAAATCCGAGAACTGCAGGCCCAACTCCAGGAACAGCACATCCAGATTGATATGGATGTTTCCAAGCCTGATCTTACTGCTGCCCTGCGTGATGTTCGCCAACAGTACGAAAGCGTTGCTGCTAAGAATCTTCAGGAAGCTGAAGAGTGGTACAAGTCCAAAGTAAGTAGACTCTATTGCTGGATTGTTCAGATCCAGCAGGCACTCAAATTAACTTCAGCTAACAGCTTTGCTGTTTGTTTTGGACACAAGCACAGCTTATGGACCAGAGTAGTCTTTAAACTCCTGATCTGTGAAGAGCTGGAAAAATCAATGTTTGCCATAAACACAGCATTAAACTAAAGGGCTTATATTTCTATTCTGGTAGCTGGAGACAGCTGTTGATATCCTGGAGAAAGAAATAATGAATGGGTGAAAAGATGAAGAGATGGGAGACATAATAATCCTATAGGAATAGGAAGATGTTTAGTGTGTAATGTTAATGTTGAAGTGTTTCAGGTATTAGGTCTTGAAATAGATTCAGCTGCCTCCAAATTGTGTCCAAAAATAGTCTGTTAAAACCTTTCTGTTGAAGTATTTTGCTAACCAAACTGGGGATTTCCACAGTTTGCAGATCTCTCTGAAGCTGCTAACAGGAACAACGATGCGCTGCGTCAAGCCAAACAAGAAGCTAATGAATACCGCAGACAGATTCAGTCTCTGACCTGCGAAGTTGATGCCCTTAAAGGAAGTGTAAGTAGAAGATAGCAATTGTCGGGATGTTCTTCCCACTGCAGCTTTAAGCACTGTGCTGTAGCTCAATGGATAGATGTGACTGAAGCTGATCTCCCATGCAAGACAACAGCACACCAGTACTTCTTGAAAAGATGTTGTGGGTTCCATTTTCCTGCATGGGCTACAGTTCACTAGTCAGATTGATACACTGAACTAGTCTTTCTTCAGGTGTAAACAATGCAAAATGAGTTCATACTCTTGCCATAATCTTGCCATTAAAATCACTGTTAATGTAATGCTGCCTGAGAGTGTTTATCACTTGTCTGTCAGGTACAGCTGAAGCTATATGAAAAGCCTGAGGCAGTAGTAGGGAAGAGGTGCAGATCTTGCTGTTGCTGGAAGCTGATTGCCTGAAATGCTGGCTTGAAATAGATTTAACTACACCTGTAAATCCCCGCACTGACTACTGTCTGCATGCTGACTTGTAGTGCAAGTGTTAGACTTACTTGCTTTGCTACCTGGTAGAACAAATGTGGCACACCTTTGATCAAGCAGTAGAATGAAACCCTGACTTTTCAAGGGGAGGATAAGGAGATACGTTTAGGACATGCCTGGGCATTTTCAGAAAGGACACTAATTTAATTCAACTGTCCTTTTTTTTTCTTGAAATCTTCCAGGCCTTGAGGGAAGGGAGGAGTGGATGAACTGCAGCAGTACCTTATCTCGTTATTCTCTTCCAGAATGAATCCCTGGAGCGCCAGATGCGTGAAATGGAGGAGAATTTTGCTCTTGAAGCTGCTAACTACCAAGACACTATTGGCCGTCTGCAGGATGAGATTCAGAACATGAAGGAAGAAATGGCTCGCCATCTTCGTGAGTACCAGGACCTGCTGAATGTAAAGATGGCTCTTGATATTGAGATTGCCACCTACAGAAAACTGCTGGAGGGAGAAGAGAGCAGGTAAAAATCCCATGCAGATGCTTTTCTAAACAGTAATTGCTAGATGATATTCTGTACCCATGTCTGACTTGATTCATTTTTTTTCTTCAGGATTAACATGCCTATTCCAACCTTTGCTTCTTTGAACCTGAGAGGTAAGCTGTTTCACTACGTTCATTGCTGGCAGCCTCTTCTTTAGCACAAGTCCTGCATAGTTCCTTCAACTCTAGTGTTTGAACTGGTATAAATGCAGTTATGTATGAATATTATTACATACAACTACAATGTTTGTGCTTAATCTTGGATGGGAGGAGGTACTTTGTTCCTGGATACAGGCATTATAAATATTAGTACATAGCAAGTGATTGCTTTGGATTTCTGCTGGGATTCTTTAGGAGGAATAAGAAGAGAATAGGGAAGATTAGTTTTTCATTCAAAGAGCAGAAGACTTCCCACTATACTAGACTGGGATTCTGAAAGTACATCCCAAACTGTTATTCCACATTTATTTGAGGAGGCATTTCATCTAGACTATTGGTAATATATTTTTCTTCTGCAGAAACCAATATTGAGTCTCAGCCAATGGTTGACACTCACTCAAAGAGGACACTTCTAATTAAGACCGTGGAAACTAGAGATGGACAGGTTGGTATCAAATTTGTGCTTTATTCCTAGCACAGCTGGCTACTTTGTACAATGCTGTAACTTGGGCTGGTGGTCTGTGCAGCATGTGTGTGGTAGGAAATATCAAGGAGAACAGCATCTGGGGCAGTCCAAACTGCATGGTTTTACATGCATATGTAGCAAATGGGACTTCCATCACAAAATTCATCTGAGAATAAAAAACTTGTGTAGCTGCCAGTTTTCTGTTTAGAGGATTTTAAGTTCAGATGAATTAGCAATTCTCAGAAAAGACTTCTCCCAGCACCAGAGGAAAAAGTGGCACTAAACTAAACAGAAATACTAACTAGCAGCAAGATACTGTTTTCAGACTAAGCCAAAGTTTAAATGATTTCTTCACCCAATTAACTAACTAGAACTTCTCATTTATAAGTGACAGCTGATACCTGATAACTTCTGAGCTACTAGTTCCAAGTCTAACTCTTAAACTGTCTTGATACTTAACACAAGTTAAACTTAACTATGCTTGATACTTAACACAAGCATCTCTCCTTTTCAACAGGTTATTAATGAAACTTCCCAGCACCACGATGACTTGGAGTAAAGCTGAAGTGAAGATGCAAACTTAATGCAGGAAAAATTCTTACCAGCAAGGTTTTAAAAAGTCCATGTCTTAAAGGAAGAAACAGCTTTCAAGTGCCTTTCTGCAGTTTTTCCATGAGCGCAAGATTATTATGCTAGGAAATAGGTCTTAGATCTTGCAAACTGACTCTCCCTGAAGGATTAGAGTTTACAATGGAGTCTAGTTTACAAATAGCAATATCTTGTGCTGCAATACTGTTTTTAAGTATCTGAATTCAATAAAACTGCTTTTTCCAGCACAGTATGAGCAACCTGTCGCTACTTCAATAAATCTTTGGAAAATGGCTCTTGATGTGTTCTAATTTAACTTCATGACTTTCTGCAAAGCCATAATTTAATGCTGGAATTACTATACGGTTGACGGCTCCAGTGCCGTTGTGTGAAATATTGTTTTTCAGATTAACTAGATAAACTGTCTTCCCATTTACTGCTTAGGTTTTGGAACCAGCTAAAATGGACTATAACTGGCAGATGCATAATGTATTATATTTCTTATCAGTTGAATAAAATGATACTTCAAGCTAATAAAAAAATCTTGCTTTTATATGCTATTTACCTAGTTAATAGGAGTGAAGAATGTTCAAAGCACTCTGAACTAGTTTTATAGGGCCTGGTTCTAATAACTGTGAAATGTTGTTCATGTGAGTCCTTATCTGAGACAGCACCTTTGCAAAGTTAACAGCTGACTTGATGCATTGACTTCATTTTCCAGGAAAGATTAGTTCCCAAAGGCTTGTCAGTATTACAGAAGCTGAAATGAAGGCTTCAGCTGGAGTGGTGGCTTGTAGTGGTATTTTAGGGGAAAGTGTAGGGAAAAACTTTCCCAGCTGTCACTTGATGCCTGCGTTTATACCCCTTCTAATTTTTTTTTTAAGAGAGCCATAATGCTCAGTGTTTTCTGTTGAGCATTAGCCCCAAGGCAGCGGACTCAGACCAGGCTACAAAAGTAACTTCTCTGTTCTGCATTGCTCTCCCTGTAAAGCTTGCTCTCTGTAAACTTCCAGTCAGATCTAATGTTCATGGGAATAGTAAATGACAACTGGAGTTGGTCAGTAAGCATGAATAGTATTAATTGCTAATTGCTAGTTCAAGGTATTGGTGGTAGTTTGAGTACTTGTGGAAGTGTCTTTGCAACATGAACTGATGTGCATTAAATATTATCAATCCCCCTGCACACACATACAAAAGCTTTTTATTTTTTCAGGCAGTTCTTTCATTTGTTTCAGTGCATGACCAAACAAATACTGTGGTGGCTGGTGTGAGGGGACAGTAAGAGTCTGCTTTCTTCATGCCCTTGTCTGCAGCACCCACTTAGATCTGCAGTAACCAAGTTGCTAAAGAGGAAGATAGCCAGTGACTGGGGCATGCTGAAATGCTGTACAGCCTGGGGATGGAGGTGTCCTGCAGTCTGGGGGTAGGTGCCTGGGTATGATTGGAGTTTATAACTTTGAATTGCCCAGAGAGAAGTGCTAAAGCTGTACTTCACAGCAGAACAGTGCCTAATTTTTAATGAGGTATGGTGGTGCTATCCCAAGCTGTTTTTTTTTCTAGGAATGTTCAAGATACCTGCCTCCCAGAAGATGATGGCAGGCCAAGTAGTTTTCCCTATCATGCTGCACTTGTGCTGATGCTCAGCAAAGAATACAAATGCAGTTAGGCTGGGATATGTGGCTGACTGCCTCGGTGCCTCAGGTGCTTACCAGACAGAAAAGTTCTACAGCTGGCCCTGTGTTCATTCTGGTGACTCTTCCATGCAAAAGGGCCAGAGGTGACTCTGAGAGAATGCCTGGAGCCATGTCTCAGCCACAGCTTGCTGTGAGCAGAACAGTGTGGTGAATGGTATATTCTCATTAAAAAGTGAGTGAACCCAGCCTCCTTATGCCACAGAGGTTACAGACACCAGGTTTTCTGCTACATACAAGCATCCAGAACAATAAAAAAGCAAAAATGAGCTCTCATGTGAGATGGCTTCTCTGACAGTAGCAGCACTGAGAATGTGCAATAACTGGTGTTGAACACTTACTAGGCACAGGTGCCTACAACCTTTAAGGATAAGGGTGCAGCACGGTGCTTACCTCCTGTCTATGACAACTCTGGGCACAGAAATGTCCCCACTTCTGCTCGAGCACTGAACAGTGGCATCCAGGAAGAGCTGGCACAGGGGGACAGCGGGGACTAATGGTGGCACTGGGCAGGGACCTGCAACACAGAGTGGGTTCTGAAATGATCTCTTATTGCTGGAGGTTACCTGGATTGTGGTGGTCTCTCAGATGTTGCTTCTCCCCCTGCCACCAGCTACCCAGCTCATTGCTGTCTGTTGCCTTTGATTTCCACACCACCTAGATAAAAGAAGTGACTGTATCAAGCCCTGACAGAGAAGCAAAGGAGTTATTCCTGGCTCTTTTGTGCTCAGGGTTACTCATAGCACAGAGAAATATGTGGTAGAGCTTTCAATCCTAGGAATAAATAGAAAAATAAATAAAAATAAAACCTAGTTGCCAAGGGGATAGGAAGGCTGCGGGAAACTATTTCAAAGCCTGTACTGTGTGCAAGTGCAAGGGCATTCTCATGGCAGAAAGGAGCGCTGATGATGGCTGTGTAAACTTCTGGTTGATCTGGGCATGCCAGGCTTGTGCTCACACATAAGCGCCTTAGTGCTGAGCCAGCAGCTAACCTCAGACCTGTATTTCACATCCTAATAACCTCAGCTGACAGCAGTACGGGCTGGCTTGCCACCACTGGAGGCTGTGCACTTGTCCTACCCTCTAACAAGCATCAGGAAGCGGCTCCCGTGAGCCGAGCAGCAGCACCCAATGGCTGATTTTCCTCCCTCGCTGAGAGGCTATTGCAAATGAAAGTCCCCGGGTCACTGTATGATAAGTAACAGAAGTTACTGCTAAAGGCAACATCATTTTTTTTTTTGGTAAATGATTTCTAACAAGAATCTCTGACACAGTGTCCTTTCCAGTTAACTCAGGCAGAACCTATTTTGCCTGTCACTTCTGTTGCATTGTGAAACCTTGCACAGTGCCTACCTCCAAATGTGTGAGCTGTACTCGGAGTAAATACTAGTAATCCTCCAGAAAATCTTGATAATCTTGAGTCCTCATATTTAGTTTATTTTGCTTCATGTGGACAGAAGGAACAGAGATCTTCAAACAGCTATTTATTGGACCCTGCTGACCCTCACCTGGCGTGAAAGCTCCCGAATGGGGGTCTCCACACCAGGCAGGATGCCCAGTTCTGCCTGTGACTTGAGCACTTAGAGGGCTCTTGATCAAAACCCTATTTGCAGTTGTAAAATCCCACATGTAAAAGGCTCCTGGTGTGGGTTACGGGGCACTTTGGGACACGTATGTTCTCCCATGAGAGAATTAAAACATATCCCTTAGACTCAGTTGCCCTTAGGCACCTGTGGAGCACTGAGAAAGCTGACGTCCCTGTCATCGGCGTGTTGGCTGTCACCCAGGGCCTGTGCCACGTGGAGATCACGTCCTGCTGGGGCACACCTGGCATGGGGAGGCCCCTGCTCCTGGCCAGGGCTTGCAGAGCCTGGTTTGCTTATGCTGGTGGGTGGAAAGGGAGGTGCCCAGGGGGTGTGAATGCCCACATCTAGAGAAGATGAGCAGCTGAGTGTCTGGACAGAGAATCTCACTGATGACAGGTAAATATCAGAAATTTTAATTGCAAATCCTTTTACTAGGGAAGGGAATGAAAGCCTGGATACTATTGAAATTTTTGAAGTCATTTGCATATAATGAACTGCTTTAGCAGACATTTGCTTGAGTGCAGTCATGCATGCAGAACTAGGAAGTGCCAAAAATAAAATTACATTTTCAATCTTCATTTGGTCTCTTCGTGCTCATGCAGAGTGCTACAGATTTCAGCTGCAAATTCATGGACCTTGTCCCTTTCAGTGCACATACCAGACAGACATGAGCACTCACAACAGCCCTGCGAGGTGGGTCACTGTCGACCTGTTTTACACATGGGACCATGAAGAAGAGCCGTCAAGCTCAGAAGTGTAAGCTAACCCCTGGGATCTGGTGTGAGGTCAGTCAGCACTGTATACTTACTGGTTTCAGGTCTGGGTACTTTCACAGTCTGGCTCTCAGCTCAAGTTCACAAATTGAAGATCATCCATTCAGGGGATACCAGTGAAAAGCATGGTTCAGGTGAAATTGCCTGCCTCCAACAGTAAAGCTGTAGCACAAGCAGGAGCAAAATCCAGTTCTACAGCATGGCATAGAGCTCCCTTAACTGTGGGGCCCTTCTCTCTTTATAGCACATAGCATTGCTCATCCCACATTTCCCCTCAGGGGTGGTAACGAAAGCGATGCTCTAGCGAGCTGTCCCCTCACAACCCAGCCCAAGGCCATTCCTTGGGCCTTGGCTACTCTGTGAAGAGCCCACAGGTGAAAATTGCTTTTGGCCTTCAGTCCGCAGCAACCAAACTCACTGCTTCACAAAAGTAAAGTCCATAGCAGCCAAATCTCTGCACAATGGTGTACACACCATTGTTTCCATATAGTTTTGAATAGTTTCCATATTAATTCCTCAGCCTGACATTTTCTGCCCATTTCTTTTTCAGAGACGTATTGCAGCTGTCTCCCTGTGGTGGATTACACAAACTGCAAGGGGAAGGCAGCCTGCCCGAGCATTTCTACTGTCTGATGGATCCCTTACTGCCGTGTACTGTGCAGGGTGGTATGGCCACTAATGGGAGAGAGGTGATTCTGAAGATGCCTCAGATTTGGCAGACACAAAATGAAATCACTTTCAGGATGTAGAACTGTGGGAAATTGTTCAAAGTCAGCAGCCAAGCACCCACAGAGCTGCTTTCTCCCTCACTCTCTGGGACAGGGGGAGAAAATAGGAAGAATAAAAGTTAGAAAAAATATGGGTTGAGATAAAGACAGTTTAATAGGTGAGAGAGGGGAAAAAAATAGGAGCAAAGCAAAGGAAATCATACAGCACCCCCCACAGGCAGGCTGACACCCAGTCAGTCTCCATGCAACAGCAACCTTGGAAGCAAAAACCCCTTCTTCTTCTCTCTATCTCAATTTTTATCTTTTTATCTCAATTTTTTATTGCAGGGCATGATGATATACAGAATGGAATATTCCTTTGGTCCATTTGGTCAGCTGTCCCAGATGTGTCCCCTCAAAACTTTTTCCCGCTCAGCTTTCTTCTCTCCGGGCTGACCTTGTCCTCATCTTGTATGTCTGGTGCTTCAAGCCCTTCCCTGTCTTTGTGGCCCTTGGCTGGACTTCTTCCAGCTGTAAATATCTCTCTTGTACCGTGGAGCACACAATATTAATAATTGAATTACACTGACTGGTCATGAAAAGGATCCGTAACAGTGGTGACCTGGTAGATGGGAGTGCAGTAAAGGCCAGAACTCTAAAGTAACTTATGAACAGCCATAACAGGTCAGACCAACTATCCACCTCACCTGCTATAGTATTTGCTGAAGAAAAGGGCACAAGAAACAGGGTCCCAATCCCTGGAATGTCCTTCATTCTCCTGAAAACAAATTCAGGAAAATTTTGAGCCAGACCATTGATGAACTTGTCTCATCTATTTTGAATCCTTTAATATTTTTGGCTTCTATCATCCTGTATTTCATTATTTGACAGCATACCAGAGAAAAACATCTTCCTTGGATGATTTCATCCTCATTATCTGTTTGTTTGTTTGTTTGTTTGTTTTTTAATTCCAGATTTTTTTGTGTTAGGAAACTTAGTAAATATTCACTCTGCATTCAGTCCCTGCATGCCACCCCTCATTTGACAAACTTCTCTAGTAGCTCCTGCATGTTTCTAATATCTAAGTGTCTTCTCATCTAGGAGCCCTCATCTAGGAACCTTAATAATCCCAATCTTTATTTGTATTTTAGTTCTGCTATAACCTATTTAAAACAAGGTGACTAAGACAACAAGTAATTTTCAAGACGTGCAGTGGAGCAACAGAGTGACGTAATTGGAGCTCCTGCTTTGTGCTCAGTTGCTTTCAAGGTAAGTAAAAATCTCCTGTTTGGAGTTTTGATCATTGCTCAGTACTGCGCTGACATTTTCAGAAAGTTATCCACACTGACTCGAAGATCTATTTCCTAAGGACAAACAGCTAATTCAGAACTCCAGCTACACAGAGCTATTTTTTCCCCATTCTTTGCAGTCTTTGACATTAATTTTTCATTCACTGTTTGATCACCCAGTCAGCCAGGACTGTGATATCCTTCTGCAACTTTGAGCTTGGCATTAACACTGTCTGCTCTTAATTTTGTACCAGCTGAAAACTTTGTCAGCTTGCTGTTCATTCTTTGCTAGGTCATTGAGGAAAATATTGAATGGCAAAGTCCAATGTACAAATGCTGGTGGGAGTGCAGTGACAACTTCCTTCCATAGTGAAGGCTGTCCATTATTTCTGTCGTTTCCTACTTTCTAACTTAAAATAGGGAGGATCTTCCTTCTCAATTCCTTAGCAATATGCAGTGATCGTTTTTCATTCAAAAGCTTCTGACAAAATTTTCCATCTGCCTCACCCTTACCCACAAAGCTTGTAAAATCCTATAGACATTTCCACCAGATTCATGAGGCATGACTTCCTCAGGAAAAAATGTGTGTGGAATCCTACCCAGTATAGCTGCTTTTACAATCTCTTCTGAATTTGCAATGTAAAAATGTTAGATTTATTGCTCTATAGATTTCAGCATTGCCATGGAGAGTCAGAAACTTTACTAGCCATTGATGTTTCCTCTGACTCTGGATGCATTGCAACTAGCAATTAGCACTTTCACGTCAAGGCACTTCAGACCTATTTAGTGGTTGCCATTCTGTATTTTTCTTACCATTGATTTGTTCCAAAACCTCTTCAGTTTGAGATGGTCCTTCATCTGTCACATGGGGCTCCCTGACCTTATTCTTAATGAACTGCAGTCAGGCCATATTTTTCCTATGGCTTATCTTCGCTGAGTAGTCCTTCTAACTTTTCACTGTCTTACTTGAAGCTGACAGGCATTATGTTTTGGATGTGTATGAAAGTGTTTTTTTATTAGCAATTTACCTCTTGAGCTGGTATTTGATCCAGGTCACTGGAGATTTACTTCTCATTTGACAGAAGTTTCTGGTTTGCTCATTTGAACATGACTCCTGTCAAATTTTAGTAGTTCCCCTCACTGTTTTTTTTTTTAATTGAGCTGTGGGGTTTTTTTGTGTGTGTTTTTGTTTGCTTGTTTATGTGTTTTAAGAGGGTTTTCAGCAAGATAGTGGGCAGCTTTTAGTGTTTAATATGGTGTCTCAAAAAGTGTCTTTGTGGCTTTTCAATTTTCATTTTATTTTATTTATTTATTTATTTTGGTGTATACTTTTGAGGAACACTCCCTTTTGAAACTCAGCTTAATTGAAGTGGACTTCCAGGGCCTTTTTCCTTCCTGGCTGGATATTAAATTTCAGTACTTGCAGCTGCTATATCCTTTTCACCACTAACCTCTTCACTTTCCACACAGGGTATAAATTACCAATCTCTCTCTTTCCTTTGCGAGATATGTTCGTAACATTTCTCTCCTTTAATTCCTCGGTATTTAGCCACCTTTTTCTTCATGTACCGTGGCTCCTATGTATCTAACTGAACATTCAGCAATTGCTTTGAACTTCATGGCTTCTACTTCACACATGAAAAAAGGTTTTTCAGATGAAAGCTTGTTAGTTCTTTCCCCAAAATGTATTAGATTGGACTATTAAAGAACAAGGCCTCCATCCAAAAACTTTGTCTTGTACCATTATTGAAGGGACGTTGGGGCACTGCAGGCCTCTCTGGGGTCAGCATGGCAGGGCCTCCCCAGGCCTCCTGGTGCTGGGGAACCAAGGGGAACGTGGGAGCTCTGGCTTTGTTCGAGTGCGGCCCTGAAACAGATCCTTGTTTATGCCTTCACTCGTTGGTACCTCCAGTGCCTGGAGAGCAGCATGGGCTGTAATGCAGATGGGTATCCTGATGCCACCAGTCACTGTGTCGTACTAGTTCCAGGCCATAGGTCAGCCTCTGTGCTTGACAACCCTCTCAAAGGCTGGGCAGCAATACCTCTTCTGACTGTAGTTATGGGCCCTCCATACACCACATGAAAATCTAATTTGTAGTTCCCTCACAGGTGGCTCTCTACAACAGGTTGCCTCGCTTTGTGGGTACCGGTGAGGTGTACCAAATGGAGATGATGAGTTTGGAGCATAGCCTGTCACATCTTCCACGGGGATGATCAGGGGACTGGAGCACCTCTCCTATGAAGACAGGCTGAGGGAGTTGGGGTTGTTCAGCCTGGAGAAGAGAAGGCTCTGGTCAGACCTTGTAACAGCCTTCCAGTACTGAAAGGGGCCTACATGGAAGCTGGGGAGGGACTCTTTGTCACAGAGTGTAAGTGATAGAACAAGAGGGAATGGCTTTAAAATAATAATAAAAAAATGGTAGGTTTAGATTAGATAATAGGATGAAATTCCTCAGTCTGAGGGTGGTGAGGCACTGGCACAGGCTGCCCAGAGAAGCTGTGGGTGCTCCATCCCTGGAGGTGTTCAAGGCCAGGCTGGATGGGGCTTTGAGTAACCTAGTGAGAGATGTCCCAGCCTTTGGCAGGGGGTTGGAATTAGATGATCTTTAAGGTCCCTACCAACACAAACCATTTGTGATTCTATGGCTCCACGGTTCTACCATTCTATGATCTCAGCTCCATGTGCTGCTGCCTTTCTGCACAGTGGCAGTGAGGTGACTCGTGCTTGGTAGAACACTGAGGCATCACGTCTGTAACTCAGTCTGCAACATAGCCCAGGAACTGCAAGGCTTTCCTTAGCTCCTCCGAAAACATCACAGACTTCTGCAGAAAGAACAGTAGTCAACAACAATATGGTAGCTTCAGAATATGCACTAAATGCAGTGTAAATTGAGAACATAAGGCTACATCTGGAGACAAAAAGTGGCATAAAACTGGAAGAAAAACATTTACAGATCTACTGGTAGAAAGCATCTGACTTTAATTCCTTGACTGAGCACAAAGAACCATGTATATTAGATATTTTGCTCTTGCAGGATATTGAAGGCTGAGGCATGAATTTATTCTTCAAAGGGAGGTAGCACCTCCACCTGATATCCCACATCACCAACCTCCAGTCGGAGAGATGCACTTTGAACTTTGAGATATGTTGACATTAATGTGGGTAAAAGCCTACATGAATAAATTCTGCAGGGTTTATTTGCCTGCAGTCTGAACTGAGCTCCCTGGAGCTGTTGAGGGGGTGAGAAGGAGACAGCAGCAATCTGATCAGAGGAGGAAGAAGTTCTATAGGACCTAGATAAGACAGATTGGTATAGGCTTGGATATGAGGCTTGGAAAATCACTATTTTATCTTAAGGTTATGCATGAGACAAAGCAAAATACTTGGCTGGCCTTCTACCTTTGTTCAATTTCCTTTCCATGTACACAAAGCAATTTCAAATAGAGGATTTGCTTTTCAACTCTCAAATATTATTTCTGTTCATCCAAGAAGACCTTCCCCAAATGCACCATATATCACCAGGGACCTGCTCCACACTCCAAATGTTTTTTTCATGTAATAAATACTTGACATTTAGAAAAATTGCTTCTAAATTTACAGAGTGCAGTGCTCACAGTTTGAGATTACCCTCTAAACACCCTGAAGTGCCAGCCGCATAAATAAATATCCTTGCAAATAGATTCTCATTTATTAGTTTTGCAAGTGTATTTTCACTTCTTGGAGATGGATGATTACTATAGGAGGAAAGAAACAGCTCTGGTTTAAACAGTAAGAAAGTGCAGGAGAAAGGCTGATCAAAAAAAATTAAATCCTCTTCTTGCTCTTTTTGATTTGTTTTCTCTCTTTGTAATTCAAGTTTCATAAGAATGGCACTATACATCCAAACTGTTCAGCTGTGCTTTATGTCATGGTCCAACCAAACATAGATCAAGCTGTGAAACAGCAGCAAGAGAAAAACTGCAGTTTTAAGAGAGAGGGAAAGCTGTCTATCTGCAGTTCACAAATAGTCTCCATCACACGGAGCATAAATAGATCTCAAGATGTGGTGTATATACCCCAGTGACACAACTGGGAGAGGACCAAGCATCACTTTTCTCATTTTGAAGAGGACTAAGTACTCTTACAGGACTAAATGCTTGGCCATAGAGAAATCAAGAGACTGCTTACTACTATCATTACTGAGAGATTAAAAATTGAAGATCCCTACAAAGGCACCCTTCCCTCTGAACTGAAAAGGCATACCTCATTTCCACAGGTGTTTGTGGGAAGGAAAGAGATAAAAGGTTTGATGGCCACAAATAGGTTAGCATCCCTTCTCACTATTGCAAAAGGCCTGTGGAGGGTGCCTGTGTTGCAGAGGCTGGAGTATCGATGCAGTTAATAGTGTCGTGCAAGGATACAACCTTAATCAACACACAAGGTGATCCTTTTGTCTGCTTTATCTGTCAAAAAGTTAAACCTCTTGTTCAAGTTGGCTTTCTGTTGTCAGTGGAGGCACATTGGCATCACGGTGAATGGGTCAAAGGGCCTGTTTCCAATAGTGACTACTGTTTTCTATCAGTGACTGCTGATGAAGGCTAGGTCAACCCCGACTTCTAGCTTTTCTGAGGACAAACTTCATTGGGCAGTTTTCTCTTCAGTACAGCCTGAACCTTAGTAGCCAAAAATACAGGCAGCCAGAGATCCTTGAGCATGAGCTCCGAGCCCATGAGCTGAGGGCCTCCAGGTCTGGAATTGCCTGTGTTTTGCCCCGTAGAGTCTGAGCCAGTAACCATGGTCATGGTGATTACAAACTTTTCTTTTCTTTTGGTTTGGATGTGTCAAAATGTTGTTTCTTGGCCAAATCACCACAATGCTTCAGTCAAACTAGTTTGTTGCTTTTTCTGGCAAATGATAGACGAAGCTCTGTAGAGTGGATAGAGGATGGAGGCCCTTGTTTACACAGAATCATGCTTTTGTTGCGGATTACCTCTTTTTCTGAGCATAGATAACCAGATTCAAGGAATATGCTGCCCAATCAAGCTTCATGACACCCTCTTCATTAATTAATTACACTTAGAACTGGCTCCTACCTACCTCTGGTTTTGGTTCTCTTGGGAAGGTCTAGCCCATGGCTCACAAAGCCCCTCAGACATAGTCAGTTTATGTCTTGCTAATGAATTTATTCAAGTGAAGCTGTGACAATCCCTAAGTAAAAGCAGTTTTACTTGTACTGCTAGATTGCTGAACTAAGCTAAAGCCAACGTACAATGGGATTAAACTACTTTTAATATATCTATTGAGGGCTGCTCAACAGTTTAACTGCACAAATCCAACACTGATTTCAACAATGAACATTTCATAAAGAGCTTTTACATTCTTACTAACTTCTCATGACTGTGAAAATTGCTTTAAAGATCAAGGAAATTAAGTTCACTATGTTTGTTATCGAAAAAGGTACATCTTTCAGAGAATCCTTATCAACTTGATCTCATTGTATGCTATCTTTAAGTAATGTTATACAGTCTGCTGCTTAGCTACTGTTTCCATGGTCATGAAGTCTGACGCCACAGGTGTCATGATTGGGCCATAGATAAGCCCATGACTTTGTAGAGATAAGGCAGATGGTAGCTCAGTCTGGGCTTGTACCTGCACTTCACCAATGCTGCGGGCCCTGAGAGTAGAGCACCTAACTGCAGACAATATGCCCAAGCTTTACAGACTGGGGAGTCTAGGGCATAATTTATCACACCCTAATGTAGATATCTAAAATGAACCAGAGGAATTATGCTCCACTTCTCTCCACAGAGCTTGACCATAGTCACACGAAGACCATGTCTGGTGTCAAAATGCATCTGCTGCTAGACTATAGGCACCGAACTCCCACTCTGGGACTCATTCTCCTCTCCTCTTTTTCTTTTCCCCTGGTCTGAGGTCACTTTGCAGTGATCTTTCATCTCAGCTGATCTCTTGCTGTCTGGCTTTTGAAATTAATATCCTCAGCAAATCATTCAGCTCCTGCAGAGCAGATACAACACAATCAGTATAATTACTTCACGTCACACCTCAGTTGTCACTTCACTTTAATGGACTGCAAGTAAGATGAACTTGAAAAGTGCTCTAACTTAATGTTCTTAGAGTTTCTATTTTAGACTCTTATGAAAGATGTTAAATATATTCAGAAAAAGAGATTTAATCCCAGAAATTATTATCCACGTTATAGCACAGTGAACAGGGCCAACAGAGTTCAGGGCTCTGTAATTAAGAGACTGTTAAAAAACATTCAGTGTAGATGGGAAAAAGGTAGGACAGGAATGATGGGACTCATCTGGTACATGTAAGTGTTTCTGATGTAGAAATTTATATATATCAAGTATATACTCTGTCTGTGAAGTAGCATCCAGTCATTATGGACCATAGGGCTTAGCAGACAAGTCAGCCTACTTTGAATTGGAGACTCGAATTTGTAAGATGAATCTCAGCCTATTTGCTTCTACTGCCTCACTCAGCTTTACAGAGAAGTGAGGTGCCCACAGCCAGCCAGCAGACCTGTGTCACAGCTGCTAGATCCACCTCCCCCTCTCACCACCCAGGACTTCAGCATGTTTGGCTCTTTCAAATGAAGTAATTCTACATTAGCATTTGAAGAACAGCGTATTTAATATCAGAGTACCATAATCTCTCATTTTAGGTCATTGCTTGTGTCACTTAATAATCACACACCCTTCATCCTTCCTTCATCACATTTCTCCCCATTGTGTTGTGCACGAGCATATGCAGGGGATATTAAATCTCATCTCTTGGACTTCTATTCCAGTGCCTCAGAGAATATTTTTGAATTCTCTGCAACTATCTTTGAAGGCATTCCTGAGAATGTAACAACTCCGTATTGTTGAAGACCAGAACTGGCTCATCTAAAATCCAGCTAGGGTAAGACTTCTTTGTTCCTTTTATACCATAGTCCACTTTTAGGACATTTACCAAGACAGCATGTCATCCAGCCCAACTCCTTCCTCTCCTACAGGTGACTACAGAGATTTGCAATTTCTGCCTTTCTGGAAGGAGTCTTAGGCACCCAGCTGCTGACCAGGCTGGGCAGGAGCAGGTAAGAGCCCTGAGGCAGAAGCTGGGCCCATGCAACGAGAGGTGGCACAGAAAGCACCGGGCTGCAGCCCACCCCTGGGCTCACCCCTGGGCTCACAGCAAGCTTTTGCATGATGTATATCGTTTGTGGTGAAGTATCAGTTACAGAGAGACAGCTCGAGTTGACAGACCATTACTGAGTGTTTTTACTCTGCTAAAGCTCATACATAGTACAAGAGCAATTTTCTTTCGTATAAAGGAGATTAAAAGCTAAACAAAAAGAACTAATGCCCCTGCAGGTTTGGATTTACACAAGCAGCACTGCTTTTAGAATTCAGCCAAATTATTTTTGCCCTTAAAGTCTCTCAAAATGCCTCATAAAGTAATTTGGAAGATGAAAGTTTTTCCATTTCTAATACTTTTATCTTTTTCCCAGCACATCCAGCATTTCTTCCTCCAATGACAGCGGTGGGATTTGAGCTTCTGAACTAATTCAGCTTTGATTCCCTGTGCTGCAGAAAAGAGGCAACAACTTAAATGCACTCCTTGTTGGTCTCTCTCCTTTTTCACTTCCATGATAAGAGTTTCATCCACATTTATACACTTAAGAGCTAATGCTTTCATTACAGCCTCTCCACTGACCAGATGGTTCCTCCTATCGGTCTGCACAGGCTGTGGGACACCCCCACTCCTATTCACTATTAGCTGGCTCTGGCCAGAGTGAGGATAGCACAGATGCTTCATACAGGATGGAGGAAGGAAACTAATACTTGTATGTATCTCAAAACCCAGGCACATTCAGATACCCAAATAAGAGAATACTAGGCTCCTTCAGGAGGAGGTGACCTCCCCTCTCTTTTTAAAATGCTGATGGTCTTCCTCAGCCATATGTATATTTTTCCAGCTGCTGGCTGTGGTGTGCCACAATCCCAGGAGGTTAGCCCACTGCCATGGCTTTCATCTTGTGGCCTAGATTTTAGCCATTCTCCTCGCCTAAACCAACCCAATGAACGTAAGTGCTCTTATGTTGCAACATCTGTATGTGACACTTTTTGCCTAACAGTATTTTGAGAGAGGAGAAAAGCCTAACTCGGTCTTGGCCTCGGTCTCGGTCTTGCTGCTCAGAGAAAAATTCCTTCCTAAGTCCTTCTACCACCAGTGACCACGTGTTTCCTGTAGCAGAAGAGCCATCTTCATGTGAGAGGTTCTCTCCACAGGAGGATGGTTTCTGCTTGCCATGATCCAGAGGCGCTACAGCTGTTTGACAGGGAAACTCCAGCGCACAGCCACATCCCTCCCACCCTCACCTTCCCCAGCCAGCCTTTTCCAGACTGCTCCCTTCTAAGCAGGGGTTGAGGAAGAGGCAATGCTTTGTTTGGGGCACCGCTCACTTATTCTGTACCTGGACAAGCAATCCTAATCAGCAGACACTGCTGCTTATCAGCTAAATGTTTGAGATGGCTACGCTCATTTTAAGACACTTTCCTTCCACGGCACTTCTGCTTCAGCAACAGCTCAGTTTATGAGGACACATTTGCATCTGTATCACTCACATATGCAATTCCAGCTGTTAGCATAGCAAACAAAAGAAACCCTTTATTTCTGAAAGACTGACACTATGGGAAGGGGAGAGGTGACAACCGCCCAGGTCTTCATCACTGGGCAGAAGCCACTTCGTGGTCTGTGAGGTCCAACAAAACCTTTCAGTTCTCATCCTCTCTTCTGGCTTCAATACAAATTGGCAATTGCAGTTCAGTCCCTAGAGGGCCCTAAAGGATAATAGTCCATAATAGTCCACGTCACAAAACAGCTGCACGTACACATTTGCCCTGATTTGATGAGACAGCCAGCTTCTATTTGAAGAAGTCACAGCAAGCAGCACAGAAGCTATATGGCCTTCTTTTGCCCCAAAGGGAGAAGTAAATGCAATGAGAGGAAATTCTTCCTCTGAAACTCATCTGTTTGAAGCGCACTTACTACGAGTATCTGTGCATGTGTCCTATGTCCTGTGTCCTTGAGGTCCACCAGGTGTGTGTCTACTAGACGTGTACTCACGGTCAGTATTTTCTATGAAAAACTTTCACATGATTGATTTTAAAGTTTTCAGTTAATTGTGTTTCAAACTGCTTGGTTCTTTATAGAGGTATTTTTCAAAATGTATTGCTACTTTTTAGAGAAAAAATGCAACGTGTTTTGTTTCCTGTTTGCTTCCTTTTCTTGTTTGTTTTTTCTTCAATTCATTTGCTGAAAATAAAAAATGAAATTATTTCAAGTCGATAGAATTAACAAAATCAGATGGAGAACTGTGTTGCTATACAGGAATGGGAAAGATTGAAATGACATGAAAGAATTATTTAAGGTGTATATTTTATGGATGCACCAATGCACAGCCCATACCTGCTTTCAAGCACAGCTTGCTTTCTTCCCTGTTCATTTTTAATGAACTGTTCATATTTGTACTGACAGTGGCTAACACTGCTGTGGAGAAATCAGACTAATGCATTGTCTACACTGCTGTGCCTCAGAAGATGTCTTTTTAATTGCTAAGGCTCAGGAATTAAACAACAAAATAAATCACAATTATGGCTAATAAGTCTTTATTTCCAAACAGAAACTGCAAAAAAAATGTTCTATTACAGAACAGGTAACAAGTGCAGAATTCTAAATATGCATTGTAACAGAGAAACCATTGCCTCCTCGACAAAAAATCATTAGGCACTTAAAACATGAAAACAAAGTATAAAGTAGATCAGCTAACAGATGACTCAACAGTACAACTTCATCTTGGTTTTCTGTAATAAAAGCACACACACGTTTGAGGGGCTTTCCCTGCCTCCTCCTACATCCTGCGCAGACACGTCTATGGTAGGCTGTACACTCATGTGCGGACAGACAACATCGAGTTCACATCTGAAGACATAAATAAGTTCAGCACTGTGAGAATTTGAGAGAACCGTTTTGGAAAGAGCAGCTGCAGAGCAGCTTCACGCGGAGGCTGGCGCTCGTGGAACACAAGTACACCAGCTCCAGGGACGGGAAAGCTCTGCTTGGACCACTGCATTGCGAGCACTGAGCAGTGAGCACAATGCCCATTTGGAGACAGTGAAACCTCCGGGCACAAGCTATTGGGGAAACTTTGTGAAATTACATCTTGACACATGGAACAGTCTCTGAAAAGAAGAAAACATGCATTTGGCATCCCTTAGCAAAAGTCCCAAGCAGAACCTCTCCATTCACATATTTTCTTGTATTTCTTGACCTAAACCAGAAGCAGAGGTGGCCTCTTAGTCCTGCCTTGGAAAGGCAAATCCAAGAAGCAGCTGTCCCCAAAAATCCCTTCTAGAAATCAGTCAGATACCCTCAGAAATGACTTTGGGTTGTATCACTGTTATGTCAGGTGGCATTATGTAACTTTCCCTGCAGCTTACTCTGGTAGAATAAAACACAATGAGTATATTAAAATAATTTTAATTCAATACCTGAAGAAAAGAACATTAAGAATATTAACATAAATGACACGTCTGAAGCTACTATATAAAATGTGCATATAAAACAAGCAGAAATTTCAGCTACTACATTTCAGTTTCACAACAATCCAAGAATTATTCTGTACCATAAGCACTAAAAATAAATGCACTAAGAAGTAGAAAGAGGATTTTTAGGGAATCACCTCACTGCTAAGCCCAGAGCCGTGAAACCAAGCAGGTTGCTGAATCACAGGCTTGCTGTGAAGGATCTCCTCTTGTCAGGGACTGAAGTGAATAGTGAGGAATTAGAAACCCGTAAAATTATCTTGCACTAGAATATCCCATCCCAGCCATTAGCATTATTCATTCTTACAGCCTCTTGCCACAGCACCGTGAATTAATGGTGGGATCATGAAAATACTCCCATTACTCAGCTTTCTGAGTTGTCTCCCGCTGTGGAGAAAAGCAGGATGAAAGAAATAAAAGAAAAAACAGCACTAGGTGCAGCGATTTATGTGGCACACTGTACAGCTGATGCTGCCTCAGAATTTACCAAAAGACAGGTTTGACTAGTCACTGGAAGGCAACGTGAGGATGTTAAATCCCTTCTTGGATTTAACAAGGAATAAAAGAAGTTCCAGGAGTTCTAGTATTTGAATTAAGAAACACATTAGGAGTGTTTTCATCCTTAAATCGGTATTTGCCAACACTGGCCACTGAAGGGCAGTTATTTCTCACCCATAAAAGGTTGTTAATTCAGTAAACTCTCGTACGTCACAAAAATTTTAGTTCATTTCCCTTGTGATGGGGTCCACGGGACAGGAGGGTGCTCTGAAAGGCGACGTTACAGAGACAACTAAATAACCACACCAGTTCCTCCGCTTACTGGTGTGCTGCAGATCTTCTCATGCTCTGCTTGACACATTATTATAATTTAGAGCCAATTAAGAAATACTTAATATGAGCCTCATGAACATCCAGAACAAAGCTTAGCAGTAATAAATTTGCCCACTCATTCTGCCCTGTAGCTGAAAGCCTCAAATGATTCCTTCAGAGTATCCCAAGAGATCAGCAGCCTGTGAAACTCTGGCTATCCAGAAATTCAGCGAAGGAGAATTTTCCTGCCTAAAATGAGAGAATCTGAAACCAAGAGAGCCAGGCTCTACGTGGTAATAACATGCCCCTTTGCCACTACTCTGGGTAAGCAGAAGCAGAGAGGAGAGAGAGACCAGCTGCTGGAATATTGCAAGATAAAGGACTACCGGGCTGTGAACAGTTCCAGCTGAGATATATTTAACCAGCAAGCTCACGTGTAAGAAGTTTACTGCTTCAAAGTACTACAGCACCCTGGTCTCTGCAGAGGTTGTATGAGATGCTGGGCTGAGCAGAGGCTGAAAGCCCAGGTGTGCTGAATTGCATGCAAGTTTATGCAAGCTTACCAGTGAACTGAGAAATACTATTTCCAGTCAAAGTCTTCATTGATGGTTATCATTTCTGAAGCCGCTGACGGTGGGCAGCTTGTTAAAATGACTGAATTGGGAAAGGGAGATAAGGGCAGCAACAATCACAGAATCACAGAATCACCTAGGTTGGAAGAGACCTGCAAGATCACCTCGTCCAATCTATGACCTAACACTAACAAGTTCTCCACTAAACCGTATCACTAATCAGCAAGTGCAGGTACCCAGAGCCCTTGAGCACCCTCTGTCCCTGGGGGGAAAGATGGGCTCCAGCCCTGCAGCAGCACAGCAGCCTCCCTGCTGCTCCTGCCCCCAAGGTCCCCAGTGGTGTCACCTCCCCGGCTTGCCCGAGGCTCTTGGGGACTGCTGGACCCATCCAAGAGCCGTCAGATACCTAAAGAGCATTGATGTGTCCCCACATTGCCACCTGCCGGGTCTCACCTCCTTCTTTGCTGTCACTGAAATTCCCCTGGCTCTGTTGGCAAGAGCCAATTTTCTCCTTCTGGCGCCAGGTTAGCTTTGTGCCGGCTCGGTGTGCCACATGGGTCAGTGCGGGAGCAGACAGACACCACAGACAGCACGAAGGAAGGGCTGGACCCCAAGAAGGGAGGCTGGACCCCATTGCCAGCCATCGCAGCTGAAGTCACCGTGGAGCTACAGCCCAAATTTAGCACCTCGGTGTTGCTGCCTTCCCTGAGACTGTAAACCAAGCCATCTTAAGTGTGTTTTACTATGCTGCAAGCACAGCAGCGTTGGATTCATAGCCGTAGAGGCTCAGTGACAGGCACCAAACAGAACCACATAACGCCCCCCAAGGAAAAAGAAATAACTAACTCCAGGCAGCGCCGGATCCTACAGGAAAATGCAACACTAAAGATTCAGAGGAGAAAAAGGAACAAAAGCAGACGAGCGGGCTTTAATCTAAGGATGCCGTGAACCAGTCATGTGCAAGGACACTGTCAGCCCCTGCAAAGGTACAGTGGAACTATTAGCACATTGTCAGGGCTTCTATCTTTAGAAAACTATTTAATCTCTGTATTCACTCTGCAGCGTGTGACAGCACTGGACGCCCACAAACCCGAGGCATGATTATTCCTCATACGAAGCCGAGGGAGCTGAGAGGCCCTTCCTAACCTCTGGTCAAGAGTCCTTAATCAAAACCACACTTGGCTTGGTCTTGCAAAAGCATCATAAACATTCCCAGCCAGGTACCAAATCCATTTACTCATCGTTAACCTGGCACAGATGTACCCGAAACGAGAAGTAATTTATTCAGCTGTCAGAGAAAGCATCCTTTACCACAGTGACTGTAATTCAGCAAGCCTTGATTAATCTGACTGCACGCTGCCACCCAGAAATGCTGCTATTAGCTCGCCTGGCCTGTGCACAAATGAAGCAGGACCAGCCACTAAGCACAGGGCAGCAGCAGCGACAACAAAACCCAGTGCGAGAGCTGCGCTCCGGTGATGCGGAGTGCATGCGACCAACATCACATAATGGCTTCGTGTCTGGAGCACGGCCCGAGAAAGCTACATTAAAGATAATTTCTTCATCTAAAGTCTAACAGACTGTATTTTTGTACTGAGGAGGAGTTAAGAGTATTTGCAGGAAAGGGGAGGAAAGGTTAACAATCCCTCTACACATTTCTTGTCAGCCTTGTGCTCCACAGAAATGGCTGAGTGCTCTGAGAGCATAAAGGAGCAGGTCTTCAGGTCAATGCCAACTTCAGACTTCCCTGAAGGCACTAAAAAGTCAGAGTGTCTGTCCATGTTACAGAACTTTGCTCCCATCTGTGCTGATCCATTAAACCCTTCAGTTTAGACCTGTTTTGTCAAGGAAACTAGAACAGTTTTCTTCTTTTCAGCTACATCTCTTAAAATATATTCCAATAAACTTTATAGTTTCTAATATACATGTGTTATAAATAACACAGCTACACAGAAATAGCCCAGACACACAGTAACTTCAGCGCTGTGGTGTGCTATAGCACACAGCACACATTTATTCACTGACACAAGGTAGTACGGTGCTATCCCACACCGAAAGTTGCTTCTCCACTTCTCCACTTACACAAAACCAGGCTTTGCACTTTACTCATGCTGAGTAGTCCATCAAGTTTAATCTGAGCGCTGGATGATATAACCTATGCATCACCTCTAAGTACATACAAATACTTGCGATCGTTGTGGATACCATGTGAGACTGTCTCAGTCTCTAAAAGATGTATGCGTTTTTTGGAAGTCAGACCATGTAGCTCACCCAAAGGCAGCAGTCTGCACAACTTGTGTTTGTGCAGCGTGTGGGAGGTGGCTACAGGGCTGAGTGGTCTTGCAGCCCCTCTCCTGCCACGTTGGGTACTGCCTCGACTCCCATGCAAAGCACGGGAAGAGTCCAGGGCTATAAAGACTGGTCTGGGGTCTACTGCAACTGCCTAGCTGCGGTCACAACTGCCACACAACCCAACTGAGGCTCTCACAGGTGCTTCTTACAGCTTGCATAAAAATTTCATGCCATGCAGCTACAGGTGTCAACCAGCAAATCTCAAAGGGAATGGAGCTCTTACCTGCACACAAGTCTGCACTGGTAAATGTGGCAAGAAAGAGTCTCGAGGACTGAGGCCAGCTGTACGTCTGTGTTAGCAAACCCTCCTTGCCTCGAAACAGAACAGTAGTTTCAACCCCAGAACTCTTTAAAGAGAATGGGGCTAGGGTCAGTCCAATCCCAAACCCTGCTGCGTATGTGGCACTGATCTCTCCCTGCACTGAGCTCAGAGGTGGAGCCAGCCAGGATGGAGAAAATAAGGGGAAGGAATAAAAATTACCTGTGGAGCCTTCTGAGATAATGATCCATAGGCTGAACAGAACTCAGCAAGGAGGAGGAGAAGCTGCACAGCCAGGATCATCTCATTGCTCTGCACTAGGTTACAGTCCTTGCCTGAACACAGGTACGTCTTTGACTCCTGGAGGAAATAGGAGGTGGCTCTCAACCAAGGCTATTTGCATCACACAAAGTACATCACTTTGCACAGCTTCCAGTTACCAACACTCAGGTACAGTCAACGTGAGTGATTTATGGCAAACAGGAGTTCTTGGAGAAAATTTGTCTTGTCCAGATTTTGTCTTGGAGCAAATTTGGATGGAGCAAATTTGTCTTTTACCTCTTAACCGGGGTCTTGCAGTAGGCAATCATCCACCCCACTTGTAACGTGGATGCGAAGTCTTACAGCAGCCAGCTCTCTGCACAAGTGACAGATGCCCGTGGCCAGAAACTGGCACAAATTTCACTGCTAGTGAGGACAAAATGTGGACGTGTGGTGCTGGAACTGTATCAGATCACAGTGAATCAAACCCTTGTGCTCGCCTTTTTCAGTCACCAGCTGGTAACACAGCTGTACCAGCGACTCAATTATGACATCTTTGTTTCTGTTAAAAGCCCTACTGATACTCAGAGGTCCACTTGTGTATTAGCGGTGTACTATTAGATCCCAATATCATTATCTTGGAAATGGATCAAAATGCCGAGTATTTCTCAGCTAACAGAACTGGAACATTAATGGTTGATTCTAACACTTTTAGGATTATTTCTGTGATTATAAAACTGCTGCAAGGTAAGCTTTCAATACATTTAGGTAGTTGTGGATTATTTCTTTTGGGGAGGGGGGGTCAGAAATAATCCTCCATGAGTGGAAAATTGAATGCTCTGTAAACTATCAGTTGATTGGGGATTTAGTGCTACTGTGGTAAAATGAGTTTTAGTATAGAAAATACCTGACAGTATCCGACTGTGAAAGGATAGGAAGGACACTTTATCTTTGAACTGATCGAGTCTCAAAAAAACAACTGAAACTCTTCTTGTAACAGAAACAGGTTCCCACTTTTTTTTTTTTTTCACTGCAGTAAAAAATGTAAGCAGAAATATACAAGCTGCTACAGCTAGGGGAACAACTGCTTGTGGTAGCGCCCATAAATGTTAATGCGATTCTTTATTTCACTTTTGCTTTTTGCAGGATGTTGCTCCACTGGACCATATGGAAACTTTAAGCACAAGAACTGCACAGGGTTTGAATTAAGTAACTGTAATTTTCTTTCTCATATGCCCTGGTATAGGAGTTGACTCCAAAGGGAACATTCTTCTAATAATGTTCAGTGCAGTTTCTTTATCTCTGGTCACATCGAGAAAGGTGTTATGCTAGGTGGAAAAAGGCAGAAAAACTGCTAGGGCTGGTACAGATCATTTTTCTAGTGAATGGTCCATCTCGTGTGTCAGCAGAGATATAGATCTGGGATTGCAGGAATGTGTGCAAAGTCATGCCCTACCAGGACTCTGGGGACTGCAGCATGAAACCTGGTTTATTGTCCTCATTTGGAGCTGAGCTGGACCTTAGACAGGAACAGGAGCAGGAAGAGGGGTTTGAAAATAATTACACATCTCTGGTCCTTCACACAGTTGCTCACAAAATTAACATCATTCACATGAGCAATCCCATTAAATCCTCAGCATTATCTATTGGCCACAAAATTAAAGCACATCAACTATTTGACTATCTCTAACCTGAGGAACTTTTTTTTTTTCATTTATGCACCCAGGGACAAACTAAGAATGACTTAGCTCTGAATTAAGTACTCCACCATTACTCTTCTCATCACATTTCTCATGTAGACAAATGCTAGACTTTACAGGATCAAGTTCTTAATTGGGAGTGTTCACTGCCAACTCATGGAGCTACCATACAGACTGTTGCCTGTATTATGGGACAGTAACAAAATTGGAGATCTTACACCAAAATATTTTAATAATGCTTTAAGAAGCAAAACGTGATGAATGTCACATATTGCCACCATCCTGAGATTGTGCTTTGCTACAATTAAAACAATAGTAAGGAGTTTCATAATTTACCAGATAAATGCTATTTTGTATTTTTAAAAAAAAAGATTACTCAAGATTCAGAAATGTAGCAGTCAATGTGTGAAAAATCACTTTCTTTTCTCCCCAAGTGTAAAATATTTCTCTATTGTAATAATGCAGTTTAACGCTCACGAAATCACATCGGATCAAATCCAACACCACGCTGCTGAGATACACAAATTGTCTCCTTAGCATCATCACCCTGGAATTAAAACAATAAAACATGTTACTGATATTACTGGTACAGTAGGAAAACCGCTTGTTATATTCCAAATCAACCGATAGTTTGGTCCTCTGTGCATGTATTTCACCCTCTGCATGTGCTTTTTCAGCCTTATTTCAAACTGGAAGCCGGTGACATTTATTATACAGTCCTGCAGGCTCACAGAATTCTCCTGGGTAAGCTGGACTCTTCGTGCCTGATCTAGCCTGAGCATCTGCTCTTTGCAAAGGAGGACTGCTTCATTTTCATACCCCCAGAACTGCTCCCACTTACCCCACCTGCACCACCCTCTTCAGCCTTCCTGAGCCGAACAAGGCTGGGCATAAACACATCCACTGCAAATCTGAATATGGGTGAATTAAATTATCTTAATCATATTTTGAAATAGCTAGAGAATTAAATTACTCTGTTTCTTCAACAGGCTAGTTCTGCGGTGGAAAAACAAAACAAAACCCTCATAAATCTGTAAAGATTTTTTTTTCATTTGATTTAAAGCCTAATTTAAATTCTAATCTGATTTAATCTAAATTTTTCTATTCTGGTGGGTTTTAACAAAATAGAAGCAACTTATCTCCACTGGTTTCATTGCTGACATTATTCTTAGCACTTAAACTTACCTCAGTGGCTGAACACATGAGCAAAGTGTGTACTTAAAAGCTAGACCGCATGGCTACTAAAGCAGAAGATCTTTCCTTCAACATTGCACGCATCTAATAATTTCATGGTGGATAATATTTTCCCAAGTCAAGGATAGGCTGAAATTCAGCTGCCTGACAGGCATCCAGAGAGGTCCTTATTTTCAAAATGTGGTATCATTTTTCTCAAGGTAATTAAATTGTGACATAGCTCATATTGCTCCAGCTACACTGAGACACCACAAGGATAAAAGAATTCCAGTAGAATTTAAGCTCATGTTGGTATCCTACTATTGTAAATAGGTTATTTATAACAACTAGATTTATAAATAGGTCATTTATAACTTATTTGGATTTCCAGCAGCTTTCAGTATTAAAAAAACATCACATGCTGGCAGTTTGGAACAACACGACTCTCTGATGAGAAGAGCATCACGAGAAAGTGAAGAAGCAGCAGCCCCCTGCTCTACTTGATGCTGCCCAGGCAGCTCCACCAGGACTGGAAGGCTGCACTGCTTCTCCCTCTGTCAAAAATAGATGGCTTTTAATCATCTGCTTGGAATGGAAGAGCCTAGAGCCAATTTTTACTTTCCAGGCAACATGCACTCACTCAGCAGTTCTTACTCTAACCTCCAGCTCCTTTCTGCTCAACCTCTCCTCCTTCAGTGCCTTCTGCCTGGACGATTGAGCGCTGTTCTCTTCCCCAGGCTCAGGGAGTCTCAGTTTCATTCTTACTTGCTGTGGTTTTTTTTTTTCTGTTGATTGACTCCTCTGAGCAGCTGCTTAGTGCTGCTGTGCTGTATGTCAAAGCAACACATACTCTTCTTCCCTGCTCTCTCTTTCGAGCATGCAGAAAAACTGATGGTTCCTTGGTCAGAGATTATTTGCATTTTAACCAGGCTTCTGAGCAATCCGGTTTTTGCCAGTCTGATTAATTTATCATCTCACAATTTTTCTAAGCATATTTTTCTCTCTAATTTTAAATAGGAGTCAGGCCAATTCCGTTCCTTGAGCCTATGTTTACTTGAAGCTAATAACACACCCTTTAGGCTTATCAGGTTAAAGCAGTGAACAAACAAGACTTCCTTCAGCTGCAGGGCCATAGCAAAAATGATTTTATAATTTAATACAAAATAATCAAGTTCATTATTTTAATTACATTTCAAGATTTTGCTGATGTCTCCTTTCCCATCTTACCATGTGGGATAGGTAGGCATCTGCTTTAGTGAAGATGGGCATATCTGTTGAGCATAATCATAATGGTGCAGGAGTGGATAATGTGAGGCTGATGGAGTTTCCACAATGTTCAGAACCAGTTCTACAGGACTCATGCCTGACAATCCCCTCTACCCAATAAGCAAAGTTCACCTCTGCAATGGCAAGGATGGCGTTTCGGAGCGACAGGGCTGAAATGGTTCATTGGGATGCAGGTATGCTCTGCTCTCCCGGTAGTGTTCCGGCACCTGCTCCCTGCCTGGGACAAAGCAGCTTCACTCGCTTCTTGTTTAGAGCAGCAGACCTGTGCTCCAGGAATGTGAGAGGGAAATCCTGCCTGAGACTTTTGGGGACACCCGGTGATACAGGGAACCTTCAGCTACCCACCAACAGGGAAGAGTGGGGAGCAGGGAGAAGAGCGTTAAAGGGAAATTGAAAAGAGAAATGAGATTGTTCAATTTTTAGAAAAGGTCATCTGTGGCAAAATAAACTCATTATAGAATTTCAATTATCTCTAATAGTTGATAATAGCAGCAGAATGGTAGCTCATACTGAAAGCATTTAATTTCTATGTTTTTTAGGGACTAACCTTTCTCTTTGTAAATAGAAATGATTAACGTGGTGGAGAAAAAAATAAGGCATTACAACTTATCCTTCTGGTTGCTTTTTCCTTTACAGTTTATTTCATAAATTTGTCCACAGAAGTCATTTTCAGCCTGCAAAGTGTGGACAGCATTTAATTAACCTATACAGAAGCTTAAACATTTTTGTGGCTGCTATCTGCTTCTCTCTAGATGAAAAATTCATAAGGAGCTGCCTTCCATTTTCTTAGCTGGTGTAGTTCCTACAATTAAAATTACATGGTATGTCTCCAGCGATTTATACTGTAGGAAGAATAGATACAATGCAGGAATGTAAACAGCTTGGCCACTACAAAAAATACATTATGTATTTCTTAAACTACATAATGCTGCAACTTTTGAGAAGTGAAAAAGCTTACCTTAGCAGCATGAAACTGCACACACACACACACACACACACCTCCTTTTAGGTAACCTCCTGCCATGGACTACAAATGAGAACGGATTCACTTGACAGCTTCTAGGTCCCTTCTAGCCTGCTTTATATTATGCTAATAATACATGAAAGCAGTTTATTTTTCTATTTCTTTGAAGAAAGTGAAACTGAATAAGATTGTGTCTTCTTGGTGTTAGCTATCTGTTAGCTTAAAATTTAGCAGCCTCTGACTACGAGCCAACTGTGAATGCATCTTTGACAGCATTTTTTCTAAAGAGCACCAAAGGGTACCTTAAAATACATTTCATAAGCTAGTCAGAAGAAAGCCCTTAGCTTTCAAACTTAAAATTTCTGGCTTAAGCAATCTGATGCTATTTTAATTTATTTAATTAGAAATACAGTCGTAAGATTACATCACTCCAAATAAAACATATTGCATACAGTGGTAGTTTACTTACTGCTATATTAACTTCGGTTCAAGTTTAAAAAACAAATGAAGTTAAAAAAACCCTTGGTTGTATGGAAGACAAATCTGACAACATTATTCTGAGCTGGGGAACTTCTCAGTTAGCTAAGAAGATGAAGAAGTACAGGCACTGGCTGCCCAGGGAAGTGGTCACAGCCCCAAACCTGCCAGAGTTCAAGAAGTGTTTGGACAACGCTCTCAGACATATGGTCTGGTTTCTGGGAGGTCCTTCCTGTGTGGAGCCAGGAGTAGGACTCAGTGATCCTTTTGGGTCCCTTCCAAATTGAAAGACTCTATGTTCTATTCTAAGTACCTGTACAAATGGGTCTTATTTTGTCAACAGGGCAAATTAAGATTGAAAACATGCAGGCAAATCTTTTCAAAATCATCTGTAATCTGTATGCAGTAAATTGGCTCAAGGTCAGGGGCCAGACTGTATGCAGCATTTCTTTAAGGCAATACACAGAAGGCAGAGGTCCAAGGGGGATGGGACAGTTAGAAAGAACAGCGAGGGAATGACACTTCATCCTATATTTGTAACTCCCAGATCTGGAGCTGCCTCAAGGTAAAATGCTCAGCAAGATCTGCTACAGTGCATGGCAGCTTCTTCGCTGCTGTGTACAAGCTGTTCTGCAGCCCAGGGCTGACAGCATACTGCTCTGAACATCTCCTTCCCTAACAAGAGGGAACCAGAGTGCATATGCATGCTACTCCTTCATTGTAATCTGTACTTTGGCCTCAGTACAGACCAGGGAAGGCTGTGTCTGGATTAGGCATCTTCTCTTGTAGAGTATTGTATGTGACTGCCTTAAATAAAGCAATTCACAACGGAGGCTGGTTCACTGATACCAAACTAAACACAGGTTGGTAGAAACATATTATATATATGTGACATGAGGAGACACTACTGATTGACTGTGAATTGTGGTGATAATGTGTATTGTAGTTATGCCCACCATCTAAAGTTCCCTATTAGGAAGCATTTCTCAACTCATTATATTTATTCAGAAAACTCCCATCTTCCTCTTATTTATGATCTCAGCATCCATTGATGACTGTAAGGTGTCTTTAACGAAGAATAGACCCAAACTGCTGTTTGCACAACAAGTTTTCCTTTGGCACAGTACTTAAATAAAGACATGTGGTAAGAATGTGACCTACCTTTTTAGTCTGATTCACATTTACCAAATTGCAACTTCAAAATGCCTTTGCCATGAAGCTGAAGGATCTGGTTGTATTCTTTGGGCATTGCATGGAAACCTGGTTTAGGCAGCTGGTTGTCATAATAGTGGTGGCTGATTGGCATCTTCTCTGTGGATTTTGAGAAAGGCCAGAAGCCATAAAGCTTCACATTCTCACACAGCTCAACAGCAGCACTAGTGATCATAAAACCAGATGACAAACGATAGGCTTTCACACCCTTAGTTCTCCAGAACTGGGCAAGACTTTTCAGATAGGTGGGGTGAAAAAATATCGCCCTTTGGTTTGCTTTGAACTCTTGCAGAGTGTGATAGACTTTAAAAGAAGTGGCTGTGTTGCTTCTGAAGGAAAATGCTGGTAATAAAAGGAATGCATCTCCATAGACCGCGATGTTCTCCACAAATTCTGTCTTCTTTTCATTTAGTTTGTTGTATCTGCCAAGTACAACATTTTAGGAGAAGAGTGAATGGAATGTACTACTGCCATAAATACATTACAGACCAAGACTGTACAACTGTACTTGCATATACGAGCTGTGAACTCTGCTGCACCAGTTCAGCCTGTCTACATTGCAGATTTATACCAACCTGTTAGATGTCGTCATACGTGCTGTTATGAAAATCTGGCTTTATTGTATAATAAGAGCACATTTCATAGGATTGATTTGGCAACACGGGAGTTACTGGAGAAGATCAAATTTACTGTTAATGTGACCAGAACCTGCTAACAGAAATGATTTATTCAAGAAATTTCAAAGGAGAATGGAAAAAAGAAATCGTATTTATACTTTCTCTGTGTAAGAATACAGGACTATGGTGTCTACTGCATGTATTTGTGAAAAATGTTTCTGCCATCAACATGCATAAAATAACCCCTCTTCAAATCCTGGATGTCTGCCCTTTGTGGAAATACAATTATGCATGTAGGCAGTCTTGGAGCATTAAAGGTTAGTCTGTGCTCAAGTTTTGCAGGGTCTTAGCTGTTTTTGATATGCTTTGAAAATAGCTGAAAATATAGGCACTTCTATTTATCTCCTTTGACAACAAAGGGAACACGCATAGGGTCCTGTAAAGACTTAGAGGTCTAACTTCGTAAATGAAGAGGATTTATACTCAGTTGCTTCAGTTCCCCAACAGCAAGTGAAGAAACTTACTTCTCACCATTGGATAATGCAGTGTTCCCAAATATCAAATAGGGAACTTTACAGACTGATAAAATCACTCAATTCATTTCCTTTGTAGACCTCAGTTGTCTCAATGCCCTGAACATATGGTATTTGCACCCCCTTTGGGATTCAAAGCACTGAGTCCTCTTTTGTTGCTAGTTGATCACCTGAGCAGTGTGCTTTCACCTTTTTTTTGGCTACCAGAACCCGCTGTTCACAAATGGCTCCAGCAGAAAATGGGAAACCTGGTTTCATTTCTCTTTGCAACTTGAGCAGGTTCAAACCCTCATCTCATGCAGCACTGCAAGACAGCGGACAGCAGCCACTGCCATTTCCGTTTAAAACTCTCCCTGCTGGAGTAGTTATCAGGTGCCTCTCACACAACTGAACTCATGCAAGGAGTGATACAGCCCCTCTCAGTCTGAAGGGATTTAAACTTACAGCTTCTGCTTCCCAGAAAAGTGCCATTACCACCAGACTCTGAAACAGAACGAATGAGAGACTCTCAGCCCCTCCTGTTGAACCTGGGGCCCTGTGCATCCAAGAGTTGCAGAGAGAAAGCCGGCAAGCAAGTCCTGAGCTATGGCTAGGAAGTCCTATGGCTAGGAAAAGTGGCCAAAGGGTAAACTTCTGCCCTTTACTACCAGAATCATCTTTGCTTCTATTCAGTGTAAAAGGCATAAAAGGCCTTCAGGACAGAATCTAGATGTCTGTTTTTTCCTGCTTAGCTAGAAGCCTGAACAACTCAGCCTTGTCTTGATTTCCCTTCAAGCTCTGCTATGGTAAGGTGCAGCACAGCCCAGCTCCGTTAGGACACATAAGAATTGTGTTCTTTCCTCCAAGAGAGTCTGTCTACACCATATACCCTGGCAGACACAATTCCTAAGGTGATTAACCTTAACAGTAGTAACATCAATCAAAAGTAAAATCCCGTACCCAAACACAGCATTAGAAATTAAAGTGAATAAAGTGAGAATAGGTCTTCTAAATGAGCAAACAAACTTAGCTCTGCTGAATGGTACCAGGTTACTTCCCTTTCCTCTTCTCCTTCAAAAGCATCTACAGTCTTCTCTGAATATTTAAATAATTATTCTTTACAAATCCTAAAGTCTTCCCACAATCTCATTTCATCCTCAAACAGGTTTAATTCCTATTACTTTCAGTGTAAGTGTATCAGTTCTGGTGTGGTTTAATTTGGCTAAAAATGAGTGTAGCTGTGGCAGGGCACTATGATCAAGCCCAAAGAAATCATGCGGTCACCAGTGAAGCTAAGTCACTGGACTAAGTTTTCCTTTCTCATATTCTTGTGCATGCACAGTAACATCAATGAGCTATATCTGTTATAGGGGAAGCAGTAACTCATCTTCATTTAAATTTAAATTCTGCTTTGGGTAAGCATCAAAGCAGTTAGGACTCATTACAAAAATCAAGTTCTGTTCTGTCCTGAATCAATGACAAATGCTTGTTAGTCATTTCTATGCTTACTATGCTTACTGTACCTTTCCTTCTGGCTTTTAAGGAGAAAAAAAAAAAAAAAAAAAAAAAAGCTTTGCCTGATGTTGTCTATTTGACAAATACAGATATGACAGACAATAAGATAAAGGAAGATTGGTAAAGAGTAAATAACATGCCACAGAAGTCCTTTTCATAGATAAGCTGCAGCTCCAGACTGCTGAAGATGCCAGATTAGTCAGCCTGGTCTTATTAGATTTTCTTTTCATCAAGGAAGTTAAAAAAATATTTTCTGAGAAAAAATAGGTGTGACCAGCTTTTATACAAAGAAAAAAAAAGAGAGAGAGAAAACAGATTAGAGAAATTGGCCCTCTGTTTAGGAAATATCCTTACGCAGAACAGCCCCTTAGAACATTTACTAGTAATGTTTTTACAGTACAACTGATAGAGTTGGACACATATTTCCAAGCTCTCCTGATTTATGATTTCAGTTTTTTTCTTATGCTGGGGTCATGAGGGCCTTGGTGGGGAGGTGGGACCTTGCTGGTGAAAGGAAGAGGCTCAGGCTTACAATCATCACTTTTACTCCATCATAAAGTATAGATAACAATCAAAAACCTTGCTAAACTGGGTATTGCTGGCTCCTTTGTGCTACAAAAGGCCAGGTTTAACAGATTTCCATTTAGAATGGTGCATATTTTACATGAGAACTAAAGCTCATTAATGAGGTAATCTGTATGCACTGCTCTCTGTGATGGTATCCCAACGGATTTTTAACAAAAACTAAATCATGTCAAACAATTACGCGATATTGCACAGAATCAGAATTACAGTATTACTTACTTCTGAGCTATGATACTTGGATTAACTGTCACAAGGTTTGTTTTATTGCCAACATCTTTGCTAATGCTTCCTGTAGTTGGAGGGAGGTTACACCTGAAATCAAGAAACACTTATTTAAACAGATGCTCACCAGAAATGCTCTGCAGTGGTTACTTGCAAATTCCTCTCTTGTGCAATGACACTTTCATGTCAGCTCTTAGGGATCTCTAAGCACTTTACAAATATTAAATAAGGCTTAGAGCACTTCTGGTAAAAATATTTAATCTACTGTACAGATGGTTAAAATAGGGCACAGAGAGCTCATTTTCATAGATCATCTCACAAATCAGAGTCAAAGTCAAAATCCCATAAGGAGCCAGTCCGTGAATGCCCTATGTTAGCTGCTAGAAAATATTGCACTTCTTGCCTAAACAACGCATTTCATCTGAAAAGTCTTCTATTATTTCCTGTTTAAAAAGATTGATACCAATCCCTCAGTCATCAACACTGATGGCTGTTTTATGAGACAACAATAGCATAACTCACCCAACTGCAGAAACGGTGGTTTCTGTTATAAGGTAAAGAAGGTATTTTTTTAAAGCCAGGTATTTAGGTTTAGCATCTTAGTATGCAGAACTCCCACTTGTATTAAAATCAGTTACCTAATTAGAAATACTTTTTTATTATTTGAAAAGCCCATATATTACTCAAAGACAGGAAGATAAACAATATCCAGGAGACCACGTGACATCACGGTGTGATGAAACTTCATTTGGTTAATCTCCTTACTTGCAGAAACAACAATCCATGACCTGCACTGAAAGAGTGGGTCAAATTATGCTCTGAGCATGCCTATTTTTCACCACATTTTATAGAGAGACTGAAAAAAAATACTTAAATTAGATGCCCAATTTTTTAGATTGATAACAGAAGGTGAGACAATACTGGGGCAGTTAAATAACTGCATTAGTAAGACAACCCAAGACTAAGTAAACCTATTGAAAACCCAGGGGCAAAAGTGAACATGATATTTAACACCAGTCTTTCTTGTTTCAATTTCATTTTTTTTCATTCTCTTCTCCTGATTAAAAAAAAAAAAAAGAGTTCTTTGTCCCAGTGGGTGCTAAATGAAAAGAAATTTCAGATTCTCAGATAATGAAATTTCACATCACTGGCAAGGTATCTTTATAATCATGGATTATACATCCATCCACAGAGTACTCTCTTTACTTAGGAAGCAGAGTCCTGAAATCTACAAAGCAGAAAGAGTATCCTTTGAGAGGTAGATCTTTTCTCCTTGATACAAACTGGCATTGGCATGCTTCCAAGCCTGCCAAGCTTGTAGAAATGTTCAACACTCTTCAGTGAGATGAAGCGGCTCTTACCTAAACACAAAGTCAGAACGATCGATTTCAGCTCCACAGCTGGAATTTTTCAGAATTCCTCCATTCCCAACCACTGCACAGTTCTTGAAGGGATAAACCGAGAGAGGTGGGGACTGCAAACACATAAAAAGACAGCGTATGCTTTATAAATCTTTTGTTTCTTTGCATCTTCAGTCATTTGTCCTTGCAGGCTTAATCCCATAAATCCCAGTGAAAGCATTCACCATTTAGCAGAAGTTGTTGCCTGGCACGGACTGCCAAGAGCCAAAAATAGGCCCCAACAGACTGAGAACTGTTACTTCTGTCTTCAGCACTTTGAGAGAATAATACTGGATGAATACATTTTAAATTTGCATAATGAAAAAATATCTAGTAGTGGACTGAATTCTTGACAAGTTAAAGAACTAACTCTCAGTGAAGATAGTTTAAACTCACCCATTTTCCTTTGCACTTAACAGGCTGAGTTGTCACATAGGCACTGACTGTGTCAGCTTACAGAAAATAACTTTGTAAATACTCATTACTTTTTCATCACTCAATTATATTTGAGGTAAAATAATGAAGATGGGGGACCTGAAGATGCTGCAAGGGATAAGCATGGCTTAGCTCATGGTGAATCTGACTGGCAGCTGAAGTAGTTACTGCCTCTTGGTGCTCACCTTCTCTCTTCCTCTACTTTTTGAGGTTGCTGTCTTTTGGTGGGGAAGCTGAATGGCAGCGAAACACATCCACTTGTGAACCAGCACAGATCACAACCTAGTAAATTAATGAAATTTGTTGGCTGTTTCTGTTGACAGTATAGTTGGCTGTTATCCCAGGGTCTCAGAAACATCTCATACATCTGTACTGGGTCTGGCAGGGATGTTAACTTTCCCTGCAGCAGCCCATACAGTGCTGTGCTCTGCACTTGTAGCTAGAACAGCAGTGGTATCACACTGATGTTGTGTCTGCTGCTGAGCAGTGCTGGCACAGCATCAGGACTGTCTCTAGCCCTCCTAGGGGGTGGGCAAAAAAGTGAGAAAGAAACATCACCAGGGCAGCTGACCTAAACCAACCAAAGGGATATTCCATACCCTATGATGTCACACTCAGCAATAAAAGGTGTAAAAAGGAAGAAGGGGGGTGTGGTGGGCTCTCGCTGCAAAAGTGTCTGTCCTCCTGAACACCGGCTATGTGCGTTGAGGCCCTGCTGCAAGGACGTGGTCAAGCATCGCTCATTTGTGAGAAGCAGAGAGTAATTTCTTTCCTCTGTGTAATTTCTTCCACATAGCCTTTACTTGTTTTGCTTTGTCATTCCCTTTCCCTCTCCCTCTTCTCCTTTCTCTTTTTTCCCTTTAGTTGAATTGTTTAATTAATATTTCCTTAATAATATTTTTTCTCTTTAATTAAATTATCCTTATCTCAACCCGTGAATTGTTCTTTCCTTTACTTCTTCCCCTCCTCATCTGAGGAGGGGGAGTGAGAGAGCGGTTGTGGTGTTCAGCTGCCTAGCACGGTAAAATCACCACAACACCTCATTCAGTCTCTCCTGCTGTGGGAGCACTGGCATTCAACAGAGAGGCCAACAGCTGGGCTACTTCAACTGCAGAAACTGAACTCCCTTGTAAAACTGAGTCAAAACTTGCCCACAGAAATCATCCCTCCTCATTTTCTCATCAGCTTGCTCAAAGAAAAGTAGGAAGGAGCACCATTATGAACAAGGAAAAAAGAGTGGGGAAAGTGGTAGATGCCAAGCTGCCCACCAATATATCTCAAAACAACATGTTCAAATACTTTGTTCATCTCTGAAAAGACACCAGAAGGACACACAGGCCAGATACCTCTATATATATATAGAGGTATATGCGTAAAAAAACAAACAAACAAACAAACAAAATTACATTTTTCTTTCCTTCAGTGTAAGTTTGGAACCACTGTAACTTTCTCCTTTGCAATGAAGAATTTAGTGAATCAGAGAAGCATAAGAAAGGACTAGGCTCATCTCACAAATCAAGAATCCCAAAGAGGGGTAAGGGTAAGAGGGCTCCCGTGCACTGCTATTGAGAAATTAAGTACATCTTTGTGCCCCTCTTTGTCTGGTCTCCAGAGCTTGTATGTCTGTTAAAAATCCCCAGCTACAAAATCTGATTCCTTTGCTCAACCTGTGTTTCTGGCTGCAAAGGCCCCACACCACTATCAGGTTTACCCCCAAAACAGCTTTCATAAATTAAATGCCTAAGCCCTCACTGGAAATCGCATGGAAACACCTGGAATATGAAATTTTGTTCAGAACTGTAACGTCTTTGAAAAGGGAATGAGGAAGCAAAGCAAACTATCTCAGAGCATTCAGCTCTGAAATCAGCTGGCTGCCCAGACAGGCTGCAACATGGTTTCTGTAGCATCTCTACCTACAATCAGATCTGTCATGCACTGTCCATGCCTCCACCACTGCAGAAGAAGGCTAAAAGAAAAAACAACAAAAGGTCTTGCAAGGTGAATGAAGACAGGGGCTGAAGGGGCTCTTCCATATGAATGAAACAAAGCAGTTCTACTACTAAACCACAATATATGTGATACTGCAAGTATAAAAACAGGCAAAAATACAGTTCTTACCACAGGCAGCATCCTATAAATGTCCTCTGTAATAAGGATGGTCTTTTTACTGTCCACTTCATAACTCATGTTACTTCCCAGTGGGGTGTTGTTCTGAGAAGCAATAAAATTGTGAGCTGCATCACAGCAGGAAGCCAACTCTGATCTGCAAAAACAAACAAACAAACAAACAAAACCTGCTCAAAGACAGGCAAATAAGTAGAAGAGAGGTGGTATGGAACTAGCGGAACAAAAACCAGTTCTAATTAACTAAGCACCAAAAGTCTGTATGAACCCTCTACAATAACGTTATTTCCTTTGACTTGCTTTGTAGAGTTTGTTTCACAGCAAATGTTCAGGCGCTGATCAGTTCAAGGACTCCTTCCCTTAGCCTGTTTTGCTCTCTTGGTCTCCCTTTCCCATGCAGAAAAAGTCAAAAATCAGGCTTCTCCTTATTACTAACTGTTAAGATTATTGCAGAAACACTGAGAGACTTCATTCCCCAAAGAGTTAACAGCAGGATTTCCATCAACCCAGAACAAGTGATTGTTAGAAAACAGAAAGCTGAAGAAAGAACCACACAGATGAAAAGAATGGTGATGAGAAGCACTGGGTGTAGTATTTAGGGAACAAATAGATGGCTGCAAGTCAATTAATTAATAATTAATTCCTGTAACTGTTCAGCACAGTTTTCTTGTGCACAATATTTCAAAAATGTTAAATAAATTATATCACACCTTGTAAATAAGAGGACAGATACCTTCTCTATAGACAGTCTAGTTGTGTCTCAGAATACCTAGCAGAAGTCCTTAAATATACAAGAGCACAAGGAACTCACTCAAACTTCATGTTGGAGTGAAGTCCCTATCACTCATCATACAAACCCTGCTACCTCCAAATTTATAAAAACATATACGTATGTAAACAACCTATTTTGTTAACTAAAATGCAATGGCAAGCCCCATCAGAAGTCTGAGATCAGACCTGAAACTGATGCATTTGGTTCGGGGAATGATGACCTCTCTGCAGCACTGGATCCCATTTTCAGATTGTAAAGCGGAACCCTTCGTGGCCAGCCGTTACGTATCAATTGGCAGGGCATGGCTATCTCATGAGGTGTGATACAAAGAGAGCTGCTGACCACTTAGAGGGGAAAATTCACTGGTAACAGAGTTGCTTGGAATTTTGAAAAAGATAACACAGCAGGGAAAAGATAATAATTCCTGTCCAAACATGGAAGGTTAATTGTGAAGATAAAGAACAAATACACTTACAGGAAGAGCCAGAGAAACAGAAAAGTTTTATTTCAAACTTTTTCAGTGTCTAAGGCAAAACTAACTTTGAAAAAATTAAACAATACCGGCCAAATTCTGTCTGAAAGTACGCTGATTTTAACAGGGTAAGACAGGTTGCTACATGTAAGAGAAGTTGCTACATTTGACTTCATCAACGTTGCACACAGAGCACATATTCTAACAGTAATATAATTTTATTTCTGAAGGAGATGAGGGATGCTTTAGCACATGGAAGAACTCGAGAACTACGTTTCCAGGAAGACAAGGGAAGAGAATGATCAGGTCTGTGATACTCCCCAAGCTACACTTCTCTTGAAGTAATGGTCAAAATGGTGGGTGCAGAGGTAGAGAGGAGGAGTTTGGTAAGTAATCGGTTTGATTCATCCATGGAAGACCAAATGAAAGAGTATCATTTCCATTGCCACACTCCTTACTGGTATATATTAAGCCATTTTAAATACTGATGTCTGAAATTCCTCGAAGACAAAGTTTCCAGATGTGTGAGAAATACTGGGAATGATTGTCTTTTGGGACGGAACAGATCTGAAATAATCATACTGGGAGAGTTAGCAGGAAATGTTACTGGGAAATAGTTACTCCTGAGAGAGTGGACAGTAGGGTTTGGATTTGCACAAGCCATATTCCACTCCTGTCCCTAACACGGTGATTCCCACTGCCTTGCTTGAAGCCTTAAGGTGGGGTTTGCAGTCATCCAAAAACAGTTAAGTACAGAGGTGGGGAGGGAACTCAGACTATACCCTTGTGGGTCAAGAGGTGCATACACGGTGAAAATACTTACTCTGTGCATATAGTGTCCTATTCTAAACATATGGAAAAACACAAATCGAGCCATGAGGCAGGGAAGTTAAATAAGTTCAGGAACACTGGATGTTATTCAAACAGTGGTGACTGACTGGTCATATCTGCCCCATTTCAGCCCCACGTCCAGTTCCCCACAGCCCTGCCCTGCCAGCCAGGTTGCTGCGCTCAGACCCCACTCCCTGTCCCTTAGAGAGCAGCCAGCCCTCGTTGCTCCCTGGTAATCACATGGAAATGAGGAATAACAAAAATGATAATTTTTATATTCTTGAATGTTTTTCTTAAAGGTAAACCAAGCAGGCCTAGGTATTTTCTCTGCCATCCGCAGGACACTCATAGTAGAAGGAGTAACACAGAATATTCTTGCTCAGCTTTCGTAAAGCAGGAGTGTGTGATGGCTACCAGAATCTGAGAAAGCAAACTGATGATAGATAACATTCATTAATAAAGATGATGCATTCTTGCTTTTTATTACTCATCCACGGGAATGAATGCCTCAATAAAAGCAGAAACAGTCGGGAAGAAAAACAGATATCAGAATTAATAAGAAAGTAATCGCTTAAATTAATATTATGGATTCACTGAGGAAGTAGAACAGAGCCAGACTAGTTCAGAAATGCAGCGAGAATACACATTGATTAATGATATATATTCTTGTATTACCTAACAGCATACATGCTAAAGACATAACAATACAAACCTATTACCTAGATCAAATCAGGACAGACTTGCACAGTGCCCACGCATCCATATACAAAGCTCTAGCAGGAAAGTGTGTAGCTGCAGACAGCAATGCCCAGTGGCAACATACTCAGCAGTCTGTTCATGTAAGACTTGCACAAGCCGGGACATGGGGCATCTCTCCAATGCAAACAATGAAAGGGGTACAGACTGGGCAGGGCAGGTAATCTATTTGCACCACTGTCATCCTAGTATTAATGTCATTCACAGTCTCTGTCATGAGCCCCTGAAGTGCTTATATTTCATGAGACTGTGACAGGTATTGTACAAGTTGTTTCTTTAACGGGTATGATATGTGAGGTGCTGCAAAGACAAGACAAAACTTTAACATGTGTATCATGCCACCTGAGGAGAGAGAAATTGGTAAAATCTACAATACAATTCCTAACTAGATAGTTGGAGACAAAGGTCAGAATCATAACAGCACCAAATTATACTACCTGAAAGCCAAACTCTAAATTTCCCTTGGAAGGACAGAAAGAAATCCATGTTGTCTGTTCAGACTAAGAGAAAATGCTGATATGGGGACTGCTCTTGGAAGTTGGGATGTTGCTATATGGGTTCTGCATCCACCCCATATATGTGTAAGAACATGGGCACATCTTACAGTGAGGTTTAAGTGCCAATTGTTATCAGAGCTGCTACACCATTTGAACTGGTAATACATATCTCATAAACCTGAGGAAGCACAGTCATGATAGCCTTAATCAATAACCTCACCAGAGCGGTGCGCTGCATTTGTCTCTGAAGATTTGTTTGTATTAGAAAACACAGAGTCATTGCTGAACTGAAGAATGCTTTTTATTGATTGTCAGATGCTTTTGCTGAATTTCTTCCTTCGTGGACCAGCAGCACTGGAACCGGTTCTCTATTGAGGTCAACTGAGATGGGATTCTGAGCCCACACAGCATCTAGATAGTTTGTTCTGCTTTGCAGGCACTGAGAACTTAAGAAAATCCTGTTTTCTGAAGCAAGGCTTCAAAGTATTGAGACAAGACAAAAGAATAACGTTTTCTAACTCATATGCAGTTAGTCCATATTGAATCGTGGGCAGTAATACCAGACTGCTGCATTGATAGCACCTGTGTCAAAAATCCTCTGCATAACCCAAACCCACCACACAAATACTATACCTTATTTCGTTAACTGGAAGTCAGATGTCTAAGTATCTGCAGGATCTAAACATGCTGATGCAGCTTCTTTACAGCTTCTGTAGTAGCTATGTAGCCAGGAAGTTCAGCCAGAACTACTGTATTATCCCTCCCAGCTGCAAAATTAATTAGCTCAGCCTGGTTCTGCACAAATATATGTCTCTGAGCTGGTTCAGTGCTTGGGCACAGCCCGCACATGCCTGCTGACAAGACACAGTGTGTGCATATCCTAAAGAGACTGGAAATGTCTCAACACTTTCCTTCCAAAAGCTCGTTTTGAACCAGCCATAAAGGCTAATGCAGTTGGTTAACCAAGGGCTAGCAGAGTCTCTCAGCAGATCCAAAAGCCAGCTTTGTCCTTATCCTGAGTGGAATGGGAAGAATGTAACAGTTAATAACGGTGAAATCTGTCTTTATGCAACAGATTCTGTGGAGTTTAAAAGACCCTGACTCCTCCACATTACTAATATAAGCAGCAAGAGGACCCTTGCTTCATCCTCCTGCTGAAAGCATGATGGTTTTTATTCAGAATACTTTCTTTCATCAGAGATGCTTAGCTAAAGTCATTTTGTTCTATATTTTTCAAAAACATATATTCAGGTAATACCTGCAGGCGTTTGCTTCTGCACAAAAACGTTACTCACCCTAATAATTTGTGGCACAAAAAAAGAATATACCACTGGCACAGTCTGCTCCAATCTAGAGCCAGACCACTGGCCAACACAGTTAATTGTGATCCTCAAGGGATTACTGTCCCCCAATGGCACGTGAGTTGGCAGAATCTGACACAACTCTGTGAATTTCACAAGTCTTATTTTCTGTACATTACACTTCAGTGTGACACCAGTGCCTGGAGACATGAGGCCAGAAGGCATTCTTCATTGCTGAGGACAGCAGTGTGAAATATTTCACAGTGATTATACATTGGACTAAATGGCGGTGGGAGAAGAGAAAAGTGGATGTAGGGTAAAACATTGCTCTAAAAAGGAGATGCTCAAATGTCCACTAAGGCCACTGGGGGAAGGGTGAGAAGAAATCATCTTAATTTGCACAAAAGAAAGCTTAAATTCTCTGTTAGGAAGTACACTGAAACAGGTTGCTTGGGTAAGCCGCAGAATCTCATCAACTGGAGATTTTTAATAGATATGTGGCCAAATGTCTTTCGGTAATGTTCTGAATATGTTTGATTCTGTCTAAGTCAAGATGGACTACAAAGTTAGTTCAGAAACCAGATAGTCTTAAGATCTGTTCAAGCTCTGTATTTCTACAAACTGTAATCTCTTCAATTCACCTTTCATAAATATCTGTGTAAGTGAATGCTGGTTTGCAAAAAGCATGTCTTGTCACTCTTATTATACAGCATTTGCACATTATCCACACCAGCAATGCTTACTGTCATATCTCTTTGTGGCTCTTCAGTTACTCAGTCAGGAACTGAAACACCACATAAAATAGATAACCAAACACAAAGTAAGAATGGCAATTATTTAAAGCTGTAAATCCTCTGAGCCTGGTGCTAAGTGTATTTCACAACATGGCTTTTAATATCATTTGAATAAAAGACAAAGTATTCAAAGTAACACGTCTGTGGAGTACTAACAACCAACTCTTTGTTTGTTTGTTTGTTTTTCCAATAACTTATTTTAGTTTTTCACTTAGCTTGGGTATTCGCAACCATCAGTTCATGCAAGCTATTGTACTGTACATGTGAAGATGACAAAGACTTGAGGGTTCACACTGAAGAGACAATACAAAGAACCCATAAAAAATTCTTCAATGTAGCAGCAAAATGTAAAAGGTGCAATCACAGAAAGTGAGAGGACCTCTTATCTATGGCCACTCCTGTAATCTTTCACAATGAGCAAACAATTATCTTACCGTACTGCACTGAGGACACTAGACCACGTTACTGATTTCTCCAGGCTTTTGTCAATCCAAGTCAATAGCATCAAAGTGCAATGAGGCATATTATGACATATTCCAATCTTTTAAAAAAGCGTGGTTAAATATATCTGGAACAGAATATGCTGAAGGGATATGCTACACTGACAGCCCTTGAACTGTTTATAAATGAAGTAACATCATTTATGTCTAAGACAATGAAATCCAACAAGGTTGAACTTGAAACCAAGGCTGAATACATAACACATGCAATAAAATTTTCAAACCAAAGAATATGTAAAGAGTCAACCATAAAAATGTAACTAAATCTGTTTCAAAATCAGTCTTCCCTTACAGGAATCTTCCAACATTTAGGCAAGTATAAACTCTGCAAAGCAATTAAAAGATTCATCCAGTTCTCCAAACTGTCGCCAATTCCTCTGTCTCGACCCAGCCTTTTTCTCTTCTGAAATGGAAATATGTCTCTGCATATATACTTCTGATTTTACATATGGTCTATTAAACACGCAGCAAATGCATTCTTAAGTCACACCGTAATCTCTGAGTTCTTTCTTGCATACTGGAGTGGAAGATTTCAGAGAGTACAGTGGAATTATTGATCTGTTTAGTGTTAGGAAAGCTATTGATCATGTGGTGGTGTGATCTTATGTAAGCATAAATTGACCTTGCAGGGTATTTTATTTGTGTTTCAACTGTTTCACTGCAGTACACAGCTGTGTTAAGCAATAGTGTTGTATATGCTAGAGTGCAACGTACTACAAATTAATCCTTCCAAGAAGCAGAGAGATTCTATAATCTGCAGTAATGTTTATCACACTTTTCAGAGGAGATATTAAAGTGGAGAAAGAGTAATAGAAATGGACTGAAATAAAAAGCAGAAGAGTAAATAACAGGGCTAGGAAAACGTGTTGATCTCAACTATTTCTTTTTTTTTCCGGGGTTCTTTTTTAAAGTACTAATGTTTCCCTAAAAAATAAAAGGTTACAAATATTTTGGTAGATGCGAAGTGGTCTGGCTAGACTGTGGTGTAATATCAGGATTTTTAGAACTGTATTTTACATATAGAAGTCTCCTTTTCTTTTCATTATCAAATGCAAATAAGATTTTCAGGGAGCGGAGCCAGAGTCCACAGCTCACACGGGGCTATCACAGAACAACACTGCTTCTGAAGAACTGCTGTATCACTTTGCCAGGCTCCAAGCTCAGTAAGGTAGCCCAGAAATACAGGGCCCAGAGGCTTCTTTGAAACACAACATCTGCTCAGCCCTTCTCCATATCCCCCCCTCTCCTCCTCCCCAGCCATTTTGAGGGCTTTTTTTTTTTTTCTTTTAGTTATTTCCTAGCTTCCAGCAACAACAGGAGTTGCAACAATTTGGAAGAACTGCAGATTATTTGCCACCATGGGAGCATAGCCCAAATGAGAATACATCAAGCTTAAAAGTCTGTAAAGCAAAGGGATGTGGAGGTGTAAAAACCAATTACAGCTTCCACCCAATTGGGTTCTGTAATTTGTTGCACTAATGAAACATTTCTTTTAAGTGGGAAACCTTTGAAGAATACTAATATAATAATTAATATTCAGGTTACCTAGGGAACCTAAGACTCTACTGACTGTAGCTAGAAGTCTTTGCAGAGGAAGCTACCCAACACAGCTTTTTTTCTAGAGCTTTAAGAACGATGCTTCCAGGCAGCAGTGAGATTATTTCACCTCCCTTTCCCAGTTTGCATCAATCCTCTCTAATAACCAGAAATCCGAGGACTTGCTTTGTCTCAAACAAGTTAGAGCTGATGTAAATCTGAAAAAGGAGGAAGAATTTAGGTGAGCATAGTAGCAAAAGGATAATGTGAAGAAGCTAGATGATTGTAGAGCCATAAAGAACGAGAAATAATAAAAAAGAGTAAGAGAAGCACAGCTGAATTGTATAAAGGAAAGGTCTGAATAAAAACTTTAATATTTTCCTATTTGTCAGTAGCATATACATAAATGTTGGTGAAGAGTTTCTCTAAATTGCTTTTAGTAGGATGCCATTTATACCAGTAAATTAACAGCATGGCTAGGTCTTCTGCTATATGTACACCACCTTTGTAAGCATCAAGTGTTAAGGAACTCCTTAGCAGGGGCTAACAAACAATTACATGGGGCTCTCCAAATCTTAATTAGATTGCTGGAGCAACGAACAAAGTGCTTGCACAAGTTTCTCCAAGGTTAGCCTCAATCTAGCAGTGCTGATGTCAGCATTCCAGATACCGAATTAAATGAAGCTCTGAGAACCTGACAGAGGCTGGACAAAAATCCACCACAGAAGAGAGACTGTGGGTATGGGAGGTATTAAAGAGGGCATCATGGCTTGTGCTTGCCTCGTGATTCTTTTTGACTTTGAGAAATGCACGGGTAAGTACCACACGATTGTCAAGAACCACAGACCACTGCCAGACAGTTATGTAGTCTAGCGGATGTGAGCACACAAGCTGGAGCAGCTTTAGGAGACAACATTTGGAAAGGGAAAAGGGTAGCTCTCTGACAATGAATGGACTCGGTTCACACAGCTGCATGGCAAAGCAGAGCTAGGTAGAGGAGGGTCAGCCTGGAATCCTGCTCTCTGCTTTTTGTATAATGTCTTGGCACAAGCCCTGTGGTTTGTGCAAAGCAGGGCTGACAGCTGTAGCCCTTTTGCCAATACACAAAGACAAGTATTTCTTTCCTGTATTGCAGTTCTAATTCTTACTTTTTTTTTTTTTTGGCTTTGATCTGCTGGGAGTTTGGCTTACAAGGAGAAATGATGTGTACTCTTTGGCACACAGTGCTGTCTTCTAGGAACACAAGTTATTGGATTGGATCACATATTCATTCACCCCACTACCAGTATGATAGTAGCCAACAGCAAAAGCTGCAAAGGAAAACATAAGAAAGCTTCTTTGAGAAATTCACTACCCCTGGGGAAGCTTCTGTTGAACCTTATTAATTAGAGGTTAGTTTATGCCCTGGAGCATAAGACATTAAATCCCTTATAAATATGCATGCTAGTTCTTCAGAACTTCAGAATAATACAGAGATGTTATACAATTGACACATGCCTGAGAAGCATGTAAGTGTTCACTCCATTTAACAGATGGGCAAACAGGGAAAGAAGTCAAGCAGCTTCTCTGCAGTCTAGTCAGCGGGCAGACTTCTGGTGGCACTGGCAGGTGAATAATGTGACAAGCAGTTTCAGGCTCTCCTCCTGAAGGTGGCTAGCTGCATTACCTAATTCCTGCTGCACGGCCCCTCCGAGATTAATTTCCTCTCCTGCAAAATGGGTGTGTTTATCTACCCACTTAATGAGATTTTTAGAACTGAATAATATTTATATTACACAATTATTATGCATTACTGATACTACACAATGTTAGAAGAAGGAAGAGATGAGCTGCCAAGGGATTATTAAATCATTAATTTTGCCACATTTCTAGAAGCTCTGTTCCCCATAGAGCTCCGTCAATGCATCTCTTCTCAGCTAGAGCATCCTTTCAAGGATAGTTCCAGGCCCTCATGCTTAAGTCTAATAAACAAGGCTGGGAGTGCAGTAAGCACGGAGTCTATATTGATTTATACAGTACATTTTATACTGAATCTGTTTTTCTCTTTTTTTTTTCTTTGAAAGTTTGTTTTGACCAACTACTAAGAAACTGGGAGCCTTGAAAATCTCCAATATGGTCTAGGAGTAAGGATAACTGTAAAATTTTAATATCCTGTTTCCAGAAAATAACAGAGAAAATGACTCTGAGAGAAAAAAAAAAAAAAGGAGAGAAAGAAAGAAAAGATTTAAGCAAAAGCACACAGCTTTTGTATGATAATCATCAGCAATGCCTCAAACCAAAGAACCAGTCCTTGGTCATATCAATAGAATTTTGGATGATATCAATGCAGGTCAAATTTCATACAGAGAGAAGAATACAGAATGTTGTCTTCAGAACTGCAATCACAGCACGGGTTGTTATATGTGAACTAGCCAGTATCCCAGCCAGTTCAGATGTTAAAAAGCATTGAAATCCTAACAGCAAAGTTCTTGAATGTCAAAGGAGCTTATCCAGCCTGTGCTGAATTACGAGTTGAAAAAGATTTTTTTCACCTGGTGTTAGGGATAGGTTAAAGCTGGCAAGCTCACCTCAGTGTAAATACAATCCACATGTTCTAGATGGCTTTGTGCACCTCACAGTTTGCTCTTTTGTATACTTCCAGTCTGATCACTGGTTTTATAACCCACTTTGACCACTTATGACTCACTGTCCTTGCCAGCAGGCAAAAAGATAGCATATGGAAGAGTGAACGTCTTGTCCTTAAAGTCCAACAGCCTTATGTGAGGGTTTAGATAGAAGGTGTCATTTGCAGTCTCTCTTGCCTGGAAGAAGTAGAAGTTGCCTCAGAGGAAGGTAGATTGTGGTAAATAGGAAAGAAGCAAAGCTGGAACAGGGAGCAGTTACTCTGACTTGTGCACCTAACACAGCAGAAATGGCAAATTGCTGTGAAGTGGTGGCTGAAGGAAGGAAGGAAGAGAGGTTCAGAAGGATAGCAAAAACTCTACCTGTAGCAGTGTGAACAGCAAATGAGAGTAGTTTTACCTCTTGTCAACTCTGTACAAAACATCCACCTGTTCTGAACCAGAACGGACTGCTTCAACAGTGCCTTATCATGCTCTGATATCTCTGTGCATAGCTAAAGTCTGCCTGAGTTAATTGAAAGTTTCTTAGACCTTAACTCTCAGTAATATAGTACCTCAGCTTCAGGAAACACTATTAATCAGTTACGATACACACCAAACCCAGCAATTTATGTTGCACAAAAAGCTTTACTTCCTCCCCTCCTCCACCAACAATTTCTTCCAGTAGCATCAAGCTGAGCGTGTGGATGTTAAGTTTTCAGTGCTAGTCAGTTCCAAAGAGTTGGAAGGTAGGACAGTTTAATTATTTTTAATGATCTTGATAGAATCTTTAATTCTGATTGATGTAATAATGTAATTCAAGAGAGTATTTGCCCCTGAGAAAAATAGAATTGGCACAGGGAAGCTGTTCTGTAAACACAGCATGATGCATTTCCAAATGAATGTGGAAGCTTTTCAGGGACCTCTGTCCCTACTGAGCATGTACTTATGTGCCAACCAGAGCAATGACAGATGTAGTCATGTGTTCATATGCATGGAGGCCATGACGGAGTCAAACCTAACGAGTGCATTGGGCACTGCTGCAATAGAAGCAATGGTCTTGGGGTAAGACATAAAGTGCTTCATTACAGTCTCTACCAGCGTGCCAGTTCAGATGGATAACATCACATTACTTGTTTTCTTTAATACTGTAGGTTTTGTGTCAGGAATATTTTTAATCCGTTCTAGATCAGTAAGTTAACTATTTATTATACAGGAGATAGGTGAAATTACTTCAATTGTGTAGTTCTTTTATCTTACTCAGTTTGTGCAGTTCAATTCAACTAAACAAGAAGAGTCCCAGCATCAAAAGCATAATACAAATGTATTACTACAAATGAAGTCTGAAAGTAATATAAAATTATCTTTTCAAAACGGAAGATCTAAATTTATGGCTTGTTACACAAGTCTAGGGTAAACAGTTTTTCTAAATGAGACAAAATTACCTGAATTTTGCAGATTCTTCTGGTCTCCTTATCCACGTGCAGTTCTGTAGCTTTTTGACTATGTGAAGATAATAATCTTCCGAATATCTAAAAAAGGCAACAACATCAAACACTTGAATATATATATTTAGAAACAGTCTCTAAAACATTCAAATGATGCATGTATTAATAATAATGCGCATGGTGCATATATAATAGTTTGCTTTTAGAACTCCATGACCTATTTTATTTCCATAATTTGTAACAGTACTGTCCTCATTTAATTAGCATGACCTATTAAACATTGGTTCTTAATAATGACGTCCTAATGAACTTTTCTTTTCAGAAACTTTCAAATTACTCTGATTTCAAATATAAGTATTCAACCATAAATATCTTGAAGTTATTAGATGCCTCAAAAATTCTCTCATACAAAAGTCCAAAATAATACAAATCCCCTGTTTCTTGTATTTGGTGTTTTAAACTTCAAACCTGTTTTGACATGTGCCTCTTGGAAGCAGACTAAAATTACACTTTTTATGCCTTTTCCTTCATTCACCTTATCCAGTCCCCAAAGCTCAATTCAACCATCGAAGACCATAAACCAATATTTACAGATACAAGGTTTCCTTCAGACTATCTTTTAAATAAAAAAGTGTTTTACATCAACCAGCACTAAGCACCAGAGGGGTACCTGTACCCAAAGAGTTTTCTGCTCCTTTTATGGGTTGTTTCAAGTGATTTAAATTTGTCCCTATGTGAAATACAGCAGACCATGGAACCAAAAAGAACAGAGACATTCCTTCCCCGGTTCAATGTTAACTCTCCCGTTTGTGCTTGGTTCCTTCTAGAAGGAATGACAATGACTCTGACTTAAAGGAGGACTGGGCAGATGGAATAAGAGATGATGTGGATGTCAAGGCTACAAATTCTATGTGACTGATGTCTCCAGCAAGTATCTACCTTGTACCATTTTAACAAAAATGGCTTGGTGTTGGCCCAAACCCAAATGATCATGAGTTTATTTAACCTGGAACTTAGAAGTGTGTATTTCAAACAACCTTAAAACAAACATGGGAAGGCATGAAACCTCACTTATTTTTAAATGGAGCATGAGAACTGATAAAGAAGAAAACAAAACGGCAATGATGGAAAAGCACTCAACAACCTGGAAGCTTCCTTCTCTCTCCATGTTCAACATGCTTTTAGTACCACAGCTTTATGGTAAACATTTGAAAAAACAGAACTCTCTTCTTTTTGTTTGTTTGCCTCATAAAAGTACTTCATAAAATCACTTTCCATTTCCACATGGCAAAAGAAATGAAACTTTCACAGAGGAATTCTGCACTGGAATTGGTCTTTGCCTCAAGTTTGCACCTGTGACAACATGTGTGATGTTCACTCTCTACACAAACACAGGAACCATTACCAGACACAGACAACACCTAGGGAACCAAATCATTGTGACCAAACAGGTTTTACTGAGCCTCTTGCACAACTATAAGAGAGCAGGAAGAAATGGGCAGAAGCAGGAGCAGAATGCACCTGGTTTTATTGCAGCTGTGGCCAATCTGAGCTGGTGCAGTTCCTTCCTCCTCCTTCCAGTCCAGCTCCATGTCTGTTTTCTCCCTGGTAACATGGCTGGTACTTACTCGACCCCACCTGTTTTGTTTTTACCCGCTTTTGCCCTGGGCAAATGTCTCCCTAGGCCACTTTAAGTCACTACCATGGAAAAAAAAAGGTAATCCAGAATTAAAAAATAAAAACAAAATAATAAAAAGCATATATATTCTTCTGCTTTAGTGTGTTAAACCGCATCAGGAAAGACCCCATCAAACACCACTGCCAGTATAAGAAGTCACAGGAGCGGAGAAACTGGGAACAAGGCCTTCCTACTTTGGCAGCTGCCTGCTGGTATGTTATGTCAGCAGCCTCGCAACTGCAGCCACAGCACATGGAACTGGTTTCTTGCTGAAACAGCCACCCAAAGTGGCTCGTCTGTGGGGCCAGGGGAGCACCAGCAGGAGCAGGAGCACAGGGCAGGACAGGCAGCGTGTGCATCAGGGGAGGGTGGCAGAGAAGCAATGATCAGAACAGCCTATGCTAACTCTGAATCTCTTATCTAGTTTTATTCCTTAAGGCTAAATAATAAATAAATCTTAGATCTTGGGACTTAAGGTAAAAAAATAAAAAAAATAATAGGATAACAGAGTGTGAAAATTTACTTCGGCGACCATTATCTAGGAGAAAAAAATATAGGGAAAGGAAAGCAAATTCTAGCCTAAAGACATCTATAAGATGAAAATAAGAGTCAGAAACAAATAGGAAAATTACCAGGAAGAAATGGCATGGACTGACAAGTTATTAGCAAGTAACAGGGAAACATTTGGTAAGGATTAAAATTAAAGCATCATCCACAGTGCTAGTATTAAGGCCTCATGAGAAGCACAGGCCTGTCAGGAACTGTGAGGGCCTTCTGCTAGGTGTAACAGAAGCTGTATAGCTGCACCTAGGGTAAAAACACCTATCAATGCAAGGACTTTGCTGCCTTTCCACTGCTCTGTGCTGGATACAAATCACTTGCTCAGAGGTGTCCAAGGACTCACCAAGAAGCCACCGCTCCCTGGCCCTTACGGGACGGAGCAAGGCCTCTGTTCACCCTGTGCACCCAGTTCTGCTCCTCCTGTGACTTACAGAGACACCACGGCCTGTCAGACCTCATCTTTGCCAGTGCTGGCACAGCACCACAAGCATCAGAGATATCTCAGCAGCAAATCCTGGGGGACAGGAGCTCTGCAAGGCAGCTGCCACATCTGCCCGCAGCAACGTAAGGCGTCTGTTCCCTTCAGTTCCATGAAATGAACTCTACTTGAACGCAGACAATATTCCCATAGATTATTTTTTTTAAAAAAAGACTCAAAACGAAGCTCTGGGATTTGCTGCAGCTGGGTTTACAGCCCAGAAAGCTTTGTTTTCCTCTCCGAAATCCTATTTTAGCATTTCCTGCTCTAAAGGAGCCTCAGGGACACGCTCCAATGGAATCAGTCCAGGAAGGCTATCAAGATATTATTTCATGGCTCTGCTGTAACCTAGACAGTCCTTTTCTCCACTGTTTCATTTTAAAGAGCTGGAACAATACCTATATTTCCACTGGCACCTGGAAACTTAGAGCAGATGCTTGATGATGCTAAAATATCTTTATTATTAAGATAAAAAATCTCAGTTAAATTGAACTCTAACAATATGTGGATGAGACAGTAATTACAGTGCTGAGAATAGTGAAAGAAACATGTTCGGTCCAAGTTTTGTCTGCCACCTGCATCCTAGCCACTATAGAAATTCGCTGTTGTAGGCAGCTCACTTACACTGTATGAGTCTTGCTGGCAAAAAACACCTGGAAGAGGTTGTTTTTGCCTAGTACTCGTCAGGTACGCATTGGCCTTCTATGTTAAATGCCGTGGTTAACGGGGAATTATTACGCATAGTTGAGGCACTGACGAAGTGCCTTCTAATTCTTGGCAGCTATCTAAAAGAAAACAGCAGGGACAGGACTGCTGAGATAGTAGGGACACAACAGGTAAAATGTCAGAGCAGACAGACAGATGCAGCCCCACTGGTTACTCACTAGAACTAACATCTACTTAAAAAATAAAAAATAAAAAAATAAAAAATAAACTATTTGAATTAGCAGGAAAATTGAGCAGCAGATGTGAAAAAGGGAGAATTTCCTATTTGGCAGCTTACATTCAAGAAAGAAACAAAACCAAAAACAACAGAAGGAAAAGCAAGAGAAATGGAGGATCTCTTGTGCTTTGGAGACTTAAATACTATAAAAACAACTACTGGTTTTTAAAGCCCTCAGGAGACTGTGAACAGAGTTTGCTCTAGAATGAAAACGGAAAGCTGCCAGCAGAACACAGCATTTCAAGCTCTTTATCACCACCAGCATATACCTGTTATAAAAATACTTCCCACTTACATAGCATTTTTTACTATCAAATCATCTGACAAGCTCTAAACTAGGAAATTTTTCCAGTCTCTGCCAGCTCGAGAGGCCAGAGTCCAGAACATCCCTGAAAGTCTCAAGCTGCAATGTAAAGCATTTCTACACCATGCCCATGGGTCACACTGAAAAAGCAGCCAACATCCAGCAGCTCCTCCCAGCAAAGGCCAATGAGTTGCAATATTCATGGCACAAAGAAATGCTTCGCTCTTTTGTTCCAAGTATCAGTTGCTCTTCCCACCTGCCCATTAGATGGCTCACTTCCTTTTTCTTTAGCCACAAAGTAAAGGTCTGGTTCTTCCTCAAGTTTCTCCTATAAACTCAGCTTCAAAATGTTCCAGATGTAAAAAGCAAGTCTGCATTCCTGCAGCCTCTACAACTTCGTAATACACAGGATAAATAACAGTATCTGTACCGCCAGAGCTGGATTTGGGAGCCAGTATAGTGACTGCTTCTGCTTCTTTCGGCATTGAACAGGCACTTCAGCTATATTCTTTGCCCTCTGCCCACATCTGTTTCAGCTCTCACTAGCAGTGGAATGGTAGCATAGTACCGTAGTACCACCTTTCAAAAGAGTAAAACTTCAATGATAGTGTCGCTGATGAGATCGAACAGTGGTGGGAGAAGAGGTTATAGAGGAGAAAAATATAAAAGAATTGGAATAGAAAAGGCAAAATGCTGTTAATATCCTGACTTAAAAATGGGTGGAAGATCTTAAAATGCAATGATAAATTGAAGAGGGGGCAGAAAGCGCAGGAGAATATTTAAAATTATGATTCAATGGCTATTTTTTATGTTAAGGAAAATTTTGACTTCCCCAGTCCTTTGAATAGGGAAAAGCACATAATTATTTTTAGCAGAGTTTTTGTTTCTCATCCCATTCCACTTCTCTTCACAAATGAAGAAGAAGAAAACAAAAAAAAGGCTTCCAATTTTAAAGACATCATAGCACATAATTAATTTTAAGCTGGCACTTGGTCCTATTAGAATGGTCTTCTTACTTGCAATGTTATATTTATTGCTGTATCATTATTGGCACCATGTTACATGTCAAAAGCAATGGGCTGCTTCTCCCACCTCCACTTTAGCAAGTGGGAAGGAATTTGAGCAGGGCTGATAGCAAAGATTTTTTTCCATGTCAAGGAAAGGCAGAACAGCAAGTGGAAACCAGAAATGGAATTTTGTTTGTTTTGATGTATCTAAAATTGAATAAATAGTTTCCTGTGCACTAGTTATTATAATAATGAGAGCAATTAATTAAGAAGTTTTTATACTAGTACATTTCTATACTTAATCTAGTGAATATGCTGAAAAGAACTATTAACTAAGGTTGCTCATAGCGGGAGTGTTCACCAATCAGGAAGAAGACATTCAAGAATGAAATTATGCCTCACAGATTCTGGTCTACCTTTTTGTAAATATCTTGTAAAAAATGAGAATGAGAAATCTTGTTGACTTACATTGTGAATTAAAAAGAAAATCCAACCTAGAATAAATGTAACATGTCAAAGAAAATATGCAAGCAAACATTGGTTGAACAATTTTAGTTTCCTGTTGTGCTGTTCCACATTAATATCATCAAGAATTATGTAAGAGAGGAGGACAATCTTTTAGCCTTTTATTTAAAACAAACAAAGCAGAAAGCACAGCAAACACTTACCTTTTCTTCTTGATTGATGATGATAAAATATTGTCCTGAATCGCCTTACACTTTGAAGCTTGTTCAAACTGGTAAATTCCATTTTTATTAGCAGTTGTTCTGTTAAAAAAGTGGGGTGGGAGAAAAAGCAACATACTTTAAAAGAAAGAACATATTCTGACAGACCCGTTGCATTTACTTTGCTGTGACAATAAGATTAATAACTGTTAATTTAGCTGAAAACTTTACCAAAGCAATCTTATTCGCTTCTATTGTAAGGCTCTTGTATAAAAGGAGAGTTTGCTGCTAGTGACTATAACATATTAGATTCCTTAAAGAAACTCTATTTCATAGCCTGAATTACATTTTCTGCTTTACACTGTAATCAGAAAAATGTAATTAAAAAATAAATGAAACAGGAAGCCTCTTGAACATTATGAAGATATTTAAAATATTTGTCATTAAATTATTCCAGCAGATGTGATTTCCTAAAGCTGTTGATGAAATGCAATTTCAGAGCCAATATAATATGTATAGGAAACACCACAGGTGAAGTGGATCATTCTACTTGGATGTTAACTTATTGACTCGAGCTTAATACTTCCTTCCTTGTTTATTCTTTATTTACACAGTGAGAATAAATATTTGTAAAAGGAACCAATGCAAGTGCCAGACAGTGATCTTTAACTCCCGTTGCCTTATTTTCACCAAAATCTTGTGTGGTCCTCTTGCTTTGGCAGTGCTGCCAGAGTGAACTGTAAATTAGTAAATGCCTGAAATACCACGGTCTTATTTCATTCACCTCAGTTCACCATGTACCTAGGTTTAATCTCATGCAATCACTCTCCTCCTTCATCAACCTTCTGCTGTCTGTATTATCACTTACCATGATGTTCATGATGTTCCTTCCTCCATCATTTTTATTTTCGCCATTCCTCACCATCTTTCCACCTGCCTCATTCCTCTTGGTTTCCTTCCACTGACTCACTACTTACGGAGCACTTGGACGCTACAGCCTATTTACCCAAACCAAAATTAGAAATACAGGAGACACAGATGCTGTGTCACTCATTCCTGGCTGGGATTTGCAGCAGTGAACAGACCCCACGCCGTTCCTAGAAGCACAAGGGTCTTCCTGCTTCGTACACATCACAGTCTGCTTCTGCATCATCATTCTTTTACTAACAAGGACCAAAACTATTTTCGCTTCACCTGTTAAAACACCAGAGACCAGAGCTGGTTGCTCCAGTTGTGGAGCTGGAAACTCCACAACTCTCTGGGCAACTGGTGACAGTGCTTCATCACCCACACAGCACAAGAGTGCTTCCTGGTGCTAAGAGAGAACCTCCTGTGAAAGACCCTGGCTCCATCTTCTGTACACCCTCCTTTCAGATATCTGTACACATTGAGATCTCCCTGAGCCTTCCCTTCTTAACCAAAATATTAAATGAAGGTCGGCAGTGTGCTCAGGTGGCCAAGAAGGCCACAACGGTATCCTGGGTTGTACCAGAAATAGGGCAGCCAGCAGGACCAGGGAGGTGATTGTCCCCCTGTACTCAGCTCTGGTGAGGCCACACCTCGAGTACTGTGTTCAGCTTTGGGTGCCTCACTACAAGAAGGACATCGAGGCCCTGGAGCATACCCAGAGAAGGGCTACGAAGCTGGTCAAGGGCTTGGAGCACAAGTCCTGTGAGGAGTGGCTGAGGGAACTGGAGTTGTTAAGTATGGAGAAGAGGAGGCTCTGGGGAGACCTCATTGCTCTCTACAACTGCTTGAAAGGAAGCTGTCTGCAGCTTGGCGTCAGCCTCTTCTCACAGGTAGCCAGTGATAGGACCAGAGGGAATGGCCTCCAGTTGTGCCAGGGGAGGTTCAGGTTGGAAATGAGGAGACATTTCTTCTCAGAAAGAGCAGTCAGGCATTGGTTGTGGTTGCCCAGGAAGGTGGTGGAGTCACCTTCCCTGGGGGCATTCAAGGCAAGGCTGGACATGGTGCTTAGGGACATGTTTTAGTGGGTGACATTGGTGGTAGAGGATGGTTGGACCAGATGATCCTGAAGGTCTTTTCCAACCTTAATGATTCTATGAAATGAGAAGTCGTCTGACTGAAGAAGAAAGAACAGAATAAATGCTTGTTTATTTTGCTACTAAACTGACTGGCATTTTCATAGCTACAGCACTGAAGGAATAAAGCACCTTTTTCTCCCTCTTCCCATTGCCCATAAATGGGGAGAAATTCACCCAGGCAGTAGGCTGCAAAGGAGAGAGATCAGCTCTCCCCCTTTAATTCCACCATCAGGAGGTTCTTCCCAGTACAGGCCCAGTGCCCCCAAGGAAGCGTGCCCCGGTTGAGGGCAATGGTAAGACAAAACAATGTAAACCTCTGTCCTTTCTGTTCTGCAGTGACTTCAGTATGTAGTAACAGCTGGCACTACCCGCTGAGAGCTCCACGGCTGAGTTTGCACACAGCTTTTTATCTAATTCTTTTTCAACAACATGCAAGGGTGAGGGCAGAAGGCTCTCAAAGCACACAGTTCAGAGGGTCAAGCACACAACTCTACAGATCATGCATGGTAAGTGACAGCAAATATTCTGCTTACAATGTTTGGGTACACAGGTTTATTGCAGCTGGTCTGAGTGGTTCTGTGTACACAGAAGAACCAGGTGGGCTGCCCCTTCCTTTCACAGAAGAAGCCAATGCCTGTTCCCAAACAACTTTAGTTAGCACCAATTCATATTTCCTCTCCCTTGCTTCTTTTAACTCAGTATGCTGAAAACAATCCTTCTAAAGCTGCAGCTTCAAGAAAGAGAAATGGCTACAGGCAAAGCTTAGCTGTATAAACAATACCTAAAAAAAAAAGAGCTATCGTTATCATAAACCACGCGCATGTCACCATAAACCACACTGCCAATTGTCTTTAATTACAGCCGAAAACCAAGATACTAGACACTGCCTTGAGAAGCGGCCCTAGCCCTTCTGAGCCACCGCTGGCCAGAGGAGATCACCTTCACCACGAAGCCTGCCAGGAAGACCACGTCAGGAGCTGGCTTGCAGGTTTGATCAGGTCGCTGCTGGGTGCATTTGCAGGCATCGCTGGAGAACTAACATCCTTTCACAAGCAGGATTCAACTGTGTGCAGAGAAGGGCCCTACAGCTTCCTGATATTTTATGTCCTGAGGTCAGGGGAGGCAGTGAATGACATTCTCTCAACCAAATAAAAGCTTTATTCAGACTTTTAGCATTTTAAATTCACAGCGCTAAGATCAACTGAAGCGAGTTGCCTTGTTTTTTCATACATGATTGTTTTTTATGCACACATTTACAAGACTTGAAAAATTCAAGAAGGGAGAATTCAGATAAAAAAGAATGGGCAAAATAAATTGCTGTTCCATTTTGTCATTAAACCCTAACAATCACTTTTATAGCCATCAGTGGAGGGAAAAGGAATAAGGAATCTTTCCTTCCCTTTCCATGACCCATATAAAGACTGGTGAAAATGGCACAGCTGTGGGGAAAAACAAACATAGCTTTTAATCCACACTCTTTATCCATGCAATACAATGCAGAGACAAGACAGATCACCAAAATATTTCTGCTGTTTCTTTTTTTTTTTCCATGCAAATTTTACTCAATGCAAACAGACACACAAATAAACCAACTTATTTGCAAGACATGCAAAACAATGACTTCTTCCAGTAAAGGTTGAACTTTTGAATTCCTCTTTCACCATGAGAGTGGCCTCTGCTTGACACGAGCAGAAGATTTTTGCATTCAAATAAAAAGGGGTGTGCAAGGGGCATTCCGGACTTCTGCTGCATTATTCATCGCAGAGTTGTGCAGACATCAGACTCTGATTAGATTTCTGATCACTTAGGACGGCCATGCTAGGCAATATTTATCACTGAATGAATTTATATGGCTAGCGGATGACAGTCTTTGTTCAGTGCTTGGAACTGCACAAAAACTTTATCAGTGAGATCAGATAACATATCTAAGCACGCAGACACCAGGCTACATGCAACTGACTTCGCAAACTCTTAAGCTAGATGAGGACTTGAAGAGGAAACCATGCCAACCATTCTGTTGGCGCAGACATGGAAAACAGATGAAAGGTCCGTTTCTGATAAAATTCCCTTAAAGTTTTAGATGTTCTCAAAGCCAATCTTATTTGCCCAAATCTGAAATAAGGGTGTTTTTTTTAAAAAAAAAAAATGTGTATGAACAGCTTGAGGGCTACATCCTTCCTATGGTAATTCTAGAAACTCAGAAAGTACACCATCTGTACTTTAATAAAGCCACAGTACATTAAGATCACGTACCATATTTATCAGTATGTTGTTATTCTATATGTTACTCACAGGAAGACAGAATACAACATTTCCTCAAACTGTAAGAGCCTTTAAGGCATGGATTGCACCCACTTCCATGCAGTACTACAGACTTCACGTGGGGTCGAGGTCCTGAGAGAGTCAATGGACACAAATAAAATGTAAATTCTAAAAAAAAAAATATCAGTGGGAAATCAATTGACCACGGCAAATACATTGTAAGTCTGTATGTCCAGCTCAATAAGTACTTCTTCCCTCATGAGGATGATGGTAACAAATGAAAGGTAACGAGGAATAGGGAGGAAAAAAGAGTGTCATCCTCTTTGTAATCATGTTCCAGCCCCTGGGCTGGAGAGGCAGGTTGGTCCAGAATACCCTTGTACATTGAGAAACAATATAGGAAGTGCACGGCCCCCTTTTGTTGTACCTACAGCATTCAGTCCTGGGACTATGAAGGGCCTTAGTGCAGGGAGTCACCAGACAGACAGGAACCTCTGTTAGCATGGAATTCTAGGGAAGCAGCGGTATGGCAACGGAAAGAAAAGGGGAGCCCCTTAAGAAACAAACAGACACGATCCCCCTAAAATTGATGAAAGTAGGGAAGTGGATGGATATAAGACAGATAAAAAAGGATGGATGGCAGGGAAAAAAAATATATGGAAAAAAATGGAAATATAGTGGTGACCTATACCATAACACAGAGATATGCACAGGGCTGAAAGACCAGTCCTCCAGAATCCCCACAAAAACAGAATCATAGAATCATAGAATATCCTGAGTTGGAAGGGACCCTTAAGGATCATCAAGTCCAACTCTTGACACCGCACAGGTCTACCCAGAAGTTCAGACCATGTGACCAAGTGCACAGTCCAATCGCTTCTTAAACTCAGTCAGGCTCGGTGCAGTGACCACTTCCCTGGGGAGCCTGTTCCAGTGTGCAACCACTCTCTCTGTGAAGAACCCCCTCCTGATGTCAAGCCTAAATTTCCCCTGCCTCAGCTTAACCCCGTTCCCGCGGGTCCTGTCGCTGGTGTTAATGGAGAAAAGGTCTCCTGCCTCTCGACACCCTCTTACGAGGAAGTTGTAGACTGCGATGAGGTCTCCTCTCAGCCTCCTCTTCTCCAGGCTGAACAGGCCCAGTGACCTCAGCCGTTCTTCGTACATCTTTCACCATCTTCATAGCCCTCCTCTGGACACTCTCCAACAGTTTCATGTCCTTTTTATACTGTGGTGCCCAAAATAAATATAGCTGGAAACTATTAAAGAATTTGGGATGAGATCTCTGAAAGATCTCGGGACTCGACTGCCTCACAGCACCAAAAGAAACAATAACTTCACTCCTAATTTCTGAAGGAGTTAAGTCCACACTGAACATCAGAGAAAGATCCCACTCGTTGACTTTATTTACTCGCTGCCCAGCAAAACTAACTGTTGCTTTTTTTCTGTGTCTTCCTGTTCTTGTCTCCCTGATGCAGCACAAAACCTGTGAACTCTGTTCCGGCTGAGCATCCCCAGCTAGGCAGGCTCACTTCCGCATGCAAAACTACACATTCACATCCTTCTGGCACCCTACAGATCGTGGATACCTTCTAGCTTAATCTCTCCCTTGAAGTGGTTCATTTATATTTGAATCTCATACTCTACTAATTGAATACTAGTTGTTAAAAACCTGTAATCCTTACTTCCCTGGGAAGCGTGCTCTTCACAGCTGTCTTTGACACCACTTCAAAATGAATCGGATGAGAAGAATATAGCGATGTTTTTAAGGTTCACAACACCTTGATTAATAAGGCAATACACAATTTAAATGCTTGGTGAAATGGACTATGAAAATGGCTTTATCAAGCCATTTTTGTAAGGAGTAAGAATTTGTCTTGTAACATTAATCACAGTAACTGTGAAAGAGACTGATCCTACTATCCTTGCTCAAGTTCCCATGGAGCTTTTGCTTATCTAAGGAATGCTAAATCAGGTCTTTAAGGCAAGCTGCATTTTGAAATTCTTCGGTAGACCTTCCAGTGCATTCACAAGCATTACACATGACATCAGATACTTCTTATTTTTAAATCCATTAACCGCATGGCATACAACATGGAAAACAATACTCAGAGTCTCACAGTGGGTAAAGTGAAAAAAATAAGGTACTACTTACACTAAAGTGATGTTATAATCGTACATGATAGACAGAATGACAGAGCAGTTTCACTTGGACCAAGTAAACAGAAAGGGGAACAGAAAGAGGCTGGGAAACCTTTCACCACTGTCAGACCACAAATGTGTCCAGGCAGCAGCTTTCAGCTGAACACCTATTCATTTGCACAGAACTAATACATGAGGCATGCCTTAGAAATGTGCTTTTAAAATATGTCTGCCTGCATCACTTGGGAATGAAGGGAAAGAATACTAAAACAGCAGTAAAATTAGTGAAGTGGTCACCAATGCTGACTAATCTAAACTGTAGCAAATTATTTGTGCAATATACTAAGCAACTGTTTATAATCTTGGTAACAGCCCATCTCTTCTTCCCTTTCTGTCTGCCAGGATGCAATATTTTGACAGGAGACTGAACGTACAGGTCTCTGTAGCGTAGTTAATTAAGTATAGTTGTTTATTCCCTAGGCCTGCATAAAGATCTGCTGCTGAGGGAGGAATTGGGGAAAGGAGAACTATGAAACTCTGTATCAATACTAACTTGTTTACTCATAGCTCCTCAATCACTTCCTCCCACTGTTCAATTACCCCAACAGCCTCTACGCTGTGCTTGCCTTCAACCTGCAAAGACAGAGTAAATTAGGAAAATAGTAGGAGAGTGCCCTCAAATAGGCAACGCACACAGAATAAAAGAACAGTGGTGGTCAGTTCTTCAGGGGACTGCTGCCTTGTTAGTGCTCGTATATGAGATGTACATACATAGCGCTTCAAAAGGCTATTTTCACCTTCCCGGTAGGAGCTGGAATTATTTATCTGCTCTATATTCCACAGTGCAAAAGGAGCTGGAATTTCTTAATGTAGCACACACATGGCAGCTTCACGACAAGGGAACGACTACCGAGATCCTCTCAATACAGACATCCTCCCGTGATGACCTCTGGCACAAACACATGTGCTGGCACAAACATAAGCAGGGAGGGAGAACCAAGTGTATAAAGGTGGGACAAGTGCAGGATTACTTTTTTGGTTGCACTGTTGGCTTATGCAAGTTTAAGCTGTACCAGCAGTTACAGCTTAAAACACGAGGGGATGGTATAAGGCACAGACATGAGGATTTGCCAGAGAACAATCACATTGCAGTATAAATGATACCAGTTACATGAAAAAAAAAAGCGGGGGGAACTACTAGAGAAGACTTGCTAACAGTGGTTGTGTTTTCACTAAGAAACCCTTCTAACAGATAGAGGCTGTGAAATAAACCCAAGACACAAACTGGAAATCACACTGCAGAGGCAGTCACATCGTTTGAGATTTCTAACATTTAACAAGGAAAAGCGGTATGAAATGTCTTGTAAGAGACAAAACTACATCTTCAAGGTTACCAAGATCTTCAGAGAACTTCAGGTGCCCAGTCACTGTCTAATTAAACACTGCTGCACATAGTAGCTGCCTAGATATCTGAGACAGTCTGAACCAATCTCCTGCTTTCCATCCTTTCATCTTTCAGTTTCATCCTTTTAAAAGAATTACTCAAAGTGAAAGAGCAGATTAGCTTTCATTATTGCAAGGCAACAGAATAATAGGGTCTTAGAGATTCTTCAAGAGATGTTTGATTACAAATATGCATCCAACAGCAAAGGAAATCTCGATAAGAGCAAAGGTTAGCTTGTGATTCTAAAGATCACCTAGGCTACTAATTCTGATCAGAGTTCAAAATGGAAAGTGGCCTTTTTTCTTTTTTTTTCTTCCCACTGAAGTTGGTGACAACAGTATTAGCTTGCCAGAGGAATGTGTCAAACTGATGAAGAGATCAGAGTCTAACCTAACACCTATGCGCACCCTCTTATTCTTACACAGGGAAGGACATTGCTGTCAGCAGCACAGCACGGCTATTCAAACCTTCCGGGTACTTCAGGAGAACTACACTGCACCAAAATGTTCCTACTTTATGCATCAACATACTAACTGTGCCTCATCTAATTCGAAAATCCACTAAACCCTACACAAACTCAGCCGTGGACTCTTCTGCCCTTTTGCCATACTCATGGATATTGCAACAAAATCCCACCGAAAACTGGAGTCTAATTCCTACTGCCCACATCATCCATCTCCATCACTGAGGGTTTGGTCTGAATCTCCTGAACGAGTCCAGATGCTCTCTGGATCACATCTCTCCACCTGGCCCTCAGCCAGGCCCCGTCCAGCTGCTCTCTGGATGAAATCCCTACAGCATGGCTCCCTGCCCACTCCAGCTGCTCTCTGGATTGAGTCGCAGCTCCTGGTCAGTCCCGCAGCTCTCTCTCTCCTTCCTCAGATGCCAAACATGAGCCACAAACTCCTGTAAGGACTACCGAGCACAGTCACTCAGGTGAGTAAGAACATCCTCTTTTGGACTCGGCCAGCAAGCCATCCCTCCACTCTATGGCTACTGGAGCTAGAGTGAAGTGAAGCTTTTTGGAAGAACAATTCACTTATTGTACTTTTGCAGTCACTTAGTCACTAAAAGATACAATTTCAGGTTGAGGAAGACGGGCTCCACTTTGGTGTCAGAATCCTTCAAACAGTTTAATGAAAAACATGTATTTAAAATCTCACGCTCACTTGCCTTATTACAGAGATTAACAACTGACCCACGCACACGGTGAATTTTCAGCCCTCTTTGGTATGTGTTGCTTCCACTTTCTTTGCTCCAGTTGTGTGTGTACTAATAGCAGATGGGAAGTGGCTAGATTCTGCTCTCTGAAGTGCTCTCTGCCAGCATTTCTAGTCAATTTGACTCCATGGTTTAGCACACAGAGCTGAGTGGCAGGAGACTGCAGCTCAGAAACAAGCAGGGAAAGGCAGAGTATGAGAATACAGTTGCAGGGGGGAACCACAGACATAACACAAAACAGAGTGAAAATGAGAACAAAGTGACAGCTACAAAAAAAAAAAAGAAAAATAAAAGCAGAACAAGCAGAACAGAGCACATACTGCAAAGCCAATAAATTGTACGGAGTGGAAAAGAAGGAAAAAAAAGCAGAAAGGGAAAAATGAACAAGGAAAGAGAAGCAGGCTAGAAGAACATAGCAGCAGTTAGAAGTCTGCAAATGCTCCTGTTCTTTCGTTTCACCCCGATTTTGAATGATGTTACAAACTTATGGAAGTTCAAAATGTTGAGGTATGGAGCCCAGTGGTCTCTCACTGGAAATGTGTAATAGACCTACTGTTAGGGTACGTTAAAATGGTTATTAAGACTACTGTCACTTGCAATCACTTAAGGAGAGCATATGATATTTCAACCTCAAATTTCAGTTAGAATAGATGAAACGTTGGCTGGCAGATTGCCTGCAGTGTCACCATGGACTTCAGAATAGCCACGACATCGCAGCTTCAGTTAAAGACCCAGTCCCCACATTCTTTTTGTGTGTGTTTTTTTTTTTCCCCCCATTGGAACTGTAATGCTAATGTGGCCATATAGCATAGAAGACAATATTTGCAAAAATATTTGCAAACTCCTTCTTACATAGCAGCATCTCACGTGTGGATTGCACCATCCCCTTCTGCGCTGTTAGTTCTCCCACAGTGCGCAAAGACTCGAGAACAAAAACAGTGGTGTTACTGCTGATACCTGCACGTCAGACACAACTTGTCTCACAGCTGATTTAACCAGTTATTTTCTTATCAAACTTCCAGGGTAAATTAGCAGGCTGTATAGCAAAGATTTTAAGTTGATGCAAAAGACCAAGGCATGGGATCAGACTAAAGGACTCCTCAGAAGATGCTCCACGAAATGGAAAAAGCTTTGCACATCTGGCTTTCAGCCCGCTTAGGATTTTAGAGAAGTGTGGATTTTTAACAGGATACACACTACAAACGCAGTCACAGCGCTACCCAGCTCCAGCCCCACCTTCGTGGAAAGGCGGATAAAGATACCTGGAAGGCGTCTGTCAGGACTTTTTGCACCGGCTGCTAACCAAGCTGCCGTACCTAACATTTTACTGGGCTCAAAACCAGTGTCCGAGTGACAGCTGTCACTGCGAGGCCCTCCCAGGGGGCCACATATCCCAGCCAAAGTGAATTTGCACCTTCTCAGCCCCATACACTCACGCCGCTTAGGATGCTAAGATACCCACCCCCGACAAGAAGGCTGAACGAGTCGGAGCAAGGGCAGACTAGTGCTCCCGCAGACCTTCACAAACGCAACCACCTCCGCCGGCAGCAGCAGCCGGGCAGCCCGTACCTGTTCCCGGTGCGAGGAAGGGGCGGCGGGGGGGCTCTGAGGGCTCGCACCACTTTCGGCGTGCCGGGCGCTCCTTCTGCCTCCTCCTCCCAGCCCCTGACGGGAAAACAAAGTTGACAAAACCGGTGCCGAGCCCCCACCGGCCGTGAGCCGCGCCGCTCCCTGCCCCACGAAGCTCCGGGGCCGCCGAGCCGAGCCCGCGGAGGGCGGCGGGGCCGGGGCCGGGGGTCTCGCTCGGTCTCGCTCCGTCCCGCTCCTTCTCCCCCGGCCGCCCCCCGACCCCCCGCCCTACCTGGCGCGGAGCGGCCGCTCGCCGCCCAGGCGCATAAGGCAGGCGGCCAGCAGCAGGCTGCCCAGCGCCGTGGCCAAGGCGATGACAGCCCGCATGGTGCGCTCGGCGGCGGCTCCCGCCGCAGCTGCGGCCGCCCCATAGTATTTAAGGCGGGCGGCGGGCAGGGGGAGGAGGCCATGGTAGCACAGGGGCGCTGCGCCCCGCCTCTCGCCCTGCGCCGCCGCCATCAGCCCCCCTCCCGCCTCAGCGCCGTGCCGCCCAACTTTCCCCCTTTCCCCTCAGGAGGCCGCCGTGTGGGGCTGCAGCGCTATGGGGCTGCCTCCTCGGCTCCACCGCTGTGGGGCGAAGGGGGCTCCCGTGTGGGGCTCCCGTGTGGGGCTCCCGTGTGGGGCTCCCGTGTGGGGCTCCCGTGTGGGGCTCCCGTGTGGGGAGCGGGTCCTCCACCGCGGCGGTGGCAGAGGGAGGGTCCTGGAGGGGAGCGGTACGCTCAGGTCGCCGCGCTGTAGTGTCTGTATCTTTCTCTAGTTACAACGCTCAGCCTGCTTTTCTTACATAAAACGTGTTGTCATTGCCCTCGGTGAATAAATCTGTGGTAAAAGCTTGCAGTTTCTGGTGGTTTGATTTTTGTTGTTTGTTTTTAATTCTGTCGTTAGTGGTGTTTGCGCGGAGCCAAGCACTGCTATGAGAAATCAAGTCAAATGACAAGGCACCTTTAATTAGACACCCTTTATTAAGAGAACGGATAATAGAGATGCTACATCTCAAAACAGCCGTTCAGTCAGAGCAAGCAGGCTGACTACTTACATTTGTAGATTTTTCTATATCCTTCCTGTTTTCTGTATTTGTTACCATCTGAACTTCCCTTCTTGCTCTGCTGTAAATCAGTGGCTCAGAAGTCTCAAAAATGAGAGCCCTGTCGTAGTTACATAAATGAAATAACGAGGGGCTTGGTAATGTGACTGGTAAGTGGTTAGATATTGCAATAAGCCGCAGCATGCCTATGGTCCATCAAAGGAACTGCACAGCACCAGCTGTGAGGCTCTACACCAGGAAATATCTCATTATTTGTTCCAGGGCACTTGGTAAGGCACTGGAGAGCAGCGCTGTGGGTGCTGGCAGCAGCTGAGGGCTGCCATGGCGAGGGGCAGCAGGTATCGCCTGGGCTCACCGAGCACCTCAGAGGCTGCTCGGCCTCCCTCCTGGCTCTGAAGTACTTAGTCATAACACAGAAACAGAAGTCAGCAGTAAGGCTTCTGAAGTCCTGGAAAGGTTTGGTGGTTAGAGTCTGTCATAAATTGTAAACATCTTGGAGGAAAAATAAAAAATCACCTTTTCTGGGAAATTGACTTCCTTTTCAGGCCTGTGGTATAAACTGAGTTGGCACTGTATGTGAACATGGGCAAACTGTCAAGCTTTTCAAGGTAAATATGTGTTTGTTGGTTAGTGGATGTTAGAAACTTCAGTTCCACTGTTACCTCAGAAAAATGCAAAGATTTCTGCTTATCTTAGTAGATACTAGCAAACTATTTTGCAATTTCCATTAAATACCACGTAAACCAATACATCTTCCATTTCAGAAAGTCTAATGATATTCTATATCAGATGTGAAGGAAGGACAGCTAAGAATTACAGTCCAGAAAACATTTTTTTTTCACTCAGTGTTACTTCTCTCTGAAGTACTTTTCCCATGAGTTCTGAGGTATCTTTGTCAGCTAATCCATGGGAAAATTAGTGATGTAAGGACATTGTATTTCAAGCTACAGGTTTGCTGCCAACACCAGTCTAATACCAGCAGGTTTTTTTTTCCCCCAGATCAAAAGGTTAATCTTTGCATCATATTGAAGTTCTTGCAAAGAAAAGGGGAAGATAATAAACAATATCTGTTTAAATTAGGCTTAGAAATTGTTTACAAACAACTTTACAAATGCCTATTGATTGATTGTCACAGTATCTGTAGGTGTTAACAGCCTTAATTCTCTGACAGAGCAGCTTAGTAGAGAAGTTTAATGACCTAACTAAAGGATGAGTCAAGAATCGATGGTAAATCAGAATTTGAATTTAGGAATGCTGGATTCAACTATTGTTTGTGTCTCCTCCATTGTGTTGTCACATCAAGAGCAACAGCTTCCCATAACCTAGCATAAAGGTCAAAAAGATAAAGGCACAGGTGCCCAAGAAGCCATGCAGAAGAGGACTGTGTCCCACTCCATCCCCTTTCTGACAGCTCAAAGCTGCTGCGTCTTGGCAGTGGCCCCCAGCTTCTGATTTCCATTAGCTTCTGGAGTCGGTGAGAACTGCTAATTGCTGGCTTGCACAGAAGGAAGAGATCACTAATCAGCCAGGTGGTGTCACGATGACTTTGCCACCGAGTTCCTACATCCCTACTTAGCTGCTAATTTGGAAAAATAAAATATGGCCTTGGGTATCATCTGTGAAGGGCTGCTCCCCCCAGGTTGACAGGATTGCATCTCAAAAGGAGCCTGGTGGTGCCTGTAGGGCTGCCTGGTCACATGGTGCTGGTACGGCCGCCTTATTTCCAGCGGCTAAATCATATTAAGAAGCAATTAATGTTCATTAAACGCTTTCCTAATGCTGCCTTCTCATCTAAGCAGTGGCTGTCACAGGGATATTAGCTATTCCAAGCAGGAGGGGAGGGGAGTTGGTACAATTAGGAAGAGGACCAATGTATCAAAGGTGTTTGGTGAAACTGGAGTCCCACATGGTGGTAAGCCTTGGAATTCTCCAGAGTGAGGCGCAGGTGTGAGACTACTATTCTTAGTTTAGGCATCACTGGAAGTAGATACTGTTAGCAATAAAATAAAAATGCATTTCAAACTGGGAAGAAGTCACTTGTTCATTGTATTTCACAACTTTTTATTTCTTTCTACCTGTAGTTCCAGGCAGCATGGTTTAAATAGTCGTAAGCAGCAAAAACTGAGTTGCTGTCTGCCAAACACCAAGATCAAAGTATCCAGGCAAACGACAAGCACCCCCATTTAAAGCAAACAAACAAACAAAAAAGCTAAATTCAAATCCAAAACTAGCGAGTACTTTGTGTGGTTGTTGGTGCTATGCTTTTGTTCAGTCATTCCTTAATATTTTTCAGTATTTTTTTTCAGATCTTACAAGTTGGGCTTTATGAAAATAATAACCTAATAACAAAATTCAGACAGCATACAGTGTATCGAGGTCTAGACAAAACACGCTGAAGTACCGGGTGTTTCAAAGCAGTTACACATACCCCAATTTTGAGATAGTCATCAAGAACAGCAGTGACAGCTCATCCTGTAAGGCACTGTTCACTCTCCACAGTCAAGATGAAAAGAGGGCACGTGGAGAACTCTTCAAGATGTTGAGTGTCTCATAAGATGTCACACTGATGGTAGGACTGGCCTCCTGTGCAGAAAACGAATATGGTATTCACTGTTGCAAATGGAATATAATTTTTAGGTCAGAGGAATGTACTGCTCGTGCTCCTCCACATTCCTCTCTTTAGTTTGCGCAGGTAACCAGCTTCCACTGCTCAGTAACTGTGATCCCGCCTGACAGCAGACAAACGTTCATTGTCTGAGCTGCACCTCGTAGCATGAGCAAACTGGAGGCCGGTAACTGTGCTGAGAATCAGTGCTCTATTGCCAGCAACCAAGCAAGACTTCATCCAATTAAGGGCACGGCTGGTGTTGATATGCCCATGATTGTAGCGCAATCCAATGTGTATGTTCTTCCGAAGGAAGCTAATGGGAAGAAGAGGATCTGAATACTAATTAGATACAAAGGAGGATTTTAATGCAGAATTCCTGACAACTTGCAGGTTGTTAACCTGAAGGTAAAGACTTCTTTTTCTGTTCTCTCTTCTTCCTAAATGCACTCAGCCTGACTTCTTAACGTGACACCATAAGAAAGGCCGCACTGGGTCAGGTGAGAACAGCATGTTCTTCAGGCAGCGCTCAGCAGCAGACTCCTGGGGAAGAGGCATGCAACGATCCATCCCTAGATCCTTTCTCAGCTTCCAGCAATCAATAGATCAGCTATCTGTGGGTTTGGTTGCCTTTCATAGATTTTTCTTCCATAATTGTGTCTAATTGCTCTTGAAACCATGTAAACTTTTGTCATCGACAGCAGCTTGTGTCAATGATTTCCATCCAGTTTGAAATCCTTCCCATTACAGTTACCCCAGGAACAATTTTCTGAGAAAAAATTATATTGTTATTTGGAAACACTGGTTTCCTATGCTAAAGGACATGAAGTGCTAAGTATTCTTTTGTAAAGAATTTTGCTACACATTGCACAAATTAGCACTGTTGTTAATACAAATGCACAGCATCCATTGCTAGAATCAAGGGTGAGTTATTACAGAGCATACTGTGAATGCAAATTAAAAATAATGCACGGCACTCAAACAAATCCTAATGGACCAACGGCACAATGTCAAATACATCAGTAGCAAAGACTTTTAATACTATTATTAAAGCCCCAAACAAACAAACAAAGCAAGTAAATCAACGCTAACAAAAACTGTTTGAGCAACATTTACTCGTCATAGATCAGCACGCAGGCGGATGGTGCAGCTCCCAGCTGTTCTGAAAACGCCTGAGCGGCAGAAGGAGGGATGTCACGTAGCACAAGGCTTCTCATCAGGCAGGATGGTCAACAGGTGAGGTAATTATCTTCAGCTAAATATTTCTTTCCATCGGTGAGTATGGACAATGTGTCCAGCTACTTATCTGTAGAAAAATCTAATTTGGGATCACGTTTGTTCAAGTGTGAAGAGAAAATACTCAGCACTAAGAATGAGAGACCATGGTGGAGTCAGAGTCATCCTTAATACAAGTGATGGGCTGCAGTGGTCAGTCAGCATCACTTACACTTATGGGAAATCAGAGCCACAGTTTACAAAAATAACTAAATGGATGATGTAAGTATGCAGAGAGCAGGGATTACTGGGAAGGAGAAAAGAGGGATGGCTGTGTGAGGGCCTAATCCTGGGATGGGAAGATTACCTCTTGAGTTTCATCCAAGACAGTGGCCTGAGGGCCCATCTCCAAGTTATTTTGGGGTGGTCATAGTCCACTGAAAAAAGCTGGAGCCCCACCCACCCTTTTTTTCCCCTTTCTTACATTTCTTCTGTAGAAATTCACAGAGTACAGTAAATAAAAAAATAAGGACACATTATATGCTACTACCAGATAGATAGATTACTTTGTTGGTACTGAAGAAAGCAGCAGATGTGATACAGAGCACCATAAACTCATGGGTGTAAAGGAACCTGGAACCAGGATGACAGGACGTCTGTCTTTAAACTGAGCAAAAGCCATTAACCTCATTAAATGGAGTTAAAAATATAACTGCCCAGATTGCAACCTAAACCTATTTTCACATAAGACTGATTCTCCCATTCTATTCTGCAGTAAAAAAAATGTTGAATACTCCATAGAAACATTGCTGCTGTGAATCCTGGATTCTCCATTTTCCATAACCTTTTGAAGCTGTTTGCAGAGCTGCAAAGTGAAGGCTGACAAAGCTGCAGTGCAGGCAAGGCGAGGAAGGTGCCAAATGGGTGTGGGTGTGCCTCAGGCCCTGGCCCCACAGAGGGATGTGGGGATCCATGGTGGGGGCTTGTGGCTGGGAAGTGCCCATCTGGGAGTGGACCTGGGGCTGAACCCACGTCCCAGAGGTCATGGTGGAGGTGAGGACACTGTCCTGAGAGGGCTGTAGGGCTTGGCAAGGTCCTTTAGACTTGGCTTTAAACACATGAATATCTCTGTTAAACTGGGGCCAGTCTCCTGCTTCTAGTTAAGCACAAATCGTCTGAAAGGTCAGTATGTCTCCACAACGAAACATCAGCACGAAATGTCCGGGTGGGGGCATACCCATGCAGCAACAGGGAAAAGCAGGACGGTAACAACTGTCAGAGCACACCCTGGGAAGAGAAGAGACATAGGAAAATAAGCCGTGCGATAAAATACCTCTTGGCATCGGGGCTACCTCAGGAAAACAAAACCCAGGAAAGAAAAAAGCCCAGACAATTCTGTATTTCTGTTTGTCAAGTAACACCCTGAGATATTTCTGAACTGGAACTGAAAGCCTTTACCTCCAAACAGAAATACATCCAGGCAACTTCAACAGCTGGCAAGACGTGCCAGCATTTGGGAAGGATACCTGTGTTTTGAAGCCTGCAGTCCTGAACAGATCACCATGGGAGCGGTGGGATTTGTGCTGCAGCTGGAGCATGGCCAGGGCAGCGTTGTGATGCTGGGGCTGGGAAGGCAGTGGGGGAACCAGGGCTGGGGGCAGCTGGGAGCAGTGCTGCCCCAGTCAGGGCTGGGAGTGAGAAACCATGATCTGTGCCTTGGCCAGGGCAGGTGAGGCTACAGGAAGGAGCTGGGGCTTGTTCCTTCGTCCAGCAAACCATCGTTTGTGCTGAGCTGTCTCTGTCTGTCCTCTCAGTTCGTGGTGCTATGTACAGCGCTGCATCCCCGCAGCCAGATCCATCCGTATGTAAATACCATCTCCTCTGTGATTCACGCAATAATAATAGAAAAAATCCAAATAATTTAAATGTTACCTTCCCCGCTTCAGTAAATACACTGGTGAGCTGTGCCTCAGAGACAGATCCCGCTGATCGTGTTACGCTCCTGACTCGCTTTCATTAGGCTCTGCACATATATTGCAGTTCTCACTAAATCCATGTGCTGGGTAAGCCAGAATCCCTCTTATGGTTCTCAGATAGCCAATTACATATTTGTCTCCCTCTCAATTACAGTGCTTCCAGAGAAAGTACATTTTTGTTTATTATTATCCAGTGCTTTCAGTGTCCTGACAGGATTAAGGTCTGGCGAAGGGGAAAACCAAATGTAGCCCAGAAGAAAATGAGTGCCATCTCAACAGAGGGATCAATACTCATATTTAGCATTATTTTCTGAAACAGGCATTCAGTACCTGGCTCCCAGGTGAGACTTGCATAGTACGTGCTCATTTTCTCTGTGGGTACTTACAGATTGATCCACCTTCCTTTTAACTTTGAGGGCTGTGACACCCACGGTACTTGTTTGGAGACGCACTATGTTAGGTGCCATTAGGACTGTCCACGAGTTAACAAGTCTGCCTAATGGACTAAGTTCATTAGGTGTATGGTTTACATACAACATTTCTGAGTCATTTTTATTCAATAATATTGGCATAACCATCAGCTAGGAGAGACTAAAAGCAAAGCAGTGTTTGGGAGGAGGACCCAAAGGGAAGAGCAGGAGCGAGCAGGGGATGGGAAGCTGGTGAGGGGATGCTGGGGGGGCTGTGGGGGCTTGGTGCGGGGCTTGGTGGTACCCCAGGGTCTGTGGGGCCCCAAGGATGGAGGGGAGCAGTGGGGAGGGGGAGGAAGGCATTTCCATCAGAGAGAGTGCTGATGCTTGAAGTACCATTATCATGCTGCTGGGGAAATGTGCATTTTAAATACCCACGTTTAAAATCCTTTGCTTTTAATTTTGTGTTTGCATATTGCATGAGTGTGCATTTGACCGAATAGCTGACTGTGTGTAAAAGGCGATTCTAAAAGCAAGGAATCATCACTTGAAACCTACAGCTGGAGAAAATTTATTCAGGCTTCCCAGATGTGCTCGGGCTCAGTGTGGCTGTGGCTAAGAGCAAACTGAGAATTTAACAAGCAGGCAATATGTGCTTTTATTGATAGCTGTTAGGTGCGGTCATGAAAACCTGGTCGAGTACTGCTGGCAGCTGACAGGGCTAGGGCGGGCAGCAGCAAAGCAGCACAGCAGCCCCTCTCCGTACTGCCCCAAATCACTCTGCCTGCATTTTCCTCGGGAACAGGCTCAGCCCCTGCACCACTCCTTCCCTCCTTCTGCAGCCCAGTCTTCAGTAATGCCCACGGTGCAATAGTCTTGTGAAGAACTGATCTTTTCACCAGGAACGAGATTGACACCACAGATTCAGTCCAGATAGGAGGAACTGGAACTAGGTCCCTTTCTCAGATACGTTGAACTAAATTACCTGCACTGAACTGCGTGCTTTCAGTTCCGTGGCACGTTGGCTTCTAGCGAAGGATGACTAACACGGAGTGGCAGGTACCCGAAAAAGCTGCTGTGAACGTAGCTTACTGAACCCTGCAAGACAGAAACCGGTGGTCGTCATGGGGCTCGTTGTGTGTCTGCCTGTGATGCATGTCAGAATCTGAAGAAAGATGATCTCTGGAAATTAAAAGGTGCCAAGAAATTCAAAATTGTGACATATTGATTTCTTTGTACAGACACCATATTATCTGTAAAGCTGCAACACGGCACTATAGCTTGATGTTTTTCTCTTTAATGATTGCTTAGCAGCCCAGTTATAAATACCGTTTTCCTATTTACTGACATTTTACATTTATTGAGCATATATTTTATCTAGACTCATAAAGCTAGAGCAGGAATTTTTTAATAAAGGTAAAAGTATTTCAGGCTAAACAAAAGAAATAAGGTGTGACCATGGGAGTGCACAGCTCCCAGTAGGCAATGAGGAGGTGCTGCCAGAGGTTCTGCAGGGAATAAGGGGAGGTAGACGTGAGCCTGGGAGCATGGAGAATTGCACTCACAAGGCACCAATCTGAATCCATGCTTGGCTGAGACCCTGGGGCTGATGTGAAATGACTGGTGGTGCTTAAAAGTATCTGCTCCTTTTGCCCTACAGAAGGTGTCATCCTGACCACGTCCTGCAGCACATGCTGGAGGGGACAGCAGGGATGGGAACCCTGTTTTGCCCAGCCACTGGGTGACCAAGCCCTGGGAAGGCAGAATGCTCTATGGGGAGGGCACACTGGAATCAAATCACTCATGGTCTTTTCCAGCTGTAGCAAGTAGGCATTTTTTTCCAACTATGGCATCTGCACTCACAGGTCAAGGCAGTGTGACAAAAAAGTGACAGAACTCCCACTTTGACTGTACCAATCTATTCTAGAATCATAAGGTTAAGACCTTATGTATGTTATTTGGAAATCTATGTTAGATTCCTGATTCCACATTTAGTCACCCCTCTGATATTTACACACACAGTGTTTTGGGGAATTAAGTAAGTTATTAAATATAGGCTTAGAAAACTAACCTCCCAACCATATTTTATTTCTAAACAGCCTACAGATACTGTTTTCTCCTAGGCAGGATAAAGTCTAAGATGAGTTAATGATGTACAAACAAGCTGGTTTTGCCAATTATAGGTACAAAAACTTGTAAGGACCTCTGCTTTTAAAGGGAGGCTCAAGTAATGCATTTTTCAGGCAAGCATCAGCCTCATTAGATCTAGTTATTTAAAAGATCTTGAAAAAAAGAGATATGAATGACAACCTTTATGGGCACAGCTGAGATGCATGGCTGGGTTTCATATGATCAGATAATCGTCATTTAAAATATACACATCCACATCTGAATCTTTCTCCCTGGTTCCACTTATATTTAAAGTAAAGACATTCATTTCTGGGGAGAAATTTACCTCATCCAAATGTGAACATCTTTAAGCTCAGGCTTCTTACCATGCATAAAAAAAAAAAAAAAACATACAGAGAGACCTGTTCAGCTGTAAGTGAGATAAAGGCCTCCTGCCTGACAGTGAGAGAGATTTAGGGGAATTAAAAGCATTCCTGTCCTCATCTGAAAATGCAGATTGTTTCCTTTATTCAAATGTTTTGTGCCATGAGACAGGTGCAAGCTTTTAAAGCATTTCTTACATAGCTTGGTACATAACATCCACTGAAGATGTGATTGAGTCAAGTTCCATCTGGAAGGCCTTTTCCAGCCTCAATGATTCTATGATTTAACATGGACTAGGCTCATCAATTCTGGGTTTTAATAGCACTTGCATATTTAATTACTTGGGAAAAATAATTCACAGAGACTTGGTACAGTACATGAACTTCATGGACATGTTTCTAGAAGTTAATTTTCTAGACCAAGCACTGTGCACCCCTGCAAAACCCAAACCCAGAGATCCCTTCTTCATCCCATTTCAACTTCTAATTTAAGGCCATTTAATCTACACAGTTTGGCCTGATAAAAAAGTGCTTTGGAAACTTGAAGGAAATGGGATTACAGTTTGAAATAGCGTTGTTCACAATGAAGGGGCTATTGCCGCACTTCAGGGCCTCTGCTGCATTAATTAAAGAAAGGAGCTATGGCTCCCTGTGCTTTCTCAGCAACTGTGGGTCAGATTTGGTCGGGCTATGGAGTTTGGGCTTTCAATTTACATATTTCATGTAAGACAAAAAGGTGCAACATGAGAGCACAAAGTAGTGAGCGTTTTACTAGAAGCAGGATTTCAGGCATTGCCATCTGTTTGCTAACAGCAGCATGCCCCCTCTTTTTATATCATTTACTCTCATAAATATTCTTATTGACATAAGTTATCCTGTCAATAAGTGCATTTGGTGCATTTGCTTGGCCTACTTCAGCTTCCTCTGAAATTAGTGCAGAAATGCACCTTTATCTTTCCTTTCCTTTTCCTGTAGAAAATGGCCGCCATCACCTTCTGGGCTACAGCAGGGTGGGAGTTTATCAGCACTTGCCACTGAGATCAAAGGGGATTTGGCTGCTAAATTTCATAGAGAGCAGAATTAGTTGGCAGGGAGCACTCAGGAAAATCCTACCCCCACCAGAGGAGCTGATCCCTTGGCAGGGAAGGGCTCTGGTCCTCTGAGACTGGGAGGTGTTGGGGTGCATGTGGAGCTCTACCAGCCTGGCAGGTGGCAGTGGTCATGTTAATGTCATGCAGAACATGCTCGCTGTGGTGCTAGGGTTACAGAAAGCCCCTTCTCTAAGTTATTTTTTCCCTGTTTATCAGAGGCTTGGAAAGAATACTGGGCTTAAATTTTCTTTTACATGAGAAAGAAAATATTTAATGAGTGGCTATGTGCTGTGATGTGCCAGAAAGCTGAGAGAGGAGCAAAGCAGTGAAATCCCCTATTCTGTCAAGCTGAGCATGTTCCTTCAAGAAAATAAGCTGCCAGCGGTTTCATTGTGCTGAGACACAAATGTGCAAGGTGATTACAGCAGATAAAGCCCCTGAACGGAGCTCGAGGAGCCAGGCACGCCGCGCGCAGAGACCTCGGTGGCGCGACCCCCAGGCCCGCGGCCTGGCCGCGTGTGAGGCCTTCGGCAGGGCACTGCAGCCGGCCTGTACTGCAGGGGCCGAACAAATTGGAGCCGAACTCCTTAAAACAAAGGTTGGCAGCACTGTAACAACAACAACAACCCTTCAGCTGCAATAAAAAAAAAAAGGAGAGACTTCTGGAAACTGGCAGTCAAATTGAAGCCCTGCATGAAAGCTGTGTCTAAAACCCTACTGTCAATTTGCTTCAAGAACTTTGCTATGCTGCATTTGAGTCATTGTATTCAGCTAAAGAAGCAGAAGTGCTAAAAGAATTTCCACTATGGAAAACATTCAAAGCTGTTTTAATTTATTAAGTTCCTCTTTATTAAGCAACTTTTCTATGGAAAGGGAACTATTAATTAGTGTAGATGGTTCTATCTCAGAAAACAGGGAGCTTGGCTCTGAGAAGAGTTCACGCTTCTTCAGCCACTCCAGCCACGCTTCTCCACCTTTTCTCAAAAAATATCTGCTGAGGAGCCATGATAGTTTGAAATAATAGTTATTGTAGGATTTCTTCAACGCATGTGCTATTCTTAGTTTGAACAAAATAGACACTCTTTGATAAGCCGTCTGATACTTGTTAGTGTATGCTTTATGTGAATACACTTTATACCTGAGCTGGAATCAGTAATTAGCCCATGATGTAGCAATAGATTATAATGCCACAGAATTAGAGATGCAAATGGTTTGGTCATGAGTTGGCTTCACTGCACACCCTAAACTAAATTGGATTAGGGGTGATTGCCTTTCTCTGGCCAGGATTAAAACGATAGCTGTTTCTGAGATCAAAAAAATACTCCCAGGACAAAATCTCAAGAAACTGAAGGATGCCTAGGATTTAATTATTCATCTTGTGATATTTAGTGTTTTTCCCACTGCTCAGTCACTGGAGTCATGAGATTCTGAGAAGCTGAGCTTTTTCTTTAAAAACTAAATTCTCAGCTCTTAAAATTGCAAAAGAGAAAAAAAAAAGAAAGAAAGAAAAAAAGAAAGAAAGGAAGGAAGGAAGGAACCTCTGGAGTGTTAAAGAAATCCAAGAGAAAAAAGATCAAGTGTTTTGGAAGAATTGCTGTATTCCTATGCAGTTTTTGAAAATTTGTGCTTGACACTATCAGTCATTTCTTCTGTCTTCAGCAGTGGCAAGCAGCTAATATTCTCAAGAGACTTGGATAGTTCATGGGGATAGTTTTTAACCCATTTTTTGCTATCTGATCCTTACACCCAAACCCATGAGGATAAGGCAGAGCAGAGAATAAGGCAGAGCAGAGGATAAGGCACATCCTCCGCTGCAGCAAGCCACATGCGGGCCAGGTGGGAGCTCTCTGGCATGCCTGGAACCGGTGCCTCCTGACAGTGGCTGATATTTACAGTGCTGACAACCCAGTGGCAACTACCTGCAGTCAGCAGCAGTATTAATTCTGTATTCAGGGAGCAGATTTTTAAGCCAGGCTGTTATGAAAGCGAGCAGATCAGTGTTAACACACACACACACCCTGTCCTGACAGCTGGGTCTTTGCCTCCAGAATGACAGCTGGACAACAGCTGTCACACATTTAAGGCCGTAACAACAGCCACCGTGACTAAGGGTAGCCTAATTTCTTTGTCCAACCATGTCTGAGAGGAGAAATACAAGGAACAGAGGATACAGAGAGAAGGCTTTGCGTTTGTGTAACTCCTGAGCTTGCAGCAGTCAAAGCACTGGAATCTCTGTGTTAATGGTGATCTCCAGGCTGTCATGTTAAAAAAACTAATGGAGTTGTCTTCCATGAATTTGTCTAAACTCCTTTTGCCACATGGAATTGAATCCCACACCTTAGTTGGGCATTGTGTGAAAAAAACACTCTGCTACTTTGTTTGGATTCAATCTCTGATAGTTTCACCACATGATCTTCACAGTGTGACAATGGTGACTAACATTTTCTCATTTATCATCCTCATACCAGCCATTGATTTAAATATCTTTCTCTTAATGCTTCTAAGTTGATGAGCTGTTTTCTATTCTATTCCTTTACATCTGGAAGCAATCATCAAAAAGACTGAAAAAAAATAGGAACACAATTTACAAAGATATCAAAGGTTTCCAATATCTGCCTTTAGGACATTTTTTCATTGTCTTTGATAATTAATTTGCCAATACTACAAGCCACATTTCTAACAAGGTCTTTTTGCATAAATACAAGATACAATACCAAGGTGCTGACTATCTTTCACCTGTGGCTGAATGAAAACACTGCAAAATAGCCAAAGAAAATGTCAGGATAAATAGATCAGAACACCAAAAACACTGTTGCAGGAAAAATGTAAGAAATATCACTTCAAGGTTTTGTGGAAGAATCTAACTTGAAGGAACTATTTATAGGTGCTGCATATTATGTTAATTTAGCATCTCCTGACACACAAAGGCTTCCTTTGAGAGCCTTTGTAGAAAAAGAAGGAAGACAAGGAAGACTGCAAGAAAGAGAAGGCCTTACAAACAGAGTTATGATAAAAGCTGCTGCTGCTGTAAGAGATCATCAGAAAGAGAATGAAATGGTGAGATGCCATTCATCACATTGAGAAATGCTGATAAACAGCTTGTGGTTAGGTGGGACTACCTACAATATTTATGAAGAGGGCTATGTTATCAGAAGAATGCAATTTGTGGGCTCTTTACAAACCCATCCTGATTTCCACCCGTCTATTTGTTATTTGCAAGAATTCATTCATACACCTCACTCAAAACACGAAGAAAAAACTCATTTCGATTTGAGAACGAATTTCGTTTCACTGAAATGTTTTTTTTGCATAAATGGGATGAGAAATTTTCAGCTTGCGGATTGTATGCAATAAGGTCATTTTAAGTGGGTTATATTCATTGTACTGAGGTCATTGATCATGCTAGTTTTTCTACTGTATGCATGAAAAACAAGCTCTTTGAAGTGGAAAAACAGGCCAGAAGTGGTGAACTATAGACAATGAATATAAATAATAGAGAGCAAACAGAAAGGATCTGAGCATCATAGAATTTCAGGTTGCGTTTTGTTTCTGGAGGTTTAAAGGGGATAGTGGCACACTGACCACCTTCACAGGCTGCTTTACTCATAAAACTCCATTTTTTTCATGGAGACAAAAATAAAATCTTTACAATTTAACTTCTGCAAATGGCAAATATGATATGGATAGAGAATAAATGTCATCTCAGAAATTACATGTTCATGAACACTGCTTTATGGTAAAGCTTTTTTTCACTGCTGCTACAGGTGGCAACAGAACACTAGAAATAATTACCTCAATGCTTATTATGACTTCTTATCTGTAGCAAGATGTTTTCCCTCTCACCCATACTGTCAACATTACCCTGACACTCAGAAAAATCCTCGTATCACTCTCAGTGGTATGGTTTAGTGGAGGACTTGTTAGTGTTAGGTCAGAGGTTGGACTAGGTGATCTTGAGGTCTCTTCCAACCTAGATGATTTTGTGATTTTGAAAACAGAGGTCACTGTGGAAGTGTTAGGGGAGAAGCTCCTGCCCTGGACATCTGACATTGCAGCACTGGCCAGGGTGCAGCTACTTCGGCTGCTGTTGGCGGGGCAGGGAGGGAGGCAGGAGGGGGCAGGCCTGAAGCCCGTCCAGCAGGTGTTGTCTTAACATCATCCCAGATTTATCAGTTGAGTGAACTCACACCATCAGCTCACATCTTGGGCCAGGAAGTCTCCTACATTTAGACCAGACATAAAGATGTATATGAAGCAGTCTCACCATCCTTTTTCATTCTTTTTTCCTAGTCATAATTTGCACTTGGGAAGGAGATGCATAAAATTAGAGTCCATGTCATTTTTCAGATCCAGGATAGAAAGTAGTCATTAATCAGTAGCTATCAATTCAATAATATGCATTGAAACATCCATCACCATCACGCTTCTCCTTTGAGCTGACAGCTGATATCAAGAATTCACAGCCAAAATTAATTGTTCTGGACATAGGCTTAATTCAGCAGATTTTCTTGTCACCCCATCTCTCAAGGCTAGGGCCACAGAGCGTCCAGGTCTCCTGAATCCAGTTATTTCCGTAACTACCAAGAACAGAAGTAATCTTCAGCTCCCTAAGTTGTTATAAGGCGTCCAACCAGTGCCACCTGCAGTTGGACAGCAGGAAAAGGAGACACCAAAAGCGCCCCATCTCCTGTGATAAAATATCCCCGAATACACAGGTGCTGCTCCTCAGGCTTGTTCCATGCATTCAGGTTCGCAAGGGGCTCTGCCAGGTTCTTCCTGTGACAGTCTCTCCCTCTTACACTAATACGAGAGGAAAGATGGATTATCTGTTTCATTAAGTTTAGGAGAGTTTGCCCTCATCGATCTTCATTGCATGCCTTAGAAGCTGGCTCTTAATACCTTATAAAACCTATGTCTGGGTATGATGGCAGCTTTCACATTATACCTAACTTTTTCCTCATTAAGACTTTAATTCTCATCCCAGATTTCTTTTATCTACTTAATAGTCAAATACTATCTAAATGATATCTTGGAACAATTTGAAATTTATGTGAGAAGGATGCAGGCTTTAATCCTGAGAGCCCAGGGAAGTGGCTCAGATGCCAGCTTGAGTATTTTGCAGCTGGAGGTCACAAGTCTTAATACATTTCCTCCCATTATAACAACTTCTCAAGGTTTCAAAAGTTGCCCAGACCTGCATTACTTGCTGAAACATAATCCACATCTTGAGAAACACTTTCTTCCTGCAATAGGACCTACTTCAATATTTATTCCAACATTGTTCAGGGTGGAGGGTGGTGCTATTTAAACTAGGCTAATTCTGCTAGGGTAATGCATTCATTTATATTCTCCTGCGCAAGTGTCTTTACCAGACTTTGGCACTGAGCAACTCTGAATTTTCAGTGATGCAACCAGATAGAATTGAATTGGAAAAAGCTGACATTTCTAAACATATCCAAGTAGGAAATGATTCAGCGGTTCCAAGGAAAGGAGCCAACTGTGAAAGACCATTTGCAATATGATATATCTGGAACTCTAAGCCAACCTTTTGTTTTATGAGCTTCTAATCTTTCTATTTTAATGTGTGGTGCTTTCCTTTTCCATCAGAAGATTTTGATCAGATGCCTGTCTCTTCTGCATCTGGAGGCGATGAACTTGCATTGTAACTTTCTAGGGAAATCAGCACAAGGGAAGCTGGTGGTCCCTGCCCTCTGCTTGCATGCCCTCCCCAGATCCCAGTCGGCCCAGGCCAAGCTAGTAACACACAGCAGGGCTCACCTGTAAAGAAAATAGTCACCAGCAGAGCTGCTGTCGTTTGAATGATAAGACTTTGACCTTGGAATCAAACTATTAATTTGAATTTGTTGCAGAAGTGGCCATGGAAGTATGCGAGTCACGTGGACTCCTTTTATAACAGCCTATTTTCCAGCATGTGGAGGTATTGTGTGCCCTAGGAGAACAATCAAAACCTTGTTTTACCTAATAAGGAAACTGCTGAGGCAAATGAAAACCTTACTGTTTTCCAATACATTTCACTCTGATTAATTTTTCAGTTTTATGAAACACGCTGTGGTTATCTTTGAGACATGTTCAGTGTGCCAGTGCTTGGACTTTAAACAGCAAACTACTGACGTCTCTGGGCAGATGAGCACAGGCACTCAAAAGCCCAGGGCTCTCATTCATGCTGAACGACACTATCCACTTACATCTCCCTCTTGTCCTGCTTGCTTGCTTCTAGCTACAGAAATACACTCTTCTTCTGTAACTAAATGATTACTTTCATCTGATAATTTTGACACTTTCATTTAAGAACTTCTGTATCTGCCCTGCAGAAGCTCAGGTTTCGGAAAAGAAAAAATGAGGTCCAATGTCATTTTTCTAATTTCTTCCTTATGCAGTTTTCAGGCTTCTCCGAGTCGGGCAGTTCGTAATGCAGAAGCCAGGGATGTGCTTGCCATGCTGGTTGAAGGAACAGCTGAGGTGTCTGCTCTTCAGGTGGTTTTGCATCATGACTCTGTCCATGAAGAGCATTCCGTAAACTACCAATTTTAATATTAAATACTTCCTAGTCTTCTCTCTGAGATCTGCAGATCGCTCTTGGCTTCCTTATTAGCATTAAATAATTCCAGTCTTCAGTCTGACATCTAAAAATTCCTATTGGCTTTTTCTTCAATTTGCTGCCGAGTTGCCAAAAATAATGTGTCATTCTACTTTTGTTACATGACAGTAATTTAGAATGGCACCAAGATATTAATTAATGGCCCATGATGAAGTATAGATTTCAATTGTATAGAAGCACTTCGGCTTTTGTGCTGTGCTTTACCTGTCAATATTCAAGTCTCCCTCTTTGGATCGCAGCTTGCCTTGCCAGCAGCCATGGCATCAGTCCTAGCTGTTCGCACAAAAAGGTAGGAAGAGTGACATTTACGCTTAGTAAGAGGCGTGTTTCCTTTTGCTGTAGTGCAACAATCTGTAAGCTTATAGACCCTGTTCTTTTACTCCTTGAACATCCTTTTCCTAATTACAGTATTGGGGGTATTCTGTCAGTACTAAAAAATCAGGAAGGACCTTCACATTTTATCTTATTTCTGATTTATCTAAAAAGTTATCTTCATTTTTCAGGAACTTTGCCATGCTACAGTAGCAATTTCTATAGTGTTATCATATCACATCTTACCGAGCTGGAATTCATTCGTAGCTGGGTGAGAAAATCACTAATAATGGCGACAGGAGATAATGCTGAAAATTGAGCTGGGAATATTTTTCCACCTAGCTCCTGAGTACAATTAGGACACACATTAGTGAGGAATTTAAATGAGAAATAAAGCAGGGGTCCTCTTGGACAACACAGATAAGTAAATATCCCAAAGGTGTTATTAGAAAATAATGGAGTTAGTCTCAACACCATCATAGACTCTGATCAGGCGACGTCTCTTTCCTTTGCCTGATTATTTATAGTGTTGTTGTGCTTGGTTAGACACACGTAAGTGCTAGGCATCACATTCCAGAGAAAGTAATTCATTCTCATGGTATGCACAGCCAAGTCTTGCCTATGTTAAGCCGGCAGGAACAGAGTAAAGGCAGAGCTGGTGCCACTTGCCTTTCTATATTCAACTGCCTGGATCTCTGCAGCACCCCTGAGAGCTGGGGCGCTACAGGATGGAGCTGCTGGCACATGGCCATCTTGGAGCCAGACCCAACAACATGCAAGGTCCCTTCCATTTGTGCTTCCCAGGGCACGACTAGCCTCCTTATGAGCCCAAGAACCCTCTCTCTAATGCATATGCATGTCAGACAGATCAGGTAGCCAAGGGCATGGACACTTCAGAGCAGCAACAAAGGGCATTGAACCCTCACAGCGCACCCGGCTGTGTGCTGGTGGGAAGGCCCTTGCATCACTCTGACAGCCCCGGCAGCAGCCAGGGCAGGATTCCAGGCATAGGTTTAAACATTCCTAGGATGAAAGGTGCCATATAAGTGTCAGTCATCGTGTTGCCTGTTGGCAAAGAGTTAGGTGACTCATTTTATCACCGAGGCTATTCCTAGAAAAAGAAAATGTAAGTGCCTTAGAAAGGGAGAAGGGCTCCAAGCATGAGAAATCTTATAGTCTTTATAAGGGTGTCTTAAGTATCTCAATTAAGTACTGATGAAATCCTGAGTGATTAATGATCAGAGGAAATAGCAACTGTGTATGTTACTCGTTGTGCAGTATCACCCAAGGACCCAGCAGGGGGATCAAAGATCTGCTGTGCAAGAGCCCACAGATGCGTGTGCAGGCAATGAAAGGAAGTTTTCCAGACAGAACTGTGGGTCTGTAGTATTTTACAAATTGTTAAGAGCTGCATGAGAAAATCTTTGGCATCCTAAATAGATAACTCTAGAACAAACACTGTTTTTTGTTTGTTTGTTTGTTTGTTTCCATGTGTACTCATTCACCTATTACCAAACTCCTGCAGGAAAGATTTGCACGCAGATGGCATGTATCCCTTTATATCATTAGAGAAGTTGAAAAAGGCTGCATGCATACCAGTGATTTATACAGCTACTAGGAAGAAAACTAACTCCATTGCAGCAGAAAGCAGGACGTCAGAGAATATGTTTTTAAAGTAAGTCACCCTATCAACCCTGTTTTTGTTTGCTTTGTGGTATGGTCTCAGGGTGCTCAAGCTGGATTGCTTTCAGATTAAATGAAACACGAAGACATGCTTCTAGACTGTGCCTAATGTGCTCCATTCGGTACAGTCCAGCACATTAGGTACAGTCCAGGAGCATGTCCCGTGTTTAATTTAATCTGAACCTCCTCCTCCTCCCCTCCCCACCCTGAATAGCGTGGACATTGGATCCCCAGTGCCAACTGTTTCACTCTACGGACCTACTCCTGTTGCACGGCACTACTTGCCAGTGTGGGTGTCCATTCAGACTCACCAGCCAGACTCACGCTGATTTATGCGTCTGATGATCTGCTCAGCAGTATGGGCTGTCTGCTGCTTCCGATTCTGCTGGAGCACGTCAGCTGACACATCTCCAGGCCTGCGGGCTGTACGCTTCCAAATCTGAACCCCCAGACTATACGTCAGGCTGTCCACGCATTCCTCCTCCTACAGACCCACACAACATCCAACTCCTTTCTTCTTGATTCCCCACAACGTTTTCTTATCACTTGTTTACACCTGTGGATGTCCTCAGCCATATTTCTTCCTGAGATATAATCTGAAATCATTCAGCGTAGCAAAGCAAAGCAAAGTTAAAATCTATTTAGTAAGCAGGCTTGAGGGAGAGAGTTATTACACCAGAAGGCATTCTGGATATTGCCAAACAATGATTTCACCTATTTCAGTTACCCATGTGCTGCAGACGTGCTCCTATCTTCTTCTCTGCTTTTCCATTTCTTCCCAGAATGAACAAATTCTGGAGAGACTGCTTCCTGAGATTCGGGGATTGGCTGAGTGCCCACATTCAAAAATTGCTCCATTTCAGACAGAAATAAAAAAAAAAGCCATCAAGGTAATATATGGACTTGAAAACTCAGCTATAAGCACCTGTTCATCTCTTCATAGATGAAGTTCAGTTGAGTGCATTTTGCTTCTAAAATTGTCCTGACACTACTGGGAATGTTGGCTCACAGCAAAGGAAATGAGCAAATGAAGCAGCTCTGCCAACCACCGCTGTGAACATCGGACGTGTCGGGAGCGGGGGGAAGACTTGCTATTCTCCTCATGGTTACCAACAGATTTGACTGTCATACTTCATTTTCCATGACATTATGTTCAGACGGGAGGGATATATCCAAAAGAGTTTTCATACCTGACCTGGGGCTGCAGAGATCTGGGCTGCCCGTGTTACGGCAGCTTAACTAAGGTTTTTATGTTTTTCATGAGTGAGGACAAGGTTTTCAGACTCGGGCAAGCTGTGGTCTCTAGAATGAGAAGGAAGTTTTGCTGCCAGAGGTCAGAGCTCCACACTACTGCCTGTGTCTTTGCTGCTGCTCTTGCCTCCCCAAAATAATATCCAGTAAAAGAGATGCTAAAAACATGGTATGAAGACAAAGATAAGTACTTGACTAAACAGGAAATGTTTTAAAACATATGCTGTTGGAGTCTGAACACAAATCCCTGACTCACAGTACTTTGACCCAAGCTCCTTCTGAGGCTGCCAGTGGCAGAAAACAAGGCAAGAACCCATCCTTGATTCAGAGAGCTATTTGTTAGGCACTCTACAGGACACCTACCAAATTCTTATTTTTCTTGACAAACTCCACTTTTAAAAACCAACCAACCAAGCAGGAAAATGCAATTGTGCAAAGCTTTTTATCCAAGGAATGAGTGGGCTGTTTACCTGAGTGTGATGATTAAAATTCAGGTCTGTTTGCAAACTCCATAAGTTCAGACCACCAAAAGTTGTTGGTGCCTGCCTTGAACTGAACTCTTGACTTGACAAAAACAGTTTTTGTTCCCCATGCACAAAACCTAAAGATTTTTTCCATGACAAAGTTTGCTTCCAAAGTGAGAAGCTACAGACTCACCACTGCATGCTGGTGCAGCTTCATCAATGCCAAGGGAAGATCTAGCCCTCCGCTGCTGTAGGGTGGAGATAGGGACATGAGAAGACACCCATTTGAAGGATGTGACTTCTCTAGAAGGCTGGTAAACAAAAACTATTTGTTCAGGTTTTATTATAGAACAGCTTAGTCACATGAAAGATGCAACAGATCTTTGCTTTGTGCATTGATCTATCAGATGAGAAAGGGTTCAGACGCGGCCAGGTGGAAGAGTACATTTATATTTTCTTTCAAAGTACACTCCTGCTTTTGTTGTCCTAATTCACTATTCTAAGAGCCACCCAGGACCCAGAGCCTTTTCAAGTCACTTATTTACTGTCATTTGCTGATAATCCCAGCTCCCCCAGTCTATTCACCCTCCAGTACCTCCTGCTGCTGCTATTCTCAGCTACTGGGAAAAGAAAAAATGAAGAAAACAAACCACCCCTCCTTCCAGACATGTTGTCCTCTATATTATTTCACTCCAGAGGCTGTCTCCCACATCATTAAATTGCTTCATCTCTTGCTGTCAGTTATGCCTACAGAGCTTCTGGTAGGTCCCCTTACCGCCTGCTCACCACGATGCACCTTTCAAAATAGCTGAGATTCTTAACTAGGAAAATAACCGTTTGTCTCTTTCATCTCTGTTGTCTCAGGGCTTTCGATAACCACCTTCCTGGTAGTTATTTATTGCTGCCAACAACACACCAGTCACTAGGCAGGTTCATTCTGCAAACGTAGAAGAGCGCATCTGGGGAGCAGCTACTAGGGGAGCAGTGCAATTTTTCTTGAGTTGATGTAAGCCCTGTGGCTCTTGCATGCACGTATCTATTCACCCACTGGAATTAAGAAGCATCAATTGCCAGAAGCACAGATGATCTTCACAATCAGCTTATAACTCAACTTCACTGCTTTTTTTCCTGCTTCCAACTAATATCTTTACAAACAGCTGAATATCACCTTCTGAGGAAGGTTTTATACTTTGCAACTATTGTATTACTTCTTTCAACAGCTGAAATAATGACCGACACTTTTTCTTGTACAGAGAGCTGTATTATGATTCTTCAGTGTCCAGGATATTTCTTTACTACGTTTCTGCCTTACTTGATCAAGTCAAACATTTTTCCCAGAGTGCACTTGATTATAGATTGGTGTCACACAAATTAGGACAACGGGCCACGAAAGAGACTGAAAGATGCCAGCTTGGAGCAATATTGTTAGTTAGGTGATGTGCAGGCAGGCTGAGAGTGGGCTACGTGGATTCTTTTCCCTCCCTCGTGTCCTATTTCTTCACAGTGTCTTAATTTTTACCTTTTGTTGTAATAATCACTCACTGCACTCAGAAGCTGTAACTCAGAATTCTCCAAAAGCTCCCCGACCAAGAAATACTCCTTGATGCAAGGAGTGGGATAGTAAACAAAATTAGATTCAAACTTAGAATGTTTTAGTAAAAGAAGGAAGTAGTGAATGAAGTGTTTCATGAAGATGGTTAAAAACTGCGAGGAAGGTGAAATTTTCCAGGAATGTATCAAACAAGTGGATGAAATTCAAGGGCCCATTACAGTCACTTGAAAGATGGCCCCTAGGGGTGGGTATTTTAAAAATATTGTCAGTACGGAGGCACTAGGTTTTCATCTTTTCAGGTTTGCACAGGGAAGTGTTCAAGTGTTGATGTCTGAGCCAATGATCGGTCAACAATAAGATACTGAAGGGGTACATCACATCCAGGAGAAAATGAGCACTTTTCGAAGATACCAGCTCCAAAAGGAACATAACTCAGGGAAAAAACTTCTCAGCCAAGCATGGCAGATCTGGAACTTGTCTTCATTCAAAATACATTTTATACAGTTATTATGATCACTGTGTCAGAACGAATTGTAAAAGGGATCAGATATCAATATAGGGGGAAAAAATAATCAACAGTCCTGATTTAACCTGAGAAAAAGCAGGGATTATTCAGTGTTCGCAAAACAGATCCAGATCTAATTGCAAGAGTTAGAAGGAACAGCAGATGGTATTGCAGTATGGAGGGATAAACCCAAAGTCACCGAGAGACAAAGAAAAAATAAGGAATTTTAGGATTTTTGCAGGCCTGCAGACACATAGATAAAAATGATGGACAAAACAGAGGTCTCGAAGTGGCAAACAAAGTATAATCCAGAGCAAGCAGACAAAGGGACAGAAATAAAATAACAGAAAGTACTGTTACCATTAACAACATAAAGAGAGTCTCGTATTTTATTCACAGCACTCAATATAGCGTGAAATGAACTTATTTGTGCTAAATAAATACATACTGCATCTGGATTATTATTCACACTGCTTAGAAGTAGCACCGTGACAATGCAAGACACCAAATTGCATCTTATCCACTGCCCTCCTCGTACCAGCTATGGTGATGGTAAGTAGTGCACTCACACGTGATTTTGATAATTTCAGGTGCCTTTAAAAAGCGTGTAAGGCACAGTCCAAAGCCTTGCTGGGAAGCAGTGTTGAAACTGCCAGGAGTGTTGGGAGGAGTAGTGAGACCAGCACTGCCAGGTGCCAGGGCAGCACCCAGGGCACTGGGACTGCCGTCTGCTGCTTGACACAGACGCCACCTCAGCATGGAACAACCGGTGTTAAAAGCAGGGCACTAAAACTTCTTTAAAACACAATGAAAAAAAGAACAAAACAGATCAAAAAGAAAATGTATAATTAAAAAACTCATATGACCTAAAGCCCTTGTGGTCAAGGGAAGATTAATACAGGTAAAACAGAGATGTGGCTCAGGTACGTGCTCCAGCCCCGAGTTCTCCTTGATCAGTCTCCACAGCACACTGTAGCACATACAATTAAAACTTAGATTTTCTCCCATTTAAGACACAAACTGAAAAGCAACACGAAGGGCTGCTTTCCAGAATGAATCTCCCTGTTTCAAACACCACTTGATGACTGCTGTTGGATGCTCCAGGCCTTGAGCAGCAATTTTTGTGCAGGCTATGAATTGTGCTTAGGGCAGAAAACTGTTTCCTCAACAGAAAAGGCTTTTCCATTTCCTACAGGCATTGCGCATTTCACAGTGTTTCCACCACTGACCTTTAAAGAGCTCCTGTGATAAACTGCTTGGAGGAATAGCCTTTCTACACCTTTTTCTCTCATTAAGTTGTTTAAGCAGACTTAGGAAGCATAGCATTTGGACAATACCAGGCAGCAGAGGTGACCTCTTTTCTGCTACCTAAACAGAGCCGGAGACAGAGTGCAGTTTTCTTTAGACTTGTGTTTTGGGGGGATGCTAAGAGGATTTCACAGCAGGAGACTTTTCTGCTGGGATTGCAGAAAAGGATGCTGCAGGTGAAGGCAAGACAATTGTTTGCTCTAGTTTTGGAACACCGCGCCCTTCTTACCCTCTCAAATTCTCCTGGTCCTCCTTTGACTTGTAGATGTTCACGGCATTTACAACACTATGAGTGCTCAGGAATGACACACGATTACCAGTCTCTCTTAGCCTGGACTCCTACGGATTGTAACCCACCGATTTCACCACAGCCCCAGGTATTCCCTGCAGACTTGTGCCTTAGCGGCCCCAGCTTCTGCTGACATGTCCCTGAAACCCTGGCTTTCTTTCACATCCCCTAAGTACCAGCCAGAGAGAGGCCTGTGGGGCAGTGGCTGGTTCAGAGCCCGTTCGTGCTAGCAGGGCAGCCACGGGCGCATCCCACGGAGAGTCAAACACAGCATGTGACTGCTTGGCTGGTGCTGCTGCCTTTCTTTTATGGTGAAACTTGGTGAGTTCTTCCTGCTCTATCCAAAAACCAATATATTCATATATATGTCTTTTAGATGTTACTGTCTCTTTTTAATGTGGCTGAAATTCACAACTGGGTGGAAAAGCCATTGGAGAGGGGGCAGGATCAGGCACAAACAGAAATTAGTCCCATCTGCATCATCCCTCAGGAAGCTGCTAAGAAACACAGGACTTTGAATATTCTGGTAGGCAAAAACTTCAAAAATATGAGATTGATTTCCAACTTTGGGAGATCATCTACAACACTTCCCTCCATTTGTTCCACATGAGGTTCACAAGTTGTGGAGAGTGATCTGTTCTGGGGAGTTTCTCAAGGTAAAGGTGTTAGGCAGCAGTGACACAACCTGCAGGCTCCTGGTGGGGCAGCCTGTGAGCCATGTGGTGCAGGAGGCATGTGGCAGTGTACCTGTGGCAATGCTGTTTGCAGAGCAGCTACAGCACAGAAGCTGGAGCGTGATTCACCTCGACTCAACATCAGTGTCTGCAGCGGGTTAAATGAATGAGCCATCTGAGCGCCCACTTCTCTCTCCTGATTCTATGGGAGCCTTGGGTGCCTGCTGCACCTGCACCATGGAAACTCAGTTACATGGAAGGAATCTCACCTAGGAGTCCAGTCAGTAACTTCCCTTTCATTTTACTTCCATGTAAAAATGCAGAGTGAAAAATGCAAGTACACATAAAGCAACATGACAAGTCATTTTACCAGGATAATCTTGCTATGAAATGCACGGGTCTCGAGTGAATCTTTCCTCCTGGTGACATTGTCTGCATTAGCTTGACAGGATGCTATCATTCAGCTTGCGATTGCTGAAGCTCCAGTGGACTAAGAGAACTGCACTTCATTAAAACCCACTTCTCGGTACAACCACTGCCAACACCATGAGCTGTCTCTGCAATTAAGAACATGTAAAATGATCCCCCACAGAGAAGAGTACAGTAGCAATGAAGGGTACAGAGTCAAGTCCAACCCTAAGCCAGCAAATTATTTTCTTTTTACAGCTTCCCAGAAAGGAGTTGGCAGGGGTCTTGCGCAGACAACAAAGCACAATGTATTGGTGAAGGCAATCAACCCACTTCCCTGCCACACTGAAACGCATTTCACTAAACTGTACTCTGAAAAAAATAGATTCTATATTTATATATGTGTGAGTACGCATGCATGTATGACTCTGTGTATATAAGAAAGGATGTATTTCCTTCCAAAAAGGAGTATGCTGTAGCTAGACTGAAAGCTTAGCGCTGTCATTGTTACCCAGAGTGACCACTTCTGTCTCTTTACTTTGTGGAAGGAGCATTGCTATCCAACCACTGACACTGCTTGCCCTGGCAAACTCTGCAGCTCAGTTCGGTGATGTTTTTCTGCTGGATTCTCATTATCACACTTTCTGATCTGCCTGAGGCAGCTATTAAACCCCTTGTCAAGTCACAGATTACATTTTGACTGTGAATCATATCTTCTTTTAGCTCAAATTAACTCTGCATTTCAATATTCTGAAATAGATACTGTGCAATTAAAGCATTTTAAAGCATTAATTGATACTTATGGCAATAGCTCATTTTGTTGTTTTGTGTCAGGAAACCTATTTGTCTGCAGATACTGTATTATTATCTTTGGTTTTAGTGCACCCTTTAGTTTTATGTTCAAAAAAGAGCATCAATTCTTTGTGAAGACAGAGCAATGTTCTCAGTGTCAGAAGGGACTCACACAGACAGAAAAAAATGTCTTTGCCTTAAACCAAGTAAGGCCTAATACAGTGAAGTGCGAGAATTACTGAACTTCTTTCAGTTTTCAAGAAAGAAAAATGATCTAGAGAAATGTGATTTAGAAATCCTAATTCAATATAGAACAGGAAAAATACATATGCTCTGCTTTGTTCTCATACGGGGGCACGTAGCAGTTGATGTAAACCAGGCACCCAGCCAGTCCCCACCAAATGACCAGCTGGTACACTTTCAATGTCAGAAAAACCTAGGAAGCATGGAAACCTTCTAAGTTTACCTCAAATATATAAGATCAGCATGTATACTTTGGAACTAGTTGCTTTTTACTGCATGCTGTTCTCAAATCCATGTTCCTCCCATCTAAACTTTTTGTTCACCCTTTGCTTTCTCAGTTTCTTGTCTGTCACAACATTAAACCTCAAAATATGTCTCTTTCAGCTGGTTACACTTCCCAAAGGACATGGTGGTGAAAAATGAGATGGGTGAACAGGGATTATTTTAACCCTATCTATGCTCCCAGGCTGAAAGTGATGAACCCGTGAAAGAGTCCTGACTCATGGCCATGGCTGGGTTTCCTCCAAAGGTTTCCCACAACAGAGGGGAGCTGGAGGCTAGCTGAGCCTGCAGCCAAACCCTCCTGTCTCCTCCCTCCTGCCAATCAGCAGAGGTGGATCTCAAATTGCCAGATTGGTAGCAAAACTCTGACTACTTCAGGGATATCCAAAGGCTTCACAGAAGTGGCCATTAGGTGTTTCAGATTGAAAATTAGAGAATTTTCACACTATGGAGCTGAGGTAAATCAGGGCTCACCTCCTAATGCAGAGAATGAACCAAATGCTCATTTGGACTCAGGCAGCACAAATGCAGGCATGACTGCTGTCAGGAGGAGTGAGGTGGTTCCTGGCTCCAGCTCCTGCCACTGTTCTCCAAATTCCAAGTCAAAAGCACCAGCAGAGAAAACAGACGGACTCTCGTTCTTCACTGCCATCATATCTCAGAAGATGTTCCCACTCTGTTGCTAATATTGGGATGAAACAAATTAATCTGGACTAAATGATGGCATGGTGTAAGTGTCAGAGGAGGGCAAAATTAATACTGTGGAATCTCATTGAAGGAGACTGTATTTTTGAGACCTCAAGTCTGGGATTAATTAATCCTTTCCCCTTTCTCCTCCTCCAGCAATATTATATTACTTCTTTCCATCCCCATTTCTCCCTCAGGGCAGAAGACCCAGGAAATCTTTCATCTAGTTTTAATGACCGTGTGCTAAGCAACCGGGAGCTGTTCCTTTCTGTCCCTTGCTCCCTGTGGCCACTTCCCCGACTTGGCAGGCATCGCTCCATGTTGCTCCTTCCACAGCTTCTTGCAGCTGGTCTCGCTAAAGCCTCCCCCTGGCAGCCAGCAGCCTCTCCACCTACTGACCCCATTCTGCCGGGGCTACGGCCCCGTACAGCAGCTCTCCACGTGGAAGCCTCCCTGCTGGCCTGCTCGCAGCCGGGGAGGTAGCACCACTTCTCATTCACCCTCTTCTGCTCTGCTGTCTGTCTGTACCCACAGCCTCAGTCGCAGGACCTGGAGGCTGAGCTGGTCAGGATTTTCCCACATACATAATGTGTTTTGGACAGCAAATCTTACATTTTCACAAAAACTGAGTGTTTTAAGAACAAGTTTTAAATTCAAACTGGTTCAGAACAAATCCACACCTTCCAGCTTCATTTTTCTAAAATTATTGTTCTGAAATAAATGGTGCTATTTCCACTGTTTGCATAAATTCAAGAAGGAAAAATACCAGCATTTCCCATGAACTACACATCCTGATTTCAAACTAATTGTCCTTACAAAAGCTTTTTAAAGAGTCAAGTCCTCAAGCTTGTCTCGGCCACTGTAATGCCATTGAGGCGAGGAAGCAGAGGATCTGCTCCCATTATCTGTAGCTCCAAACCTACTGTGAACTGCAAGCTCACCCAGCTATGAAATTTTAAAAATTGATCTCTTAAAGGTTCTTCTAATCTGTCCCATCCTTCCCGTGTACCAGCTCAAAATGTATTACTTGCAGATGAAACCCCCTGGTAAAGAGTGCACCACAGCATACCTGCTGTTTAGAGCCCAGTGTACTCGCACGGTAATTATTTCTCACTTTCCCAGGGAAGAGGAGTTGCAAATGGAAACAACACTGGTTAGCCTGAGTAGAGCTCTGAGGGCATTCACTATCATCATGAGACCAATAATTCTCTTCCTGTGGTTTCTGAGAGAGAAATACTGAAATAATAGCATGGTTGGAGCTGACTTTAAAGCATGCCTAATTATCTCATTAGATGTGCACCTGTGACAGGCCTTAGAGTTTCTGGTAAATAATGAAGTAATTTAACCCCTCCTGCAATTTGAGGTTTCCTGCTTTTGTTGTGGATGCTACAATTCTGAAACTGAGCATTCCTTGGTCAAAATGAATAAAGAAAGAAATGTTTGACCTTACCAAAACAAGGATACTACCCTACCTCAACTAGAGGAAATACGCAGAAACGCTACCCTGAACACTTGAGTGCAACAGTCACAGCAACACAGGGAAATATGGAATGTAGACTGTGGAAAGATCATCACTGGATGGATGCTATGTGCCTGCAATGGAACCATAAACGAATAACAATAAGGTTAAAGCCACCTTAAAGATAGAAATCTTAGTATTAACAGTAGGCACCCTGAAGGTTTAAGGATCACCTCCAAAGTGAAGAAGAAGTAGTCATCTTAAGATCACCCCAACAAGCCTTGGAAAAGAGACTTTGCAACTGCCTTCTCAGCAAGCACCTAGCAAATAAATAAATAAATAAATAAATAAATAAATAAATAGATTTTGAACAGATTCTCCTCAAACTGAGTCAGGAAACTTAAGACCAAGACCACTCAAGACCACTGTTAATGACCAACCTTTTTGCTAGTCCTCAGGACTGTCTGGCTGACGTTCCTCCCAGGCACGTCACAAGACTGTAGTGAGGAAGGACAGCTTCCATATTTTAAGCATGCTGGGCTGCCTGCATACCCAGTATTTCTCCTTCATACATATTTCATGTAATGATATTGCATTGCACAGAAAAAGGAAAAGGAAAAAAAAAAAAAAAAAGAAAAAAAAAAAGAAGAAGATACAGGCTATGCTGAAAAAGATGAGAAAGATAGGAAGGAGACAGAACCAAATTAGCTGCCAGAACTATTTACACATGGCACCCGGAACCCTGAGTAGCTTTTACTTCTGCTGCATGAAATATTCATGCTCTCAAGATGGAATCAGATCAGTCTAAGGAGCTGTTTCTTCCAAGAAGTTCTTGGCACCTCGGAAGTAAACTTTGTTACAATACTAGAGGAAAGTGTTAATTTTTTCAACATGTAAAAAGCAGCACCTGCAAACACGCAGTGTGCCCAGAGATGAAACACAGAACAGATACACAGTGAAGCACATCTCATGTATCTTGTCAATACCACTGGCTAAACGGCAAGCTTGTTCCAGTCACAAGCACAGCATCCATCTAGGAGTGACTCTGACTCAGAAACACACTGTCTCTTCTTCATTTCCCTAAACACACACCCTACCTACTCTCCTCAGCACATGGCTAAAGCTGGCCACTCTTCTTCACCTCACGCAGAATTTAATGTTAGCTCCATTGCTCCCTGTGGACTTCACCCTCTGCACACTGGAGCAGGACACTCTGCCCCCTGCTGCTGGTCACCCAAGCAGTGAGTGCTGAAGAGTAAGATGCACCATCAGATCTTGCAGCATGACACTGAAACATGCCACAGACTCGCTCTAAGGTGAGAAGGAACTTTTACAAACAATATGAAGGTGATGGAGTTACCTGCAACTTAGTGCTGAAGGATTGGAGCTGGGGGAGTGAAACAACAAAACTGCCAAGAAATGGCTGCCTTTCACAGATCTTGTGATTGTTCAATTTCTGTCAGCAGCCTGCACAGATCAGAAGGATGCAAGACAAAAAGGGAAGCATGCTTAAATATAGCATGCGATGAGAAAGAAACCCTGAAGTATAATTCACACTTCAGACGGGAGGTAGAATCACTCTTATCTTTCCCATAAATATTTGCAGCTAAGTGTTAAAACTAATGTTCAAGAAAGTGGACAATAAAACTGCCATAAACTCCAGGAACTCACACCACATGCCAACCACACAAGTTTAGTGACTTTATACTCAGTAGATAATATCATAGTAACATTTAAGTAACTATACAGATAGAAAAAAACAGACAAACAAAAACCCCAAACCTCTTCACACAAAACAGACATTATTCAGGAGGTAATCACACTCATAAAAAAAATAGTCTTGAATATTTTATCTTCAACCTGCAGTTATTGGGAGAATGAAGATTTCTCTACAGAAGCTAGCAGTTGCATCAATTTAGCAATACCATAATGTAGCATTCATTCTTCCAGGGTGGACTGTGGATTACTGCTGACTCGTAACAAAGAAGGGCACTAAGAGAACCAAAAAATCCCTCCCCACACACAAACACACACAAGAAATGGGAAAATAAAAATAATCATTCAAAAAGTACCTTTAGTTTCACAGCAAAAGAAAAATATCATGGCAACACTGTCTAACGTGGCTGTTACAATGAGAGAACCTTTCCATTTAAAAGGGTTGAGAATTGGAGAAGCCATTCCCATTTTTTTTTTCTGAGCTGAGTTGCACACAGTAGTAACACATTTCTATCAGTCACTAATTATGTCTATTGATTTTTTCAAAAAAAAATTAAAAACTATGTATGGACATAGTGAAAATTATAACACAGTAGACATCAGCAGAAACTGCCTATGGATCAAACGGAGCTGAACAGGTAGACCCAAGATCTGAGCCACTTTTCCTGTCTCAAAAAGAGTTGGTTTGTGTCTCTGCTTTCTTCCTGTTAGCCCTACGATATTATCAACTTTTTAAAGATTCAATACCTTCATATTTAGTAACTGGGAATCTTTCTCCAGATTCCCAAATCTGCAAATATTATGCTTGATATTATAACAGTAAGCACAGAGAACAAATAAATAAGTTAATTAATCCACATCTGATTAAATTTGATCTGAGTTAGGGTTGATAGACTGAAAATGTTCCAAGGCGTTCGTTCATAGGTCATGGTTAGGTGAAGATTCTGTATAGGAAGTTTCTGCATAGTTTCTGTATAGGAATTCTAGAAGATTTTCTTTTCAGGATCATTTTGTTCTGAGACAGGCCATTTCACTAGTTTACTGGCTACGATGAAGAAATTGGACAGTGAAATCAACGGAGGTTGTCACAAACAATCACTATAAAATTTTCTTTTTCTGAAAAAGAAAATCTGGATTTTCACTTTCAGCAATATCACCTCTCTTAGAATGCAAATAGGAGCTGTGTTCCAGTTCCAGCTATCACTTGGCTTCACTCTGTTTTCTCACAGAGTGAATCTTAGTCTTAATGGTCTTCCCAGAATTAATTTAGACAATATTGTAATTTACTGTCTTCAGTACTCAATTTTCTTTCTTTCCTTCATGACGTGAAGGTCTCATTCCATTATACAACGCAATTTCAAACAAGATAGATTAAGAGACACATGCATTTGACTACACACCCAGGACTACAGACCCACTTCAGAGGGGTTGGAGTGTGAAGTAGCATACCCATCTGAATCTTTTTTTGCTTGTCATTTGCAATTTGTTCTAGTGAACCTGGAACAGCCACTTAAGGGCAGGCAAAGTGCCATTTTATGAGAGTGGTATGAACACAGAACGCCAAGAGACTACGTACGAAAATCAAAGTTAGTGACAGCAGCATTCCATGCCAGGAATGTCAAAGCAGCTGTGAGGGCTGATCTACCCTGCCTATTTTTAATGAGATGTGTCATTGGGCCTAGATTAATTTCAGGAATAAAAGGTACTTCTGCAGATAAGTGAAGAGATTGTATGACTCTGCTGAATTCAGATTTGTATAATGCAACAGCAGTGTACTGCTGGAGATTTTCTGGTCTTTTGGTGCATTCCTCAAGGAGCAGTGATGGGTACAGTCACTGCAAAGCTGTGAGGCTGGTGAGCCACCAACAGCCTATGCTCCGTAACAGATGGTGCTAACAAGGAAGCCACAGTTTACTTTTTTCCTGCTAAATCTAGATTTACACAGAATATATGAATGGTTATGTCCCATCACACTCCTGCTGAGATCAGTGGACATTCTTCCATTAACTTCTATAGAAATCACGCTGGTTTAACCTTGGTAGTGGGCCAGGACAAATAAATCCTCTCTTATAAATTTAGATCATAAGTCCACTTCTGCAACTTTCAGATTAGGAGATCTTAGTCTGCATTATAATACCTCTGACTAACAGGATTTAGCCTCTATATGCAGTTAAGCTCCTTGGGGTTACAACCACTTGATTCCTAATTCAAAAGAAGTAGGTGTGAATGCTCACATACTGCTTTATCTTACTCTCATGGCAACAAAATCCTCATAGCTGCAATATCATTGTTAGTTATGTAGCAAAGGACAGCCAGAGGATGTTCGCTGCCTGCACCCCTGAAAGGTTAATACCACTAAAAGCCCTGTTCCAAAACATTGAAATATCAATATTGTAATACCTATTTCAGGATCATTGTAATGTAATTGTCTTCGTATTGTCATGAATCTCTCATGTTGACAGATGCTATATGTCTTTTTTTATGCCCTGTATTGTTTTGTTTTGATAAAGAGAAGTTAAACCAATATTACTATTCCCACTTACCTCTTTTTAAATGGAATATAAAAGGAAGTCTGACTACTAGTAAATACGCTAAAGGTAGAGACTCAAGATTTGTGAAATAATTCCAGATTAAAAATTTATGTATACACATGGTACTTATAAACAGATACCAGTCTGGTCTAATACTCTGAACAGTATGAACAGTACTGAATGATAATGTCTGTATGAACTGACTTCTACATGCTACCACAGAAAAATAATAATAAAAAAAAATCAAATCAAATCAAATAGAACACAGTTTAAAATATGGCTTTTAATTGATGACAAATTTCTACAGTACTACAGCAATTTAGCAATCTCTAAAACAAGTATTTGAATCTCTAGCTCATCAAATCTTATGATCTTTACAAATAAATAAGTTATTAAAAGTATCATATTGAGCGTTTTCCTGTCTGTGTAAACTGCTAATGATAATAACACGTTCCAGGAAAAATAACAATAATGAACAGCTGCAGTGCATTTACATTTTTAAGAATCTTTAAGTATAATCTATACATGATATGCTTACATAAATATTTCCGTACTTACACTTTTACAAAGCCATCTGAAAGGACATAAAATACAGTCAAGACTGAACAGAGAAGCAAGAGAACTGTGAACAAAAAGACAACATGCTTCAGTTGATGCAACATGACATGGAAAGTAGTACACATTTACATTTTAGAACTCTAAAACTCATTTAGAACTCATTAACAGTTGCAGGCCTGATCTTGACAACTAGCTCCTGTAAGAGAGCTAGTTATCCAACATTCAGGTTCTCCATAGTTTGTCTTGGTACAGATTTAATTTCACTTTACAGACTTATTCCTACTATGACCTAAGAATTCACTGGATAGGTCCTCTGAATCTGCTAATAAGGATGAACAACTTATTAACGTCTGTAAAGCTTCCTGTCCTACTAAAGGCACTCAAGACGCCTTGAAAGGCATCAGTGGCTTACAATATCAGACACTGAAAGAAAAGTACCATACCCTATTAAGGTGTGCCACCACGAAGCAAGATTAAGCGACTATCCTTGGCAAATGTGAACCTGCCACTTTAGTGGCCTTGCAAAATTTAGTACGCAGTAACATCATCAATACTCACTTGAGCAAGGGAGCACAGACAGAAACATAGTTGTGAAACATTTATGTTGCAGAAACGTAAGGTGTTTGTTTCTTAAATGGTCATTACAACAAGCATATATTAAAACATTTTAATGGGCTATGGTTAATCATCTATAAAAGTGTGTGTTAAGCATGAATTTAAATTGTAAACTGATCATAAATAATACAGTCTCTCTGAGCACATTTTATAATATACATTATGAAATAAAATTTGATTTTCAGAAAAGCTTTCCATCTTTTTGTTCAAAAACACATTTAACCAATCCTTTATAAAGAACCACATGCCTGCCTGGAAATTTTGATTTATGAAGCCCTTCTGCCTAGTGCAGAATATTTACTTGTATTATTTTTCCATTTTTCCCTTTTTTTTTTTTTTCCTAAAACAGATTAAGCAAAAGCTCAATTCACAGAAACTGTCAACATAGCAGTTATTCTTAATTATAGTTTATTGCAATGTTTCTAATTTATTTGCCTTCTAATCACATAAATATACAAATATCCACTAAGGTACACCATTATGAAGAGTGCAAGTACCACAGTCACAGCAGTAGCTAGACTTCAACTGCACATATTCCTGGACAAATAAAGGTCATGGAAAAGGTCTCCATTCAATTCCTTGTTAACAAGTCATTGCAATCTGCCCATTAACACGGACTTGGCCGGGTGTTGTGTTCAGTGGGAATTAGGAGAAACAGCATACTGCACAATTTCTCCAAGGCTGTTAATTTTGAGCTGTACTATTGACAGCAGTGTGACAGAGCTATCTGGGCATACCAGTATTTCAAGAAATACACGCTTATAGATCAAGATACAGATAGAGAGAACTGAGTGAAGCACAGAGCCTCTTTCTGTAACACATCCTTTGTGCACTGAGATCCTCTCAGCTCTCTCATTAGTTCCTTATGCAGAGGGTATGACAGCATGTTCAGCTGCCCGTCTCTCTTCTCAAATCCCGAGCAGAGAGAAGTGAGGGAAATGATGCATAACAGCTCACAATGGCCCTCACGATCCTCCTGGCAGCTAATGTGGATGATGCAATTTCTCAGCACTATATTCCATTGTACTGGCCTCACCCTAATGTCAGGATTTGGCCTCCAGACATTGTGGTCAGAGCTGTGAAATGAGGTGATTCACCCAACCTGTCCTCGAACAGCCTTTCCCAGCGTGCATGTTGGGGGGAACCTCAAGAAATCCATCTGCTTTCAACTGGAGTTTATAAAAAGGACCATATGTTTATGTTACTAGCAGTAGTAAGAAATGTCACTGCATGATTACAAACCTCATTTGAAATGGCTGTTCCTATGTATTAGCATCAAAAAAAAAAACAAGCAAAAAAAAATCTTTCATAAGGTCATACTTTGTATTAATCCATTCCAGAAAGCAAATACAGCACAAGTAAGAAAACATATTCATACAAACAAATTGTTAAAGACTACATCAAAACATTACAGACACTGATGCTTGACTACATTCTAATCTCTCATAGACTGGAGGATTTCAATGCAAACCAGGAATATTGCAGAGAGGAATACAAAAAGAGAGGTGTCAAAAATAAGTTGGAAAGAGAGCACCATAAGAAAATCATACTTAACTTTCTATGTCCATTTAACTAATTATATGTTTCATGGTGTTATACTGAAGTTTAATTAAGCTACAAAGGATAAAGTCCTGGCCCATTTTACCTAAATTTTTCACTACTCTAGAGAAGATATTAAAACAAAAGGTATACATTGAGGCTTCAGTGAAAGACTTTAAGCAAAAAAAAAAGAGGAAGAAAATAAGAGGAAGAGAAGGAAATTACTTTTACAATTGTATCAATATCTTGCACAACGTTTTATGAAAACCAGGATTTTAACAAGCTGTGCTGTATTTTTTTATGTCACATTTACAAAAGGATACAAAAATAGCTCCTGGATTGTCATATGATAAGAGCCTTAATGCACAACGAAAACAAATGTAATACAGTATTAGAGCTCAGGTATTTCTTTTATTACAAGAATAGTATCTGTGGGATACACTCCAATAAAGGATTTCAAAATCACGTACTGAAAGTATTCAATGCATTTTCAATAAATTGATAGCTATGGTCTTCGGTGAGCTGCCCTGACAGTAAAAAAAAAAAAAAAAAAAAAAGACACAGAACTTAAGCTAATCTTATTTACTCATATTTCATCATACTCTTCTGCTTACTAACTGAGAAATATTTCTAAAAACTGCCATGATGCTTGCTCCTCATGCCTCAAAATGCAAGTAATGTTTATAAAAGTGTATTCTAAGAACTTTGGACAAATACAACTGCTAGTCAGAACGTGTAACACAAGTATTTTGTGAATCAAAATTGTAAATGTGGTTTATATTTTAAACTTTAAATACTTTTAGCTGCATATAAAACAGAGAAGTAATAACTTATAGCACCTTGCATACATTTGTTCTAAAAAATACAAAGATTACATCTTTTAAAATTTTAAGGAATACAGTTATTCTATCTCAAGTCCACTATGCACTTATCATTTAAAAGGAATCTAATCTACATGTAATGAAGACAGTGTAAATATCAAAAATGTAAGGCACAAAATGGAATTTAAAAGTTAGGGGTATAGTAAATCCTTGCTTTTTCATCAAATTACCTGATACACCAGAAAAAGATGCATCTACAATTTTCAAAAAAAGTTGCTTTATCATCTAATCATCAAAGCTAAAAGTGGAAAATGCCTATTCAAGTATGAAGTTCAAAATCCTTCCAAAGAAAGATTGTTTTCCAGTACTGTATTACATCCAACTTAAAACCTTTCAAGAAATTGTATGCATTGATAAGCTTTACTGTATCATTCTGGATGGTTGGACTAGATGATCTTGTAGGTCCTTCCCAACCTTGTGTTTCTATGATTCTATGATTCTGTAACCTAACTGATCTCACTGCTAGGATCTTTTTCCTGACATTCACTAGATATATAACCAGTTCTAGTTACACCTTCATAATAATAAAGCCTCTTCCTCTCCATGTATTTGTCACATAACCAAAATTTGTACATAGTTAATGACTCAACCTATCCAACTTCCTTCTTACTTTAACTTTTTTAAAAAATATTTTCTGACCTTTCTGAGGATTGACTCAACTCTGCACTCCCGAGGTACCCGAAGTATAAGACAGTAATCTAGAAATTACCTCAGCGATCACAGGGAGTATTCTAATTTCCAACTGCCTGATGCAGCTCTTCTGCAAATATTCTCTTCTTTTGAAATTAGTGATTCTGGAAGCAACTTTGTTGCCTATATTATCAAGACTTCCTACTACGTTATTACTTTTCAATCTTCTCTCCCTCTCACTAACTATCCAAGTCTCCTCAAATGCATTACCTTTTCTTTGGATGTCTTAGGCTGTGCCCAACTCTCGCCCATATTTAATCTATCTATTGGACTTCTTTCCCTCAGGTATCATATAGCGCAGTACCATCTGTAACTCTTATTAATACACTGTAGATCCCTCTTGCATATTATTGAAGATGTTAATTAGAATTACATAATCACATTACAAACAATTAATGGGGAGGGAGCAATTAAAATTGCACAATGGGATGATTCAAAGCACAATTTATATTTTAAGACATTATTTCAAGTATAATTTATTCCTCTTACCTAATTATAAGAATAAAAATATCTCACTGTAGCTACAGTTTCTAAATGCAATACCATAATTTTTCTGCATACATAATTAAATGTAGAATAAGAAACATGCTGACGATCAGTCTTCCTCCACAAGAGTCCTGTTCCAGCCACTGACTGGAGAAAGGTAAGAACATCAAGACTAGTCCTCAGCACAAACTTTTAACCAGTTAATATTATATCTATTAATCAACATTTCTTTTAAATTAGATGCAAAAATATAGAGAAATCTAAACTCGCACTGACAATCAAGAATTCAGCTCCTTCCAAAAATCCTTCTAGAATTCTACAGTGTGATCCTGTAGTTCAAAGAATGTTCAACAACACACTAACAGTACTTATAACTGTAAAGGTATAATTTAACATACAACTTAAATAACATTTAAGCCACCTACACTATGAAAAACATCATTACCTAATTTATGCTCTGTTTTCCAGAAGACTCATTTTCAATACAACTCATCAGCTCTCCTTCTGTTCTTCAGCATGACTACAGATCATCAAGGCTTTTCACAATAGAAAGCGCATTAGCCAACTACTCAGTTTGTTAAAGCTATTTGTCAGCCTATTGAAAATATGAAAACAATGTTTAAAGAAATTAACAATTAAAAATCAAAGTGAAACCAAAGATGAAAAGGTAATTCTGATTATATATTATTTGTATAAATAATACAGTCCATGTTACTTTATACACAGTTGTTTATTCTTGTTCCATGTTTTAAAACTTGGACTCAGAAAAATCACAGGAAGTTTTGTTTTTGTTTTTTACCCTTGTTTTTCCGTTAAAAGCACCATAATTACACGGCTCAATTCAATCGTCCTTTTCTACAATCACTTCTCCATGAAGCACCTTTCTTCTCTGCCGCAGCATGTGGAAGTAGAGTTGTGGAAATACTTGATCAAAGCACAGAATAAAGCAAATTAGATTAAATATATATATATATCAACAGATCACATTACGGAAAAGTACACTTTTGCAGAATGATGAACTGCGGAAAAATTATGGCACACAGTGCCACAGCTGGTTAAGGCAAATAACAGTGAGTCATGAACTCCGCAGTGAGTTACAAAACAGTAATTACTCAAAAGTCAGATAAAGCCCTCTGAACGTATACTCTGCTTTTATGGATCTTCCCTTCAACATTTTATTTGTATGAACAAGACTTAACCACTTAACAGGACTTAGCAGTACCTAAGTCTTCAAACCTGTGCTAAGGTAAGCATGTTTGAATTGAGACTTTGAGGATCCAAATTTACCCTATTTGTCCAAGTCTGAAATGAGGAGCTCTCTCTTTCTCCTGGTGCTATTATATTACGGTTCTGATGCATTAGATCATTATTTTTAATGCAAAGAACATTGGATTTATTCATGAAACATAAAGTTATGCAAACAATTGTAAAACTCTTAGTAAGTTATGATAACTTCAAACATCAGTTTACTCATATAAATCTCTCTCATTGGCTCCCGTGATTTCTTACAAGAAAAAAGTGTGTGTCCATACAGTCAAAGTCCATACTTTAAGTCCATTTTTTTGAAGGAATACATTTTATGTATTCAGTTATAACTTTGGTTTTCCTGCTTCTCAGTTCCTCTCCCTAGTCTCTTGCTTTGTTTCTAGCCTCACTGTCCAGAATATCTAACATAAACTACTTGCCCAGTTTGCTCTAGCTCCATTTCAGTTGTCATATCTAAATCAGGTTGCTTTCTCCTTGTCTGCACTGTTTAGCCTACAGTGGAAGTAACAACGGAAGTTCAAGACAGATAATCTCTCTAGTCTTAGTTCTGGTTAGCCAACTGATCTGTGGCTCCTGGTATCCAGAAGTACAAGATCTGGTTAAACCAAGGACTGAAGTACACTCAGAGTGGCTTTGGAGGCAGGGGGTGGATTTCTGTGAAGGTGAAATTTTGGAGAATTTTTCTCCAAGTATTTCCTAAGCATGCTTGCTCAAATGGTCACAGGTAAGTGGATACTAACAGCAATAAGAACAAACAAATAAATAAATAAATAACCCATAAAAAAGAAGAAGGAAAATCTTTGGATCTTGCATGAGAATTTTTAAATCATTGCTTCAAAGCAGCAGAGGCACTAGAAATTCACAGAGATACAACTACAGACAGATATTTCTGTATGTAAATATTTTTACATATTGCTGGTCTTTTTAGCATTTTCACAGAAATTTTTAAGATACCTTATGTTCTGAGGCAAATAACAGAACAGAAAATTTCAGTTTAAATAATTAAAGCACAGCAAAGCTTGGAACAACAGAAAGCAGATGTTAAGAGTGGAAAGTGTCAGGAAATTTAACTACAGGCAGTGCTGCCAGCATTGCTGATAATTATTACGTTGCTAGTGTTACTAAAGTTAAATAATACTTACGTGGTATATAGGAGAACATGACAATAATAAGGAAGTAATAGTAGTCGAAGGAGACATTGTACTTGTTGGGAAGTCTCAATGAAAACATTCCTGTTTTCTTCACATAGGGTAAAGCAGCATATATAGTCAGTAGTTCACCAGCAACTCCAGCAGGATACAAAATTATAAAAAAGTTGTATCTGCATTTAAAAATAAATAAAAAATTGTGAGAAATGCCCCATGAATTTAAAATTTCATTTGGCTATTATTAGTGGCACAGCAGTATATTGGAGTAATTCCTGCACCAAAGTCAAGGACCACCTCCTCAGATGGCACAGAATATGTGTTTCAATTACTTTGGATTGGGTCGTTTTTGTTTACAGAGAATTAATTCCTCAGTCATTTTATTTAAAAACAGAGAAATATTGGAACGCACGTATGCTTTTCTAATACTAAAGAGTCAAAAATTATTCTGTAAATTTGTAGTCTCCAATAATGTCTTTTTATTTTTTTTGTTTGTTGGTTTCCTGTTGTCACTGATAGGACTAAAACTATAACTGGATCCCAAATTCAGATGATCCTGCACATCCTTGTCACAGCACATGCATGCTAGGTCAACTCTATGTCCTATGATTTCTTTGAAGACAATGAAAAAGTTGAGAAATATCAGAAACTTGTTTTACCCACTGCCACAAGGGAAATCTAAATAATACTACATTTACCACTAATATGAATTAAAAATTAAAGAAAACAACAGCTCCAGAAAATCTCCAAATTCATCTGAAAATAGGTAGAACACGTTCAAATAAAGGGCAAAGACACTGAGTTTAAAGAAAATATGGTTTGAATGCCACAGGCTACAGACATGTAGACAAAATGAAAAATGTAATCAACAGGGTTTGTGCAGTCCTTATGCACAGTGCATCATGTCGCTGCAGTCTCTCTTAAGGAACAGCTCTCTTGAGCTCACTCAGGGGAAGAGCAATGAGAGCTGTCACACAGGGTCTGAGAGAAGTGTACAGCGTGCATTCCATGACCAAAAGAGATGAGATCCAAAATGGTAGCAACTGAACATGAAACCCTCTCAGGAGCCAATGCGCTTAGAGGACTCATAGGTCAGAGAACAGATTACGTGAGGTATAAGAAGGAACTGATGCCATGACCTATACACAGATTGTCTCTATGTAGCATAAAAGAAACAACATAAAAACTCTGAGCTAAAATTTAGATCATACCTATACCTTTAACTATGGACAGGCAGATACCTTAAAGATCAGAAACATCCAGCTCCTTAGGAATCCTGGATTTATGCTCAGTTTTATTATTTGATTCCCTAAAAATCTTGATAGGATATTTTGGACTCCCTGAAAAAATAATACATTTTTGAATGCTTTCTTTATATATTTCGCCATACATCTCTGCTGTGGGAATGGTAGCTTGCCTGTTATGAAAAAATAATAATTCTATCATTCAACATACACTGACTTGATGGTAAAAAAAACTGTCAGTGTAGTACATTCTGAATGCATTTCTCTTTCTGAAGACTGCATAAAAATCATTACTGAAACTGGACCTGATAATTTGTAAGTTTAGTGCTTAAACATGACCAAACCTACAACCTCAGGTATTAGCAAAAAAAAAAACCATAAACATTTTTAATAACAGACACAATTATCAGACACCTCAAAGAAGTGCATTAGAAGCATCAGAACTGCATTATCTACAGCACACAAATAAAGCAGAATAAACAAACACACAAACTTGTTTCAATAGTCACCTGTGCTGAATGTAGGTATTTCCTTTCTAACAGGGGAAGTCTGTCTGTCTTGGCATATATTTTTCAAATGATAACTAGAAAGAATGTTACTCTTCCAGTTAAATCTCCTGATAAACACGCAGTCTCTGTAATATATCTGATATAGTGACAGACCTTAAGCGTGTTTCAAAATCAAAGCAGTTTTGATACAGAACACACTTTTTATGTTGGCTAAACTATGCTAACATTTAGCTTCACTACATTAATATAACTACAAAAGCTCTGATAAAGCAGAACTTCTCACAAAGCAATACTACATGTACAGAAAAAGGCAACAGCACTACGCGTACAGAAAAAGACAACAGCTCCAATAATTTCAAAGACCTTAAATCTACAACGACTGGTACGGGTGCTTAATTTTAGGCACTGTATTCAAAAGCATCTTAAGGAATCATACTGTAAGTTAAAAGATGACTCCAAAGATAAGGACAAAATATTAAAGTGAATTAAAACAGAGTTCAAGCCATGAGACACAGAAAGCATGGAACAAATCATACCCAAAAATCTCAGCTAAAATATTTTTCATATTTTAAACCAAGCAATGATAATCACATGTAGAGAAAGCAACCAACTTGCACTCTGCTGGCACATAACCAAAGCTCTCCCGTGTGTTAGCTCTGCATGCATGAAACTAACATGCACGGAACCATGAGAAACTGAAATGCAAGACATCTCCACCTGGCCCATTTAATGAAGTATGGCAAATGGTTGAGCAGGTTGAATGTGTAGAAGGAATATCGAGTAATCTCTGTCACAGTCCATACGACCAGAAAAAGAATAACGCTCTCCTCATTCTGGATCTGCAGAAGTATAAAGAACCAACACTTTCTTCATCCTTAAGCTTCTTTTCTGTGCAAACTGCAACAGTCTTCTGTTTAAGATATATGGAACAGAACTAACATCTTGTAAAGAAAGAAAATTTCTTTGAAACCATGCTGAAACCATTTCTATAATATATATATTTACTAACATAGAAACATTTTGCGAACTCAGCAATCTTTATCCATTATGCAAACACAAAACCATAAAACTATATTTGAGCTTATTCCTCTTTATCTGCACTTTCACTATGGTATCTGTCTGTCTCCCTCTTTATTTGTGGTTGATTTGCTTGTTTATTATCTTGCTCCTCAAGCAAAAAGAAAATACTACATAAGGTACACTCCTTTCATAACCAGTTTTTACCTATTCCGTATTTCACTACTCTCTCTATCTCCTAGATTTTCTCTTACTTTTTATTTTGCTTCTTCCCCACCATACAATGCATGTCTCCATGAAACTTTAGATGAAATGAATTGTTTAGTAGTGCCTGCTGACTGGAACTTAGTAGCAGATCAAATCTGGCTGCAAGATGGTTAAGGAGTTGGAATGCTGATGAACACTAAATGAAGAGTAGTTAGCAGATCAGGAGTTTTGTGTAAACTTCCTCAACTGTCCTGTCTAAGATTTAAGTTCTGAGTCATTAAACTGCCTCATCAGTAGGTAGCACATCTATCTGCTCTTTCAAAACATCAGTTCTTTTTCACCTTAAGTGAACAAATAAACAGAAGACCCCAAATATGAAGAAGGCATGTGTGGATCTATTACAAACACTACCTTCTGAGAAGAAGAATTACACGCAAGTAATTTTCTGTTCTTTAAAAGGGAAGGAATTTTGTAATACACTTCCATGCCTGAAGGCTGAAAAGCTCCAGGGATGTCTGTGAAATAAAATAAAGTAACATAAATTTTGTTAAAATGACAAAAAAGGGAAATGACTTTTTTAATAGAATGCAACATTATGACAAAGCTTAACACATCACAAAGATGCTGAAAATGCACAACTCTGTCAAAAGCCAAGAAGAATTTTAATTGATCGTCTTCTCATAAAATCGCGCCCTCAATGTGTCAGTCAAAGAAGGTGCAATTTTAGTGAAAGGATCTCACAAACAAAATAAAAAGATACAAAAACCCCACCAAGCTCACAAAGAAACAGCAACAATGGCAGTGCTAAGACATCCAAACAGATGAGCAAAGGAAAAGACAGAATTAGGCTGTTCTTAGCCTCATGCGATTAGAGACAAACATTGATAACCCAAACTTGGATTCCTGTCACAGTGCTAAAGCCAAGCAGAAGTGCTCTAAGTATGCAGAGAATTCCTATTTGTTGCCTTGCAAATCTCCAGTCAAGTAGAGAGATCTGGGTCTGGCTGTTATCACTAACATGCCTCTCACCACCTACATGACCCTGAACATTCATGCCTGCTAAGCAGTAACAGCGTGAAATACAATCAGACATACATTTAGATGTATTTTTCTTGGACACGGCTGTACTGAAGAGAGAGGAAACAAGAGAAATGACTGGATATGCTAAAGATTTAATCCACTGCAGATAATTAAAAAAAATGGCCAAGAGCAGTGCTAAATTCTAGCATTCTTTAATATTCAATATTAAAAAAACGCGTGAATCTTTGAGACTTTTTCACATAAGGGAAAAAAGAAAACACTGAATACACTTAACTTACAAAAAATCTATGAAAGGAAAGGAATCTATGTGCAGTAAAGGAAAAGATGAAGTGTTGAGAAAAAGTTCTCTGTGAACTGAAATTAAAGGATTTGTCAACTGAGGCAGGAGCTATGATATCCCACCGGCAGAAGGGCATATGCCATCTGCTGGTGAGACAGTTTAATGGCTCAGCTTTTTAAATTTAAAGAAATTCAGGAGCACAGACTCAAAAATCTATCACTGAGTTCTTACATACCCATTACAGAAAGCAGAATAAATGTCCTATCTACTATCTATATGCAGTCTGCTTGTTTCATTCTGCTAACAAATTGCTAGACTTACAATTATCACCTACAGCCACGCAAATAAGTTATTGTCATTTATTCAGGACCTTAAGTGTTCCTGTGGCATGCTGGATAACTTGATATACTTTTAATGAAAACAATGCAGTATGCATGCCATCAAATGCTGATATTCCCATAACAATAACATTTTGAGAAGGTTCCTAAAATAAATTGCAAAATCACAACCATTTAAACCAGGTAAATTCTATTTAAGATACATTTTCACTCAGATTCATTCAGTAAATGCTAAGTTAAGTTCTTCAGAGGGAATAGGTAGCACTATGGTACATATGCAGGTAATTGTAAGCACTAGTTGTTGATATCACTTAGGCAGACCATAGCTGGCATGATGCAGAAGACAGTACTGATTCACACCTGAGACCCAGACCTAGTCTCTTGGGTAGAAGGACATAAATGCAGCCCTGTAACCCTTATTTCAGAAACTGCACTCGAGTATGTAAGTCTTCTCTGTATGAATCTTATTAATTTTTAAATTTGTCTTCCTGATGAAATGAGAACTGCATTAATAATTCCTTCTTATTAACAATTAAAACGCAATTTGCTCACACACATACCTGTTTTATACTATGTGCAATGAACCACACCATGAAGATTCTTGAACTCACTTGGACCCCCGTCACAAGCACAGATGTGCGAACTATTCCTTGAAAAGAGAAACATGTTATCTCTGCTCCATTATTCATGTTTTAATTAGTTACAGGAGAAATTAAAGAAAGAACTCACCAACTGCACAGTGGACTACCTGTAAATAAAAATAAATTAAAGGTTACTAAATTACAGTATGTTACTATCTGCACTGCTAGCACGGGCTTTTTGATATTAATATAAACCTAGGTTTATTTCTGCTGTTTTTTTCTCCAACTAATATTTCGGCATCTTTAAAAGAAGTACACATTGGAACTCTAACAACTGGTGATGGGCTCAGTATCTGATCAGTGTAAACACTAACTGAAAGAAATTTATTTTCATAATTGGATACATTGAGCATTTAAATACTTACAAAGTGCTTCTTTTTTGAACTGGTAAACTTCCCTCCCATTATCTTAGCCAAAGAATAATTTCACAGGACAATGTGGAAGGAGTCATACAATGTACATTAAATAAACAGAAAATTTAAAATGTTCTGTATTCATTATGGATTAATATCAGCATTATCATTTTACCAATGACAGCTATGAATCTTCAGATTTATTTTCTGGTCAGTAATGGTTAGCAAATAGAGTGCTTTTCGTTGTTTTGATAGATCCAAGTGGAATTACCTATTGTGAAAGTTTAATAACAAAAAACCCTACAGACAGCTGGCCACATCATTTTAAACAGCTGTTTGAACCACAGATGTTAGGGGCAGACTGAGAAAAAGAGTAAAAATGCAGACAGACACTCTTTGCTGAGCTTGGAAAAGAACCGTAACTGCTCAATATACCCAACAGTTTTATTTCATGGCTGTACCATAAATTGAGACCATGAGTGCATGGTTGGCAAAGTCATACTATTTCAAGAATGCTTTGCACAACTTGCACAGACGTTGTTGTAAGGATTTATATGGAGCGTGTGAATCCAGTCTGGCAATAACTAGAAGCACAGTAGGTCCCAGAGAGTATTTGATTTACGAAAGTATTAAGAGTTAAGTTTTTTAAAATGTGCTCATTTGTTTCAACTAATCTCCTTGCCCCCACAAAAAATTATCATCAAATAAGGAAGGTAAAATGACTTTCAGCACTAATATAACATTTTGATATTAAATTCAGGCTAATCATGTGTTTTGCCTATGATACGCAGCATTCAATAAAGCAAACTGTGTTTGAAATTTACCTCAAGCAAAGCAAATGTCTGGAAAAATTTAAGCGTCTTTTGCACGCTTCTGAATAAGCCTCTGTGTGTTCCTTTCTGTATATAAAATCGCACCATGGCAATACCCAATACCAGCCACCTACAAAAGAAAGAGAATGGATACATTTCAAATAAGAATTCTAAAAATATCCATCCGCTGTAAATAATTTAGTAGAATATTTTCTTCACAGAATATCTTTGCTTCTTCACTTGTCGGTGTTCTTAGGAGACTGTTAAAAATATCTTTAGACAGAAATATTATGTAGTGTTATATCAACACTACACTCTTTTATCTCTTTACCTGGAAAAGGATAGAGAATGACTTGTTTACCTTCAGAGGATTGACCCAAATTACCCAAATTAGGGGCCCAACAGACTAGAAGTGACTGTGTATTTTTACTGTTAAATCCCCATCCACCTTTACTGTAAAATAATGTTATTTGAAAACATCGGATGAACTCAGCACTGAGGCTACCATTTTGGTCTCAGGTCTCATTTTTACATTTGTCATGGCACCTTAACAGATCATTTTCAGAACTGACTGGGGATCAGTGCTTCTGTTCTACAATTCAGAAGCGCTGAGAAGTCATCTTGGAAATCAAACTCGGATGTGCTGTCAGATTGGTGCTATAAGTTCCTGTCTTCCAGAGGCAAGAACATTTAACTTGCAGATTTGATGGTGTTGGCTATTTTTAAAAATTATTTAATGAAATTGAGTGATGCTATTAACTGATCATCCTTTCAATGTGATCATCCTTTCAACATGAAAGAAAGTAACAGTATCTTTGAACCAAATAGAAATTTGATATAAAATTCAAATTGAGATCTCAAGTGGAAACTGAGATAAAAACAAAGCAAACACCAAAAAGTAAAACACTTCATAACCATGGTGGATCGACCCCCACCATCCCAGCCCAGATCAAGTACAATAACCCAAGGTAAGAGCAGTTGCTTCCACATAATTAATCCATGTTTATATAATAAAAAATTCAAAATAATATGCCATATGTTCCATTGTTAATGCATTCCTGCATTCTTACAAACATCACACTAGCAAGATTCCTTGAAACGTCAGGCTTAAAACCACAAAGGCTACGTACAAAATTTCTTTAATATAAACTTATGAGAATAGCCAGAGCTGCAAGTGGCTATTTTGAGAGTTAAAAATGAAAATACATGAACTGCAATAACATTAGTTTAACTTCTTGTCTGATGATATTTGGGAGCAATCATTCAATCCTTTCATCCTCCACAAAGCCATCACATGTATGTTGTACAGCAACATGAACTCTGGCTAAGGCAGGCCCAAGAGACAAAGCAGTGGGGTCTGAGAAATATTCAGAGGCGGACTAGGAGAGTATAGAAATATATGAAATGTTACAAGGCTAAGTGCCCCGTCCTGCACTTGGGGCACAACAACTCCACGCAGTGCTACAGGCTAGGGGCAGACTGGAAAGCTGCCCAGCAGAAAGGGACCTGGGGGTATTGGTTGGAAGCCGGCTGAATATGAGCCAGCAGGGTGCTTGGTAGCCAAGAAGGCCAACAGCATCCTGGCTTGTGTCAGAAATAGTGTGGCCAGCAGGACTAGGGAGGTGATCATCCCCCTGTACTCGGCTCTGGTGAGGCCACACCTCAAATGCTGTGTTCAGTTTTGGGTGCCTCACTACAAGAAGGACATCGAGGTGCTGGAATGTGTCCAGAGAAGGGCTACGAAGCTGATGAAGGGCCTGGAGAACAAGTCTCACAAGGAGCAGCTGAAGGAGCTGGGATTGTTTAGCTTGGAGAAAAGGAGGCTTAGGGGAGACTTTACTGTGTTCCACAGTTACCGTAAAGGAGGTTGTAATGGGGTGGGGATCAGGCTCTTCTCCTGAGCACCAAGTGATAAGAGGAGAGGAAATGGCCTCAAGTTGCACCAGGGGAGGTTTAGGTTGGATATTAGGAGACATTTCATTATTGAAAGAGTTGTGACCGGGGAAGTGGTTGAGTCACCGTCGCTAGAGGTCTTCAAGAAACATATAGATGTAGAACTTAGTAGCATGGTTTAGTGGTGGACTTGTCAGTACTAGGTTTAAGGTTGGACTATACGATCTTAGAGATCTTTTTCTGACCTGAATGATTCTATATTTATATGAACATTTGGATAAATATTTAACTTTTCCCCAGCTTTTACACTGCCCCCTACACATAATGTACTGACTAAAACTGGAAACAAGTCACCAGGAAAGATGGACGTGTTATGTTGTAACGGCATGAGATTTGCATGGATCATAACAGCTCTGTATTCCCCACGCATGACATGCAGTTCAGTTTCGGTCCCTCAACAACTCTCATATGTAGTGTCTACCACTACAGTCACTTCGCTTTGTCCATGCCACAACAGTTCATGACGGCATTTCAAGCTCTACATGAAGTTAGTCAGGCTTCCCCACACTGTTGGAATGATTCCCCTCCTTCATCCTTTCTTTCTACCTTAAGCCCATGAATCCGATCTGCCAGAGCTCCAAACTTTGCACCCTTCCCCAAATATTGTTTAGAATTTATAACTGATTTTAAAAGTGAATGCATTAATTTGAAGTTGTCTCCTACCACAGTGGAAATGAGGAATTACTGGAATCTCACTGGTAGTCCTTCACAGCAAGGCTGCCCTGTTTTACAGCGATGTGTTTGACAAGAGGAAGGTGACAGTGCGTGTGCATCCAGCTGGCAGCACGCATGGTGACAGCCACAGCTTTGTGCTAGCCCTAGCCTGAGAAGTCACATTACATCTAATCTCACAAGGCATTTTCTGCATCTCATTCTTAACAAAAGCGTTGCAGAGAGAAGTACTCTTGGACTACATTCAGAACCAAAGAATGTAAATATGTTTTTTTCTTAAGTAAATTATTGTTTGGACATTTGAAATTTCTGCCAATCATTTTATTTAGCTTTCAGTGGCTTTGACTTTGGATTTCAGGAAAGCCCTTGTAGTGAGTACTGTAAATCAGCAGGAAATGGAAAACAATTTGTGTAATAAAGGTAGGATTTCCAGCTGGGACTTTCGATAAGATTGGGTACTGACCTGCCGTTTTAGTCGCTGATTGTATCCCTTAAATCTTTATTAGAAAGAAAGATAAAATGCAATTTGGTATTAGACTGGTTGTTCACATGCACTTATGTATCAGAGAGGTTTTTAAAATTCTAGAAACACCTTGCCACAGTGCACCATCTGGACAACCATTCTGTTCTTCGTGTTCACCTGTGCTCTGTAGCGTCCCTGTGAAATGTCTCTCTACTTCAAACCTTTATTTTTCTCTTAAATTTTATCTCTTTGAAAAGATTACAAGAATTTGTTCCTATCTCTTCTTTCTCTGTTTCCACATAAAACAGGCAGTTTAGCATGTCTGAATCCCTCTTGATGACAACAGAAGATGGGGAGGAGGAAGTGGGAGAGCCTGACTCAGCACCTAAGGTCAGAACTAAAATGGTCCAATAATCTTCTACACAGATTAAGATGACAGGCAATGGCATTGACAGATAAAAGTCAATGACAAGAGTCAGCGCTCACCGCCAAATTCACACATGGAAGAGGAGGCAGGGAAACCTGTGAGGTGAAATTAACCTGCAAGCTTGAAAAATCACCAGTAACAGCACTTCCCAAAGGCTTGCGATATACGAATAGCGTGCACACAGATGCTAGTGGGACAAAAGACATTTAAACCCTATTCCTGACCTTCTCTGTCGACACCCGAAGCCCTGACAGAACTACAGCATCACCAGTTTTGCTCTATGGTATTCCAAAGAGTGAGAGTTCACCCTTTGGGACCCAAGATAAAGCTGTTTTAGCGGCTAGTTCTCCCCCACCGCTCGCCTCGCTGGAGGCTGAAGGGACTGCGGGCGCCCACACGTCCTCGTCCCCAGAGCCCGGGGGGCTCCAGGGTAGCTCGGGTCCCCGACCGGGCCGTCACCCGCTGGGGCCCGGCGGCTGTGAGGGCAGCAGGCAGCGCGGCATTCCTGGCCCGGCTATACTTAACCTCGCCGCGCCCGCTCGCTGGTAGGGCTGCACCGTATTAGGCAATGCCGGGCAAGCCGGGGCTGCAGCCCCGCTGCCGGCGGCCCCCCGCCGCCCCCGGCTCTCCCCCTGCCCCACGGCGACTCCCGCCCCGGCCCCGGCCCCGCTCCCGGTCCCCAGCGCCCGGTCCCCGCCGCGCCGCCGACCCCGCGCCCCGCTGCCGGCCCGCGCTCACCCCGCGGTCATGGCGACGTTGTAGAAGATGAGCCAGGCCGTGGCCAGGGCGCCCAGGCTCCTCTTCTTGCCGTTCTCCTTCTCCTCCACCGAGCCGTTGCCGCCTCCGTCCTCCTCGCTGGACGCCATGGTTCCCCCCCGGCAGGGTAGCGAGCGAAGCCGCCCGCCCGCGGGGAGGAGGGGCTCCCGCCGCGGCGGGGCTGAGGCCGCGCTGACAGCTGGAGCTCGCCCTGTCCCTCAGCCCATCTGGCTGCTGCCCCGGGGGCCGCCGCCCGCCGCCGCCCGCTCACATGGCGCTGCCCCCTCCTCCCTCCGCCCCGCCGGGGCTCACCGGGCACGGCGGCGGGCAGGGGGCGGGAGGAAGGGGTCGCGGCCGCCCCTCGCCTCGCCTCTCCTCACCGCGGCCGCCCTCGCCGCCCCTCGCCCCTCCTCACCGCCCCTCGCCCCCCCCTCACCGCCCCTCGCCGCCCCCGGCTGCCCCTCACCGCCCCTCGACGCCCCCCGACACCGGGAAGCTGGCGCCTTGATCCCGGCTCCAAACGCCAGTGACAGAAAATACCGGTCTTTAAAAAAACACAAACGCATACACAAAAACACAAGGAGGTCTGAGGTTGGTTGGTGAGAGGTGGAGTTGCTGGACCGAGTCCATGGGGCCCCAGCTCAGAGGTCCCCCTAAGGGGGAGGATCCCTTCCAGTGTGGTGTGTCTCGGCGTCACCCCTACATACACGAGGCAGACTGAGGCAGGCCCCTGACTAGGGGAAAAAGTCCTTCCTGTGGACGGAAGGATGAGATCTGAATATGTAAGTTGTCTTAAACTGTAAGCCTGCAGCCTGTGCACGTGAAAACAGAGCCTGGACAGGGCTGTTAGCTGAGGACCCAGAGCAGCATCGTGGTGAGCTGCATTGGTGTGACATGGTCCCACAGAGGTGCGGGCCATACCCACACCCTGCCATCCGGCTCAGTCTGTGCTAGCCAGGGATGCCAGCTGTGCTACTTTGGGTGGCGGGCATGTAGCCTCAGGCCCCTCATCTCCACGGCTAGGCACTGCAACCACTGCCTTTAGGGACAAATCCCTTGAATGCAGTCATATAGACAGAAGAACTCCAAAAGTGAGTCAGGACCTATCTTTGAAATCCTACTTTGTCAGTCCCCCAAAATTTCAAGAATCTGAGTCTACTTCCTTTAACATGGGGTAAATCATCTTACTGTTTAAACACTTAGGTGGTCTCAGTTCATGGGCCTTTGGTTAAAGGATTAGTAGATGTGCCATACAGAAACTTTCTCTTGCTCTCCTTACCAAAGCACACAAGCAGATGTTCAGCTTTCAGCTTCGTACCACTGGCAACAGCGAATGTGTAACCGGCATGCAAAAATGCAACGCTTTGGCAAATGGCACCACATATGTGCTACTAAGACTATAGGAAGTACCAATGTTATGTATATATATATGTATGTATGTATATGTATACATATATGTGCATATATATATAGATATTTATATATATATGCATACATACATAAGCACTTTTCATGTTTAGGTAGTTGTAAATATAACCCCATTTGGGAATCCTGTAGTAAAAAAGTAAATATGAAAAATACAAAAAAAAAAAAAAGAGGAATTTACACACAGGATTAAACAACCTAATTCAAAAACTTTTGCCAAACTTGTACTTATCTGAAGCATAAAAAACTGCATTGTAGGCAAATACATGGTTTATCTGAGCCTAAATTTCATCTTAATGGAATGCTTATAAGTTGGTTGAAACTCCAAAGCTTTCAAAAACTTTTTCTGTATTTCTATATTCCCAGCTTCTTGGCTTTGACAATGTGGAGTTGAAATGGATATCACAAATTAACCACGTGCTATGTGAAAAGTGCTTTTTGTCTCACTTGAATTTGCCAACTCGTGACTTCACTAATGGCTTCCTGATCTTAAATTTTGATACAAGGAGGAAGTCATTACCTGACCCAAATTCTTAATATTAGTTGAAGTTTTTAAAATACCACTAGCACTATAGTTTGCCATTTCTCTTTCAAGATTTTTCCACAGCAGATTTGAGAGAATAAGTCATATTCATTTCCTGAAGTAGGGATTTTCAGTTTTTAAATCCTTCATTGGATGCTTTCCATGCTTTTGCACAAAAGCTTTTTAAATTTGATGAGCAATGATATATGTATATTTTCATTAAAATTATGTGTTATTTTTCTTCTCATTGTTTGCTCAAAATGATTGATCTTTGATATACAAATTATTTTTAATATAACCAGTTCTGTCTTTAATTGATTTAGTTAATTAAGAAATTATTAGTGAGGATAAGTATCTCACTGTTTTATCTCTAGTATTATCTTTTTTATTTGTGAAAGTACAATTTCTTTTGCTACCACATTATCTATTCATCCAATTGATGAAAATTTTCTGAAGATCCATACAATCTTTCTGGATTTGAATTAACTAAACATTTTGTGTCATTTACAAGTTTTGCCATTCGATGTTTTGCCCGTGTTTCCCAATCATTTATTATAAATATACTAAGCACACAGCTTATTGCAGAATGTTCATAAACACCCCGCTGATTCCTTTTTCCCGTGACAAAGAACACTTGCTCTTTCTTTCTCTCTCCCGTGTTTTGATCCACAGAGCTATTTTGTTCCTTAGCCTCTATTTATGTTTGGTAGTTCTGTGAAAATTTTTTCAGCAGCCTTTTCCAAATATGTTTGCTACATTTTTTTTTTTTTTTTTTTTCCCCATTTTTGTAACGATATGTTCCAGGAATTAAAACAAATTAGTTAAAACATAATTTCTTTTTCATAGGTTTTCTATTGTTCTCTTTTTAATTATGTTTTCTGTCAGTGTTCCATTATATACTTAGGGTCTACTAGTTTGCAGTTTTTGAATCACTACAAGCTACTTTGATAAAATGTCATCTATTTTCAAAGCATTAAGTACAATATCTGTGTTTAATTAGAAATACTGTGCTTTCAAAATTGTTTCATCATCAATTTCTTCCAGAGTGCAATGTCTTCCTGAAATATTTTAACTTTGTCTAGCACCTTTTGGCCCCCCAAAAAATCTCAAAATGATTCTTAAGACAAATTTTATCTACGCACAGAAATTTAATCAATGGAACTCAATCAGCTTATACATTAATTGCATTACTTAAACCAGGGGAATTTTTAAACTGATATAATGACTGACATACCCGTCTATCTCAGCTAGGCTCTTATTCAGGTGTGGTCTGAAATCAAACCTCTGAACAAATTTGAAGATAGTTGCTCTTCTGTATGGTAGGTGGGCATACAATTACATTTTATATTCGTTCATAACTTTCATAGGCTCTTCTCCTTTATTTGCTCTAGTTTCAAACGATAAACATTGCTATGCTGTTATTACAAAAATTAACATTTTTCCCAGTGTACTTCAGCATTGATGTTATCAATGTACATTTCTTTTATACCTTTCCTATTTCACAAATAGATATTCAACACCTTATAAACCTAAATGGCTTTTATTTCCAATTTATTTCCAGGAACACAAGGTGACGCTTTTATGAGAATTATTTTCTCCTGCAGTGTTCTATAACACTTTTTTTACACACACAAAATTTACCTATCCAATATGGGAATATTCCTATAAAGTGAAAAGTAGCAGTGCTCTGAAAATAACGTAATGACTTATCAATTCCACTATCACAGGGAGGGTCACCTGCCATGAAATGCTGCAGAAATTACTTAGAACGAACCCCAAAGCATCATGAGATCACCTTTTACACTTCAGAATAGCTGAATGCCAGATGATAACTATATCCTAAGGAAGGAGAAATTGTTAAAAAGGTAACAACTGAAATTCTGTTTGTCCTCCTGCCCTCTCTTCTCTTAATGTTCCTAACACACCTTGCTAGAACAAGCTGTTGAGACACCAGACTTATGTATAGGACTTACATACTATTTTGGCTTTCTGGGATTTTCTGAGTTGTCAGTGAGGTATTCAAGGGTAAATAAACAGAATTAAATTTTTAGATTTAGTTATGTTTCGACTGAACAACACAGTGTTTATGCAGTTTTTGTGTGTTGAGTTCATCCAGGCACGTGTATCTATGATTTTCTTTACTGCTGTAGGAATAGGATAGAAGATGCTTTCAAAAGGCATGGTGTAGAATGGATTGCATGTTGTCTGGAAAGAACTAGAAGATGTCTCTGTTTGGTACGTCTCAAACAGCTGGGGTTTTGTGCTGTTATCACAAGATAAATGACTCATATTAAGCCTCTGACTATATAGTTTAGCAGTCAGAGAAGAAAAATGTGTCATGAACACAGGCTGAAATTATGTGAAAATACAAAAATTCTGGTGTGAACATTTAGAAATCTTTATATGAGAACTGTTGATTCAATACATCTGAAAAGCACCAGTTTGAGATGCCATTGTGTATTGTCCTGTTTAATCCTCTTCAGAAACAAAAGTATAATTCAAACTGCAGTACTGAAGGATGCACACATGTTAGGAGATGAATATCCCCCTTATGTGAGATTGGTTTAGCACTCAGTGTGCTTTTTGTTGTAATAGACTAATTGGACTCTGTAAAATAATTATTTTCCTTTTAGGATATTTCAGGCTGTACCACTGTTCAACTATCCTGACACTTTGTTGCACTGCTAGGCTTGGATAGATTGATGGATAGACCTGTCCCACAGCCTGTAGCCTGTGCAATTGGCTTCTCTGCACAGCATGCAGACTGGCTGTATCAGGAAGCTAACTCTGCTATAATGTTCTAACTATACAGAAGCATGTACAAAATGCTTAAAGCTTAAAGTTATTACCACTAAATTCAATGGTACTGTTCATGTCAGTTAGAGTACATGTTTAAAATCAACTGTTAGTATAAGTTTCCTTTCCTATACCATGTAATATTTTTCTAAAACAAAGAAGTTCTGCTACCTTGTCAACATGTGTCATGCAGGTTTTTCACATGGCTTACAAAATGCATACTATATTAATATTAAAAATACCTTTTGATTTTCAGTATATTTCTAAAGTAACTTGCTTACATGAGTACTTCAGTCTCTGTAGAAGACACTGCTTCCATTAACAGTTTTGTAGCGCATACAATCTTCGCTTGACATTTAGTTTTATTTCAAGGACTTCCATTTAAATGGGCTCTTTATCAAGGGAATAGTGTTCCAATCTAAATCCCATTAGGGTTGGTGGAAATATCTCTATCTTCTTTGTTAGAAGAATGGTAGAGAACATAAAGATTAATTTTAACCTCATCATTGGTGGAAATCTGGTCCAAGTTATCAGCAAGGAAAAGATATTGGGTGTAGTCAGTTTGGCCACACTGAGAACAGGTGCTGGTGCCAAAAAAAGCATTAGGACAAGTGGTTCCCTGTGGCTGTGTCAGGAACCTGGCACAGAGTGATGCTCCTGCCAGCACCCCAGGAAGCCCAGGCACCCAGAAGTTCCAGAAGCTCAGCGATTATCTGCTTCTTACAGCTATATCACAAAGCATCATTGTAAGATTACTAAAGCAAATAGTATAACCACATCTTTATGTTTATGTTTATCTTCGGTGAACTTGTTATCAAAAATCATTTAACAAAACTGCAATGTAAACACATTAAATATTACTTAATGTGAGCTGCAAGTACTGCTTTGAGTGAGGAAAAAAATAAAAAGACAAATCCTAGTTTCTGGCAAAAATACATGCAAATGTAAACTAGAAATTTGCATATTGATTTCTAATGTGGTCAGGGCAAATGGAATTGTTCTATTAAGTTTATTATTTGATTACTTGCCTAATCCTAATTTGCCATTGCCTAATCCTAATGTTTGAAGAATCTCCAAGTATATGCTTCATGTAATTCCATTTGCATACTTCATAAATGTTGAGGCCAAAAAGGACAATTACATAATTGTGGCCTGACTTCTTGTGTAACGCTGGACACCAGACTTACTGTTTTGATATGTTTCATGAATTCTCTTTATATAAGGCAATATGTAAGAATACCATAAGCAAGCCATGCAATTTGGGAAGTAGCAAAATATTAGGGTGCACAATAAACTTATGATGGGAACTAAATCGTTGCAGTCCAGTGTTCGGAATACTTACATGTGGCTTGTGACTGGGATAAATTTTGTCTTAGTCATATCATTGCCTTGTTATGCATTACAGCATCTTGTGTGCCATCCAAAACATCTTATACTTGCCCTGTCAAAGACAAAAGCTGTGATTAAATGGACTCCTAGCACTTTATCCATTCTGAACTTTCTTTTCCTTTGATTTTCTTTTCTGCTCAGCTTCCAGTTCTGAAAGCAATGTACGCAATGGACTGCAGTGAAAATGCAGTTAAAACCAAGGTCAGTGACACTGATCCCAGAGACAACCATTGGTCTTCATATCGGTCTCCTTGTTAACAGTGTACTGAACTGACATTTTCCTGGAGTTATACACCTTATCTTTACAGTGCAGCAGCTAGCAAACTAATACGTGCTAAAATAAATGGGGATGCCAAGTAAGATTCTCCTCCAGTGAACCGGAACTGCAGTGAACCTTCCCTCCAATGGACACAATGTTTTTGTTTTCCTCTAAAAAAAAAATACATTTGTCTAATGCAACTGAGTATCAACTGAGGGATTTCTAAAAATATCAGAACTTTCCTAGCAGGTAAGTTCTTGTTTCTAAGTATCCTTTCCTAGCAAAAGACCATAGGGAAATGATTCACTGTGTAGGGTCAGAATCTGGCACTGAGCTTGGTGCAGAAGAAACCTTACCAACATTTTAAAAATAAGTAATATTTTGTATAACCAACCAACCAACAACAATAGGAAACAAAACACACAGCTACTTGGACATCAACATTCTACATGTTTTAACATGTAACAATAAAATATGATCTCTGCACTTGGTACCTGTGTGTAGTTTCCTAATTGCTTCTTCAGTATGAGATGAATATGGAATGGTCAAGAAGTAAAACATTATTGAAATTGGTAAATTTCTTAGTGGGAAGTGTTAATCTTAAAAAATAATCTGTTAGTGCATGTTGTCAGTTTTGTTACAGAATGCGAAGAAATTGGACTACACTGGTTGCTTCTGATTTTAAAATGTCAGCAACAACTATCAGGTTTTAAACTTTTCTTAAATTAGAAAATTAATGTGTTTACAGTGGTCTTTTACAAAATCATATTTTGTGTTAGCTGGTAGATGAACTACTATGGTGCATTTCCTAAATACACTCTTTATTAAGTTCAGAAAAGACTCAGGTGGCATCACTTGGCAGCTTTTTCTATTTTAAATAGAAAATGTAACTCTAGTGAATGTCCTACATAACATAGCATTTTTCTATAGCAACATCTTCGCATACACACATCAGTTCTTACGCAGTGTTTTCTAATACTGCTGGTACTCTCACTATTTAGATATAGATAGTGATATGACTTGAATATATATCAGGGCAAGTTATTTGATAGTGACTCATAACTAAATTTAGAAGTATTTTACATCTTTAAAACTCAGGAAGTGAGTTGCAGTGGCAATTAACTGAATACAAACCTTGATCACATAGCAGTACATGAGCAACCATGCAATATATAAAAGGTGAAGTGTGCCAAAACAGATGTCTGTACCAATGCTTGGAGATGGTTCTATTTGGTAAAAAAGTGCATACATTTAAAAAGAAAAAAAATGAGCTTGCTATAAAGGTGTCAGAAGACAAGTTCTGCATCAGAGAAGTGTTGGGCAGATAGGCTCCTCTATGAAATTAATAGTCAGACCTTTGCAGAAGGCATCTTTGGAAGGAGGTCTGAAATAGAAATAGATGAATAATCCCCTGGACGTGCCTGTTTTTCTTGATCCAGTTTGGTGAAGCTGGTGTACAGTCCCCAGCAACTCCTTCCCAGCTCTTCCCTTGCACGGGATCTAATTACAAGGTGAGGAAGATGAGTGACATGATCCAACAGGGAACTTTTCTGCAGTGAGGTAGTTTTCAGTTGGATCAGCTGATTGTACAGCCACAAATGAATTGGATCAAATTCCAAATCTAAAGCAAGAAATGTGATGGCAGCACATAGCTGAGGGCATGGGGAGTGCAGTGTTGCTGCAGTCTGTATCAGCTGTAGTTACCCTGAAATTAGATGCAATTTGACACTGTACCCTTGGACAAGATTCCTTACTTTTAGATAGCTGGCTTAGGCAGCATGAGTCCTATTTCAAATACAGTAGGAAATAATACAAACATTTTGAACTGCATAAAATAAGGGAAGCTTAACACACCCTTTTTAATAGCATGTTCCTTACACTACTCACACATAAAGTGGAAAAGCTGGTTTCCATAGCCATCCCTGTCCGAGAGAGTGCTCTAACCATCGTCCAGTGTTGTGCAATAAGAGAGCGAGAGCCATGGGACGGGGAGAAGAGGGAGATTCAGTAAGGTATTGAGCATTCAGAGGAGTCCTGTACTTTATGCTGTGTTCAACAGAAAAAAAAAAAAAAATTACAGAAACAAAACACGAGCCATAATTACAAAGCCTTGAGATGCTCCATGAGTACGGACTATCTTTTTCAGAATGTCAAATGGAGTGTTGCCTGGGAAGTAACATTGGGCTGAAATCCGTTCAGGCTGAAGAGGGTCTAAAAGCCAGATTCCCCACATCTCGTGTCTGCTCTTACTAAAGAAGAAAAAAAAAAAAAAAAAGTATAAAGGCTCTGCCTGTTTTAAAAGGATTCTTACAATTCATTTTGAAACCCATCAGAAGGAAGGGATGAAAAAGGAGGGGATAAAGCAGGCTCTGAGTACATCTGCCATATGTCTTTTGTGAACATAGTGGGGGATGATGAATAGCGAGGAGGTAAAGCATCCTCTGGGAATACCTAGCAGATGTCATTAAATTGAGGCAGAATCTAAAAAGAGAATACTAGATTCCTTAAAAGGAGTCTGTCCTGAGCAGTGGATCAATGCTGACCTGCATCAGTCTTTATGGATAGGGAAAGAAACAGAACTTGAGATCCTGGAAAAAATGAAAACAAGTAGCTCCTGATGAATGCAAATCCCTATGGGTAAAGGCTTGGTGTGGAGTTTTCATCTAATGTGGCAAAAGCCTGCCTAATGCACGCAATTACATTCATTATTGAGCATAGTTAGGGCTATTGATTTCATCTAGTGTTTCTGCGCTGCGAACATTAGTTGTGCCTTCTCCATTTTTTGTTATGTGCCAATATTAGAATCAGCGAATGGTTTGGGTTGGGGTTGGAAGGGACCTTAGAGATCACCCAACTCCAACCCCCAGCACTGGGCAGGGATGCCACCCACCAGATCAGGCTGCCCAAAGCCCCATCCAGCCTGGCCTTGAACACTGCCACGGATGGGGCATCCACAGCTTCTCTGGGCAGCCTGTGCCAGGGCCTCACCACCCCCTGGTTGAAGAATTTCCTTCTAAAGTCTAGTCTAAATCTAACCTCTTTTACTTTAAGATTATTGCTCCTTTTCCTATCATTATCTACCCGAGTAAAGAGTCCTTCCCCATTCTTTTTATATGCCCCCTGTAAGTATTGAAAGGCTAAAATGAGGTCCCGCAGGAGCCTTCTCTTCTCCAGGCTGAACATCCCCAACTCCCTCAGGTTGTCTTCATAGGAGAGGTGCTCCAGCCTATCTTAGCACCACCCCCCCCCCCCGGCTTTTCTATTACTTTCTGATGCCTACAACTCAAAAGGGCATTAGCCCTTTTTTTGAGCTCAGCCTGCTCCCCAGAGAGCCCAGTGTAATTAAAACCGCTGCAAGGCTAGGACAACGAGATCCCTGCGTCCCTGCGGCAGCAGGTCCTCCGTGAGCCCCTGGGGCTCGCCGAGGGCCCGGGGGCCGCTCAGGCAAACACCCGTCCGCGTCACGAGAGGCCGGTGCCGGTGCCCCCGGGGGCCAGGCGGGGCCGGGCCGGGAAGGGCTCGGCGGGGCGGGGTGGGGGGAGCCCGGGGCCGGGAGGCGGCGGCGGGGCCGGCCCCGCTTTCCCGGCGTGCCGCGCGGGGAGGGCCGGTGCCGGGCCTGCGGGGAGGCGGCGGCCGAGGCGACCCCGGGCGGGACGAGGAGGAGCAGGAGGAGGAGAAGGAGAAGGAGCCGCGGGCCCGTGGCTCGGTCGCCGCGCTGCCGGGAGCGGAGGGTGGCCGCGCCGTGCCCCGCCATGCCGCTCTTCGCTACCAACCCCTTCGACCAGGATGTGGGTGAGTGGCTCCGGGAGCCCCATCTCCGCCGGGGCACCGCCGCCTCTTTCCCTGCTTTCCTCCCTCTTTGCCTCCCCTCCGCGGCCCGCTCGGCCCCGGCCCTCCCGCTGCGGCCTGCCCGGGGCGGCTGCGGGCCCTGCCCGGCCTCGGGAGGCTCCGGGCGGCGGTGCCGGGCCGAGGGGTGCGGGGCCGAGGCTGGAGCTCGTCCTGCCCCGGGGGTGGGAAGCGGCAGGGCCGCCAGCTGCAGGCACCTCAAAGGCAGGCACGGTTCCCAAAGCGGGTTTGCGATCGCTGCCTTAACGCGAATCCCTGCGGGAGCTTTGTTTTCCCCTCTCAGTGAAACTTGGGCTGTGGTCGGGCTTCATCCCCACCTGGCTCATTTCGAGGCCAGGCTGCACGGGGACGCTTCTACCTGAGAGAAATTAGGCTTCGTGCTCGTGTGGCCAAACCCAAGGTAAAACAACACGTAGGCAGTCCGAAAATTTGCACGTCTGATTGTGTAATACGGCTTGTCTCATACCTGCTGCTGACATCTGTGTAATTCCCAGTGATACAGCAGGATATAAAGTGACTTCTTCTCCTGTTTCGATACGCGCCCACTGCCCCCCATTACCTCCCCACAGCATAACAGCGGTGTGACACCGTCGATGTTTCTGGGAACACGTTTCCTCAGTAGCCTTATGTTTGCTGCACCTCTCAGCTACAAATGTGCCGTTTGTTTCTTACTGCTTACCCAACTGCAGAAGTCAGGGCTCCAATTCAATTATTACAGGCCTTCAAAAAAAAAAACAACAACTCAGAACTGCTTGGAAAGTAGGTATTTTTTTCTGAGGGAAGGGTTAGCGCACAAACAAGCGCGTGTTACACGGACTCTGTGTATGTTATCAGGAATTGTTAATCTGTTGCATCTTAATGAAGCGTAGCTCCGTTTTGTCCCATTTTGAATAATTAAGTGTGCCACGGTCTTTTCTGGTGAAGACTGCCCTTTAATCTGTAATCTTCTTGATGGCAAAGTCAACAATTACATATTTTGAAAAGTAGTAAGTATCTTTTCCTCATTGTTTCACTGTCCTGTAGCATAATTTGACAGCTGAAAATAAGGAAGACATTGCACTGCTTGCCAATTTTCTGTGGACCATTAGAGGGCTGAAACATTGGTAATGTCTGTGAGAATTATTTGAATTAATAGGATTCAAAAGCGATAGCTGAGGTTCTGGAAAGTGCTTGTTTTCTTATTTCTTAAGGCAGCTGTGTAGCAGCAGTGAAGATCAGGCTGCTTGAGGGAGTTTATAGAGAGCTGGGGCTGATATTTTTGTCAGCACTGTAAGTTTGATGATGTGGAGTAGTAGTGCCCCACTGTTCCTTCAGTGGGCTGTTTGCTATTTTTGAGGACAGAGGATGCCGCCAACACCTTACCTACTGTGACAGCCTAGTACAGACTCCAGTAGATATTTTTCAAAAGCTTTATTCTGTGTATTGTATGAACGCTAGTAAATAACCGTTTACTTCCAAATTGTTCTTGGAAGAGCAGGTAGTGGGCCATGGGCTGCTTTTCCTTAGGCAATAAATCCAGCTTCTTTGTGTGGGCCTGCTTTCACAGTGCCCTGAGGGAGAGCAAAGAAGCAGCAGACAGTTGAGTTGGTGGCAAAACTACTTGCTGCCTTTATCCATCGCTTAACTGGATTTGTGCCATGGAGACAGCAATGATGAAGTCTCCAGGAAAGTGTCCCCAGGCCCTTCTTCCCCGAGGCCTCTTGGGAATGCGCTATTATCTGGATGAACTTCTTGGCAGGCTTTGTAAGATAACGTCAGCTGCAGAGTAAGCTCTCGTGTTCTCAGGAAACTTCCAAAAGTTGTCAAGCAGTAGTGTTACTTCACAGTTCTTTTCTCAGAAGGAAAGTTGAGTGCTCGGCTTTTGCTCCTGCTCAGCAATAAAGTTTTCTTTTGAAAATCAGATTCCAGAAGTAGGAAAACAGTCAAAAGCTAGTCTTAGTTTCATACGAAGCTGGACATCGGTCTGGTTGATAGTGTTGCTGGGGTAGCTGTGAATTCTTGACTCCTGGACAGCCAATTAGTGCTGTGTAATAGTTGGAAATGACTTTGGAATCATTTTGGTTGATGGATTGCAGTGAACGCATCTGGGACTAACTTGTTTGCCATTATTTTGAGGAGCATAGGTGTCTCTAAGCTCAGGAGGAGAAATGTCTCCATTTTTCTCTCCGGTCATCAGCATCTGCCTAATCCTGTTAGCATGCTCATGCTGTGGAGCCTGGTCATCCGGAATAGTGTACCAGCTGGAGTCAGCTTAGTACACAGATTTTGAGGGGTGCACTTCTTTAGATGCGACTGTCAAAATAATGTTAAGACTACTGTTAAACATTTTAAAATGTTATTAGTTTAAGCTGCCTCTAGATTTCAGGAGATAGGTCATTGTCACCCTCAAGGAGTCCAAATACCTCTGTTTTCTCTGCCCTCTTTTTACCATATTTAGGAATATTTCAACATGAAGGGATGCTAATCAGTGGTGATGTGAGTTGTTGTGGGTTTTCACAATCAACTGTGGAAAACTTTGACAGTGTGTCCATGTAAGGAACATAATACTGGCATTTTAAATAACAAAACCCTTCAAGATACTGAACTGCTGAGGATATAGTTAAGTGTTAAGATACAGTTAGTTTTCCATACGAGGGTTTAGAATTGATGATGTTCTTAGTGGAGTAACTTGAAGTCCATTTCTGCCATGTTTCATAACCTCAGTCGTAACATCTTTGCAGAGAATTGTTCTGAGAAGTGCGGGTTTATCTCTAAGTTTGCAGGCAAGATAATGATGTAATGTGCTTGACGAACCAAGAGACTGTCTGCTAGTCCGTCGTGACAGGCTGATTAGTAATGTAGTGGTGGTTAGGCTGGGTTTGATGAAGAACTTACTATCAAAGCAGTTCTCAAGTGTTATTTAGATGCTGTCTCAAGAATACAGTCGGTAATGCTGGACTCAGTTCTGTGCATACTTAGTTCTAATTTGGTATTAAGCATTGTAAACTTAATCTATGTTGTAAGCATAGAATTGGAAGAGCTTTTTACTCTGTGGTGTAAACTTACTATTTCAATATATTTATGAAGTTATATAGGCTATAATAAATACAAATTCTGGTATGAGTTGTTTTAAAAATCACACAATTTTAAGGGGAGATGTTTACTTTTAATTTTGAAAGCATTTCAAGTAAAAACTTTTCAAAGTTGATCCATCATTCAGCAATGTCCGGAATGCCAAACGACGTTAACTCTTTGGATTATTTTTTCCCTTACCTACAGGAAGGGATGAAGGCACGTCCTGCATTTGCCTTGCGTGTTAGTCTTGTTCTCGTTGTAGCTGGTGTACTGGGTTGAGACATCACAGGAGTGGGAATAAAGGAAAGATTCAGGCTTACTATTTACACTAATAAGAAATAAAGCAGGTAGTCTAGTAATGTAGTAGAACTATCAACCTGATGAAATTGTTTTTCCCACATTTTTATCAACTACAGCACTTACTGACCATTTCATTATTACAGCTCTTTTAGAAATGTAATAATATGCATGGATTATGTATGACTGTACCCACAGTCATATGTAGGTACAGTAAGTATGTTAAGTTACCACTGCATACGATTTGACGCATTAGGGTGTAAGAAATACTTTGACCGCAAGTTGCATTGTGTGATTTCTCATAATAAAATCCCCTTGCTCCTTAAGCTGGCTAGTCTTTAGATTTATCCCATTTGGTAGCCAACATCTTCAAAACCACCCAACTGTGCGTTTTTGTGAGCTGGGCTTTTCTCTGTTTGCCAAAAGGAGGGCAAATTGTTGCCGGGGAGACTGTTGACCCTGAAGAATTCTGGAGAATGAGGTAACTTACCTCTGGCTGCAAGGAAGGATGACTTCCAAGGAGTGGTTCAGATTGTCAGGAGACTGGCGCTTGTTCTGCTCAAGTTGGCCTACTGCTTTTCTCAGCATTGTTTTAGGGAGAAGGATATTAGCTGTGAGCTGAGCAGAAAATGTGTGGGAAAGGAGGTGTAGCCAGCCCCTTTCCAGTTATTTATAAATGTTTCTAAAGAACAAGGATTTCTCACTTTGGTGTGCATTCTCAATGAAAAATGGCAATGCTGACAGGATCCAGATGAGTGAAATAAATATTTCTTCTGTAGGATAGTCATTTTTTTTTTTTAGTATCACACTTTTTGCAAATGAATCACCAGACTCTGAGTTGACCTAGGCAAATTTGAAGCCAACAACTCGCATTCCCTAGGCAAAGGAGTTGTTGTAGCTGTACTTTACTGGCAATTCTTTTTCTTTCCTCCCAGGGAAGAGCTTCCCCTCATTTCAGCTGTGGCAACATACATTATAACATCAACATGCAAAATAATCAAAGTAGTTCTCCAGCATGTAAAATCTGTTCCTCTAGCTGATAAAAATAACACTATATATTTGATGTGGATAGTAATGTCTCTTGCTGATCTTTCTGAAATGCCACTTCTACTATGGCTTGATTTGTGGGGCTCTGCAAATAGATCCTGGCACCATTTGTTTGTGTTACTTCCCTGTGATGCACCCTGTTTATGGAGTCATCACCATCATTATCATATCTCTCTGATGCGCTCACCTTCCCGCTCTGTTGTGGTAGTTCTGGGTGAAAGGTTGTTTAAGTTCTGAGGGTTTGTTACAGTTTGCCATAAAATCTGTATTTTTGCCCAGCTTGTCTTACTGTTGTTTTCAGCATTCTTACCAGATCTTTAATCCTTCTGTCTTAGTTCTGTACAGCTCACTGAGCTGAGTGGTGGCTGTGTTGATGAGGCTGCCTCTGACATGGTGAGATCCCAGAATCATAAAATCATTCAGGTTGGAAAAGACCTCCAAGGTTGTCCAGTCCAGCCTAGCACTGCCAAGACTGCCACTAAACCATGTCCCTAAGCACCACACCTACATGTCTTCTCAATAATTCCAAGGATGGTGACTCAACAACCTCACGGGGCAGCCTGCTCCAATGCCTCATCAACTTCTCAGTGAATAAATGTTTCCTCATATCTAGCCTAAACCTCACATGGCACAACTTGAGGCCGTTCCCTCTTGTACTATTGATAGTTGCTTGGAAGAAGAAACTGACCCCTGCCCTGTTACAACCTCCTTAGAGGCAGTTGTAGAGAGCCATAAGGTCTCACCTGAGCCTCCATTTTTCCAGGTTAAATAACCCCAGTTCCCTCAGCTGCTCCTCACAGGACTTGTGCTCCAGGCCCTTCACCAGCTTCACAGCCCTTCTCTGGACACATTCCAGAGCCTCAATTTCCTTCTTGTAGTGAGGGGCCCAAAGCTGAACACAGCACTCGAGGTGCGGCCTCACCAGAGCTGAGTACAGATGAACAGTCACCTCCCTGCTGCTGCTGGCCACGCTACTTCTGCCACAAGCTGGGATGCTGGGCACGCTGCTGGCTCATACTCAGCTGGCTGTCGACCAATACCTTCAGGTCCTTTTCTGTCAAAAGCCTGACTGAAGTGTAGGTAGGGAATATCCTCAGCCTTTCCCTCACCCACTAAGCGTGCCACCTAGTCATAGAAGGACAGGTTCCTTGTCAAGTTTGTCAAGCAGGACCCGCTTTTCATAAACCAGTGCTGACTGGGCCTAATCACCTGGCTGTCCCATGAGTGCTATGTGATGGCACTCAAGATAATCTGCTCCATGAGCTTCCCCAGCACCAAGGTCAGACTGACAGGCTTGTAGTTCCCTGGGTCCTCCTTCCAGCCCTTCTGGTACCTGTGTGTCACATTTGCCAGCCACCATTTGACTGGGACCTCCCCTGATAGCCTGGACTGCTGATAAATTGCAAATGAAATATTCTATAAGCAGCTGGGAGAACTCTTACAATTGCTAGCCTGTGTTCTTGTTTACGAGCAGAAGGCCCAGCTGGGCACCATCCCTCGTGGGCTCACTCACAAGCTGTGTCAGGGGCTGTCTTCCACATACTCCAGAAACCTCCTAGACTGTTTCCTCTCTGCTTTGTTGTATTTCCAGCAGGCATCTGGGAAGTTGAAGTCCCCCACGAGAACAAGGGCTAGCAATTACAAAACTTCTCCTGGCTGCTTATAGAATATTTTGTCTGCCTCTTCAGCCTGGTTGGGTGGTCTATAACAGACTCCCACAATGACATCTGCCTCCTTGGTCTTCTCCCTGATTCTTATGTGTGAACACTCAACCTTGTTGCCATTATTAAGCTCTAGTCAATTCGAAGAGGCCACCCCCATCCCCCCGCCTGTCCCTTCTGAAGAGTTTGTAGCCTCCCATTGCCATGCTCCAGTTGTGTGAGCTGTCCTACCATGTTGGTGATGGAGCTATGTCCTAGTTTTCCTTCTGCACCACAAATTCCAGCTCCCTCAACTTGTTGTCTATGCTGCATGCGTTGGTGTAGATGTACTTCAGCAATCCTGTCACCTTTTTGGGGGGTTCTTTCAAGGTGTGTGGGAAGGAAGTACAACTAATGCTTACCTTAGTCTTTTCTGTGTTCTCCTAGGCATCTCTTTGTTTAGGTACATTGCGTATTAGAGACTGAATATGGGGCAAGGTGGAATTGGTCTTCCTTGGTGTGATAGGTTGTATGAGTACAGAGGAAACGTAAAGGGAGAAGACTACTGATTTCACACTCTGTGTCTTTCCAACTGCCTGAAAAATGTGATATATTACTTTTGTATGTGTTTCTTTTGTTTTATTAGATGCTATCTAGAAAGACATTCTTGTATTATGCAGAGTTTTAGTTGTTATCCAAAGAAGCCATAGGTCTAAGTATCCCTTTCCTCTGAGACAACAACTCTTGCCACTTTTTAGAGGTGAAAGTTGAGAACTTGCAATGGAGACAAATAAAGAAAGCAATGCTGTAAAATTTAGAAACTAATAACTAAAATCTGAGGCAACATGAGATGGTACAGTGTTGCAGAGGTTGAAGTTGGTACATTAATTTGTAGGCCTTACTTATGCTAGAAAAAAAAACATAACTTGAGCATTTACTTCATTAGTGAGACAACTTTGTGGGAGAGAGCTGTTCTATAAAACTAGGGACAAAGTCTGGTAAGGCATGCCTCTGTGTCATGTAGTTCTGTTTTCCTTTGCATTTGAAATAGCATTAATAAGTCTTAAAGAACACAGATTTTGTGAAGGAGCCAGTGCTGTCTTTAAAAGTGGTTTCAGTAAAGCCTGAAATGTTCTCTGATCTCATGTTTGCACTCCGTAAGCCAAATAACATTTTGTAGCAGTGATGAGGTGCACGCAGGGGGTCAGAGGTAAACGTTAATATTGCTGTGACAGAATTATTTTTGATCAGAGGTGGAGGATGAAGAAAATTTCAAAGTTTAACTTGAGGTTTTCTTCTGTCTCCTGTGCTAAGACTTGAAGTCCAAATCTGTGTTTTTACCTCCCCGTCAGAGTCTGTTTTGGTGCTAAGATAGTGGCATGCCAGCTGTTAGTCGGAGTAAGGAAATGCTGAATGAACACAAAGGATTTTTGGGCTGCAAATGCATGCCTCATGTTGGAGGAGAGAGTGTTCGTGGATGTTAAGTGATGATAATGTAAGTAATTTAACTTAAATAGCCCTAAGTTGTAATTTTGTCTACAAAACACTGAAGCAACATAGCAATTTATTCAAAGCGTCTCTCTCTGTTGCTCCTGCTGCCAGCATGGTGAAAGGTGATAGTTGCTCGCTAACGCTCTGACAGAGCTATTGGCCTTTTTTGTGGACAGTCCGTGTCAGCTACTGTACTGCTAACGTTCACGCTGTGCCATTAGCTTTTAACTGCCCTCGTTGGAGTCAGAATTTAACTGAACCTTTAGAGGCAGAAAACTTCGCTCATGTCTTATGATTGGTTTTTATCCAAAGGAAGTAATAGATGCTTATTACTAGAGAAGACAGAGAGCACACAATAAAACTGGGTTTCAGACTGAAACATGGTAAGAAACTACTCAATGTTTGGTGATGGAGGAAATGTCCCTCTAACAGCCGGAGGCGGGGAGGTGTTACAAGCAAATGGCAGTTTTTAGACTAGGTTCAATTCTTAAGAAGAAACGTAGCTGTGGTAGAACACTTGTAGTTGTATTCAAGGGTAAAGCTGCAGAATGTTCCATCTGAGAATTAAAATGAAGGTTGTAATTGGTGAGGTTGATGTGGATCAGAGATCTCATTAATCACCATCTCTAGTTTTAGCTAAGGTATTTAAATTGGCATAAAACACAGTTTGGTGATATTTGACCATCTAAGGAACCTGAAAATGCACAAGTCCCTGGGACCTGATGAGATACATCTGTGGGTCTTAGAGGAACTGGTGGATGTAGTTGTTAAGCCGCTGTACATCATATTTGAGAAGTCTTGGCAGTCTGGTGAAGTTCCTACTGACTGGAAGAGGGGAAGCATAATCCCCATTTTTAAAATGGGAAAAAAGGAGGACCCGGGGAACGCCAGACCAGTCAGTCTCACCTTTGTGTCTGGCAAGATCATGGAGCAGATCCTCCTGGAAGCTCTGCTAAGGCTTGTGGAAAACAAGGAGGTGACTGGTGACAGCCAACACAGCCTCGCTAAGGGCAGACCGTGCTTGACAAATCAGGAGACTTTCTACAGTGGGGTTACAGCACTGGTGGGTAGGGGAAGAGCACTGACATCATCTACCTGGACTTGTGCAAAGTGTTTCATGCTGTCCTGTGGTCAATGTCTCAATGTCCAGGTGGAGATCAGTGATGAGTGCTGCTCCCCAGGTGTTGGTATTGGGACTGGCATTGTTCAGCATCCTTGTCAGTGACACGAGCAGTGCATCTTCAGCAAGTTTGCTAGTGACACCAATCTGTGTGGTGTGGTTGACATGCTGGAGGGAAGGGACCTGTGCTAACCTCATAAGGTTCAACAAGGCCAAGTGCAAGGTCTGCATCAGGGCTGGGGCAATCCCAAGCACAAAAACAGGCTGAGTGTAGAATGTATTGAGAGCAGCTCTGAGGCTGCCCCAAGCACAAGTAGACATGGACTTGTTAGAATGAGTCCAGAGGAAGCCACAAGGTTGATCAAGAAGCTGGGAGCACCTCTCCTATGAAGACAGGCTGAGAGAGCCGGGGTTGTTCAGCCTGAAGAAGAGAAGGCTCTAGGGAGACCTTATAGTGGCCTTTCTAGTACCTAAAGGGGGCCTACAGGAAAGCTGGGGAGGGACTGTTTGTCAGGGAGTGTAGGGATAGGGCAAGGGGGAATGGTTTTAAACTAGAAGGGGGAGATTTAGGTTAGATAGAAGGAGGAAATTCTTCACTCATTGAGTGGTGAGGCACTGGCACAGGCTGCCCGGAGAAGCTGTGGATGCCCCATCCCTGGAGGTGTTCAAGGCCAGGCTGGATGGGGCTTTGAGCAACCTGGTGTGGTGGGAGATGTCCCTGCCCAGTGCTGGGGGTTGGGACTGGGTGATCTTTAAGGTCCCTTCCAACCTAAACTGTTCTATGATTCTTTGATTTTAAAACCCTAAGCATCCCTTATTTTACTTCTTAGTTTGCCACACTGTTTCTCTCTGATGTCATGAGGAAAGAAGAATTTAATTGTTGCCAGAAGTACTGTCAGTTATGCAGATTAATGTAAGAGCTCAAAGTTTCAGTTCCATTGGATTTCTCAGCCCTCTGACTGCTGAAGGATGCCCTAGCTGAAGCACAGCATGAGGCAGGGATGAACTGTGTGGGTGTGCGAGGCTGCATGTGAGCTCTAAGCCTGGCTGGAAGTTAGGGCTCTGCAGGGCGCTGTGTAGACAGACACACTTTGGATGGAGCTGGTCCAACTCCAGCAAAACAGGCAATGAACTTCAACAGGGGAGTCCTGGAACTAAACTGCCTCCGTGCGGTTTGTTTTGTGCAGCTCTGGACTGTGCTGACCAGCTGTCTGCAGTCTGGCTTTCTCCTTGCCTTTATTTAGTATCTCATTTACTTGCATGTTATAAGGTATCCTCAAAAACAGAACTGAAATTCTCAAGTAATGGAACAATGCTCATTTATACGAACAGGGTACATTGCTCTGTATTCAAACAGGGTATATTGCTCTGTATTCATATTTTGGCCTTCTTATTTTGCTTAATGATTGGGTTCTGCCATTCTGTCTCCTATATGAATAAGATTTAAAAATCAAGAATTTCCCTGTTAGTTATGCTAGCCCCAAACGTGATTTAGAACATTAGCAGACTGAAAGAAAAATAAAGTTGGCAGTTGATCTGCTGTTATCTCTTAGTGCCATATGTTAGCATGTTGTCTACCTAGATTTTTACTTTTTTTTTGACTTTTTTTGTCATCAAGTAAGTTCTGATTTGCTGTGTTGCATTGCTATCTTCATTTCAGCAAGTAATACAACTGAGGGGTTATTGCGTCATTTGTATGTGGTGTTTTTTTCGTTTTTCCTCAGAACTACTTTGGGAGAACACAACCAGAGGGCTTTGCTTTTCTGCATGTTAGTTCTGAATTAAAGAAGCTAAATAACTGCAATCTAACTTCAGTTTGTGGGACAGAGAAACTCGTTCCATCAGGCCATCAACTTTGGGATTAATAATTCCTTCTCATTTCTGGAGATGAGATGTCTTGCTTTGTCTTTCTCTTCTATGCAGTCTTGCAAGTGGATAGATATGGATTAATGAATCTTTCCTGACAGATAAGTTTTATGAAAGGAATGAGAGATTTCCTACAAAACTAAGTAGTCTGAGACATTTGCTGAGGGATGGTACTCATTGCTGAGGTGTATTTTGTGATTTACAGATGGAGGTGAATATTAGATGAAGCAGGTATAGGTTATGATTCTGTCCTCGTTTCTCCTGTGTGGAGAATAATGGAAATTGCTTGTGTGTTCACTTGAGGTCTCCAGCCCTGATGTGACCTGTCAGCGTTCAGATAACCTTCCATTCAGCTCCTGTGTAAGGCTCCCTTTCCTTTATCATTTTTATCGTTATACTCTGTGTACCCAAGCTTTCCTGGTGGAGAAATAGGGAAGGAGTTAGTCCATTTTACTTCTGCTTTGTTTCCACCCTACCCTCTTTATTTCTTAACTTTTCAGCAGGGACTGTTTTTGTCCTATTCAGAAGGTTTGGAAGAAGGAGTCCCAGTGGCTTCTATCAGATCAGGTCTAGTTTAGCAGTCGGTAGCTGAAAAGAGAAAGTGGCATATATCACCCAAAGCAGAGATGAGAATGGGGAGATAAAAGTTTAGTGACTATTAAAGAATTGTTGAAGCCTCCTTATTGAGGAGAAAGGAGAAAATACATATGAAGCAAATGCAAGATACAGCAACTTAGTGTCTGAGGATGGGGTAAATGCTGTTATGTTTGATTCTGCTGACAATGAACTAATACTCGGAGTATTCATGTTGTGTTAAACTTAACATTTCCAAATGCTCACTTCCCCCCGACCCCAAGTAAATCCGTTGATAGCTGATACACTTTTGTATATATTTTCTGGGTATATATTTATTATGTGGACAAAATACGTATATTAATTTACTTATTAATATAACTTCAGAGCTTTAAGTGAACATTTGAAAAGTAAAAAGAATTAGGTATAACAGTTTTAATATATGAATTTATTAAATATATTAATTTCTCATGCATTTAGCAGTATACAGATGTAATGTTGCAACATCTTTATTGTCAGTTTTGTTAAATTATTATATATTTTTAAAATAATAACTGTATTTTGATTTACTTATGCTTTATTCATCAGAGAAAGCAACCAGTGAGATGAATACTGCGGAGGACTGGGGCCTCATTTTAGACATTTGTGATAAAGTTGGACAGTCGCGCACAGGGTAAGTGATTTTAGAAATTGTCTCCTCATAGACTTTAATTTTGTTATTTCAGCCTTTCTCATATTCAGATGAGAAGAATGAAAATTTTGTTATCTTGTACAGACTTTTGAAGCAGCTCAATTTAACTTAATTGAAATCTACTCTGGTAAGTAAGTACTACAAGTAAAAGGAAAACATAGGGATTTTCTGCCCAAATATTTACAGCTGATCTATTAAAATTAGGAACTACATACAGTCGTTTTTCATCGGTGTAACAGAATGACCAAGCTGATATGTTTTAGCATTGTTACTGTGAATCCAGGAGCCATCATTAGGGGTTTTCTTGTAGAACCATAATCTGGCTTGGAAGTGACCTCCAGAGGTCATCTAGTCCACCCCCCTCCTTGAAACAAGTCTAATTAGATCAGGTTGCTCTGGACTGTGCTGAGCCTTGAATGCTTCCAGGGACAGAGTTTCCACAACCTATATGGGCAGCACATTTCAGTATTTAACTACCCTCATAGTAAGCAAGTGAATAAATAAACCTGCCTGATTGTAATTTTCCTTGTTCATACTTTTTTGCTGCATCTTGCCCTGCGACCACAGCTCTGAGAAGAATCTGGCCAAATCTTGTCTGTGTTCTCTGTTTAAGGAGTTGAAGAAAGCAGTAAGGTCCCCTTTTAGCATGCCCTTCTCAAAACTGAACCCAGATCTCCATGTCTCCTTGTACGTGACTCTCCTCTAAACTGTCTTGGCAGCACTCCACTGGACTTGCTGCAGTGTGTCAATATCCTTGTGCTGGAGAACCCCAAGCCAGGCAAACTCCAGGTGCAGTCCTACAAGTGCTGAACAGAGGGGATGGATCGCTTCCCTGGCCTGCTGGCTATTATGTTCTCCTGTGGCCCAGGATGTATGTGGCTGATCATCTTTTCTGTCAGGCTGCACTGCTGACTGATGTCACCCACTAGGACCTGCCAATCCTTTCCCGTGGAGCTGCTTTCTTGGTGGCAGGCTAGTGCTGCCTACCCCAAATGTAACACCTTGCTTTTCTCTGAGGTCTGCCCATTTCTCCAGACCGTTTATCCTTATTGTCCAGATCCCTATAGTTAGCCCAGCCCTCCAGTGTACTGACTGCTTCTTCCAACTGGTCAGCAAAGTGGCTGAGAGTGCACTGTTTCCCATTATCTAGGTCACTAGACAAGACACTAAGCAGTACTGGTCCCAAGAGCTGGAATTTGTACTACTGGTGACAGCTTTTTGATCTCAGCAGTCTAGCCAGCTTTCCACCCCCCTTATCACCCTTTCATCCAGCCGATATTTCACCAGTTGAGCGATAAGGAGACTACGAGACAGTGTAGAAGCTTTGCTAGAACCAAAATAGAAAGCATCCACTGCCCCCTCTTTGTCACAGAAATGAGATTGTGTGTTCTTCTCTTTGTTTTGAGAAGCTGTTTTATGACATCAGGGCTTCATTAACTGTTCATTTTGAAAATGTGCTATTGAATGTAACCTACCTTGATAAGGGCCGTTAATGCTTCCATCATTAATTATTTAATGAACTTGCTCATAGGCTTTATGCATGGCCTCATTTCTTGGACGTGAAAAGTTAAAATGTAAGTTGAGATAGCAAATGAAAATACAGCTTAAAGACAATATTTCAGTGTATCTATCATGTTTGTATTCAGTGTTGTATTTAGAGTTTGGACATGTATTAAATACGTCCTCCCCAAGCATTCTCTGAAATAATTCATGTAAGGAATAGCATCAAAAAGAGAGCCATGCCTTTGCTGCTGTTTAGAGAAACGCTTCTCTGAGAAAGACAAGTACTGCCTTGTAAGCCTGTGGGCAACAGTACAGGATGTCAGACAGCAAATTCCCACCTGGGATTTTTGTTCCAAAGGACATTCGAAAATAAGCTTATTCCTTGGGATTAGAGATGGTCTCTAGAGGAGTGTTTATAAATAGCATGGTGTATTGTGACTGCTGTGCAGTTGTGTATGACTCCAGTTAAGATAACAGCTGGTGAGTTATTAATAATGGTGTTAGTCCCTATATGTAAAACTCTATTTCTGCTGTGTGTGTGTTGATGCTGAGCCTGTAACAATAATATTATTGAAGATTTCAGTATTCTATTTCATCACCAAAAGCTTTTGCATAGGCAAGATTTAGCCTCACAGTGGCTTACCCTGAGCAGTGCTCGAATGTGTTTGGCTGCTTGGGAGTACAGACAAATCTTCTGGCAACATACAGCTAAATGTCTCCATGACAGCTGGAATTTCTGTTATGATTTTAAAAACAGAACAAAACAAAAGTAGTTTTATATTGGCTGTGACTTTAACCTTTGTAATACTTACCCTGCTTGTAATAAGCTGCCAGCTGACTCATTGCTTAACATCAGATTCTGTTAAAACTTGCTGATAGTGTGTTTTCTTTCTTTTGATGGATTATGTCATGCTACAGCAAGGTAAAGCAAGGCAGAATTCCCCATTAAGCTTAAGTCAGATATGCTACACCATAACTCTTCTGCAATTTAAGTTCCTATGGCAGGGATACTGGTCATCAGAACTGGCGTCTGCTTTAACTTTTTCACCAATTCTGGTCTGATGCAAACTGTTCTTGGCAGAAGTTTAGATTATAGAGTCTCTATTTTATGGATTTTCTTTTTTACTGGTCTTTAAATTCTATGCCCTGCAACACTGTAGATGGAAATCACCTTACACCAAAAGAAGGATTATATCATTTATTAAGTGTCACTTTTTGTTGCATAGTGTTATCTGGCACATTGTCCCATTTAGGTCTGCTAACAATTTATTTTCATCCAGGGTAGTTGTTGGATACCTGTTGTGCTACAAACAAGTTTCATTTTCTCCTAGGATAAATTAGTTACAGTTCAGTAAAAGAATTGCTAACTGGATGCATACAGTTGTGCTATTGTTAGTTTTTCTATTGCCATACCTTGGGTACAGAAAATCACCAATAGCTACCAATTTTATCTTTCTTCCCTTAATTCAACTAAAAAATATACTGCTTTAGCAAGTTGGAACTCCTCCAAAGCTCCCTTTTTTAATTGGAATTAACTCAATACTTTCTGCATGTTTTTGAAAACTTGTTTATTTTAAAACCTTTGATTGTGTTTGACTTGCATTTTAAATCAACTCACTATAGGAAAGGTATACATTCTGCATATTGTTGGCTTGCAATCCAAGTGCTTACACAACTTAATGTATAGTTTATCAGCTCCTAGTAAAATAATGTTACGACACTGGAAATACTCATTAAACAGAAAGAAAGGGAAAATTAAAGGCTACATGTAATATGTTTTAGCATGAGGTTCACCCATCATGCTTGCTCTCTTAATTCCTCAGTGAGTTTTAGTTCAGTGCTAACCAGTTCCTGAGTCCAAGTCTGTTTGCATTTGGCTTTGAGAAGTTTGTACCTTTTGTTTTGACTTAATAAGACATATCAGAACTTATGTTTGAAACTGTAATTCCTGCAGTTTTTCTCTAGGAATGGTAGTTAGTAAAAATGAGGGGATGAAAAAATAGGAAGTTGGTGACTGGGTGAAGATAGCAATGACTGAGAAAATAGGAACATTCATTGCAGTGCTGTCTGTTCATGAAGAGGATTTGGATATTGAAAACCTGTCATTCAGAAATAGCTTGTCTGTGTCGCTACTTGTTTAACTTTGTCCTGGGTTCTTATGGCTTAATCACTGCCTCAATGAGTCTGTGTTCTGGTTAGCTCATTCTCCTTTTGTTGTTTCCATGCCTGTTTGTACAAGAGGAAACAGTAAAATTGCATGCCTGATAGTCTCCTAAACCAGTTCCTATCTTTTTTCCTACCCCCTCAAGTTACCCAATGTAAGTAGCATTTTACATAGTCATCCGTAGCCATCTAGTGTATGTGTCATACAGAAACCAGGAAGCTCTTGGACTAGCTTGTTCCTAATGGAGCAAGGAAATGGAGACACGTGGTGTGGTGGTTTTACCTTGCTGGGTAGCTGAGCTCCACCACAACCACTCTCACTCCTCCTCCTCAAGGGGAACGGGGGAGAAAATTTGATGGAAAGGGTTCAGGAATCGAGATCAGGACAGTGAGATCATTTAACAATTATCATCATGGGCAGAACAGACTTAGCATAAGGAGATTAAAGAAATTTATTGCCTATTACTAACAAGCTAGAGCAGTGATAAACTAAAAGCATCTCAAGCATCTCCCCCCCTCCCCCCCCCACTCTCTTCCACCTCCTTCCCCTGAGCAGCGCAGGGGAATAGGGAATGGGGGCTGTGGTCAGTCCAAAATCTTTGCTGATGTATTTATAAGTTTTCATGAATTAAAGAGAAAAGTGTTTTTTTTTTAATATATATGTTTTTTGAAATTGTACTTGACATATATGGAAGATCATTTGATTTTGAAGGTTTCCTGTTACTTTATTAGTTTTTAGAAGGAGTTACCATAACAAAATCATCTTCATGCAATGGTCCTGTTTCTGGACTACTAAGCACCTGAACATGTAGCCTACTTTTATAAATACTGATTTAGCAATTAATATCCATGGTCCATGATTTTTTTTTTGCTTTTAGTTCTAACACATTGATATAATCCTCATAAATGAATGCAGTTATTTATATATTAATGTATATGTTAAAAACAGTTATTTCTGAAAGTTTTATCATGTATTCTTTCATGTATTTTCAGTACTTGTCTTACAGCCTTTATTTGCAGTAATAATTGGTTGTATGAAGGTATACACTGAGTAATATGTAGTCTCTCAATGTGACAGCATTTTCTATAATTAGTACTACTAAACATGAGAGAGACATTTCTGTAAAATGTAGACACTGCCAAATATAGTATAGCCAAGCAGTGGTGTAACTTATACCTGAGTTTCATATTAGTTCTTGGATATCAGTTCAATAGACAACTGATTTTGCTTCCAAGAAAAAAAAAAAAAAACACCCAAAGTTGCTGTAAATACTCAGAAAAGTATAAAATCTCTTACTTTTAAATTTACCCTTCTCTTTTTCTATTTCCCTACTGCTGACTATTTCAGGGCTGTCTTTTTGGGGCTATTCAATAGGTAATGCTTGTATGATTATGGTAATTATACCCTACACTTGCTCAGCCTTCTACCATCTCCAGAGACAAATTAACTGAGACACACACAGATCTAAATACGCTAAACTGTCTGAAAACGCCAATCAATTTGTTTCTTAAATTTCCTTTTCCCATTATGTCTATCTAGGACAACATAGGTAAAACATGAATTCTATATTTAGCTGTTTTAAATCTTCTATGCAGTATGTCTAACACTTTTTTTCCCCACTTGTTTCTTTGCTATGTATTTTCTTTATAAATGATATACTGTAGATTAAAACGGTCTCTGAGGAGCATAGTGGTGGTAATTAAAAAAAATGCAGCAAAGGCATGTTGGTAATCTGTGTGTAAGCAAATATTCTCAGATATGTATGTGGAATGTGGAGGAGTAGTAGATTTTAAGGAAGCATATGTGGATGTAATTATCACCCTAATTCATTAAATAAGTATTAATTACGTAAGGTGATTGTATATCTGCTAAAAGCAACAGAATATTCAGACTTTTTAAAGTATGGGGTGGGTTGTATTGAAAGTGAAGCTAAGCTCACTGAGCATTTTTCTTGATGGTAATTGAGCATGACGCAAGTTAAATGTAGGAAACTTTGATCTCTGCTTAACTTCAGTTACTAATAAAAATATATTGTGATAACACTGAATATCTGAGAAGGAGACTTCTACAGCATTTATGTCTTAATTTCAGCTTTTTGCTTATGAATTTTTATGTGTTGGTGACTAATGCTGACAGTTATGGTATTTTGTATGTATTTCCAGAGAAACCTAACTGACTTAGGCTTAGCTTGTTTACAAAACTGACATAAGTAGAGTTTGTAACCTAACTTTAAAAAGTCAGATTTTTTTCATTGTGATTTGAATGGGTACATGTGGGAACTAGAGAGATGTTAAATGAAGGAGAAAAGGAAGGGATTTACAGTGCAAAAACTTGGTTATGTTCATGTAAAAGTGACAACCTCGTCCCTGCTCCTTTTTGAATGAAATGCAAGTATTCCTTGCTTGAGTTGTATTGTCATTACTGGAGTATGAGTTCTGAATCCTTGCAGCAAGTGTTCAGTGCCCTTGGGCACTTGCAGAGCTCACTGGGAGAAGGTGGAAGTAACATGGAGTTTTGATATTTGAATGAGTTCAATGTGTTTGTTATGTGAGAAGGTTGGAGTCGGAAAAGAGAGTAACCCATATAGAAAAGGCACTCTGGGGAACAGGTAGGAGAGAAGCACAAGAAATTGCAATCCTGATCATTGAAACACCCTGTATTCCTTTTTCTGATTATGAAATATCTTAGAACACAAACATACCATTGAAGTGATGATTGTAAGTTCACTTGCATGTCTTAGATGCTGAGAGATGTTATGTTTTGCTACCAGATTCTTTAAGAGCAAGACGAATTTGATATAGTAAAAAAAAAAAATTCATTAAAATCCTGTTATGGAATTTTGAAATACATTGCAATCATATACAAATGTTTTACATGATGATTTATCTGATAAAAGTTTTTCTTAGAGAGAAAAAAATATTTAATGAAGGTGTACAGACTACAGAGAGCTACAGTACTCTAATTGTCAGGAATTTTATGCATTTCTTCAGTATTTACACTAATTCTCTCCAACTAAAAAAAGGATATGTAACTTATTGAGAGGTTTTGATAACTAAGACTAGCAATCATACAGATAAAAATGGCTAGAACAGCTAATGGTGTTGATTTTTTTTTTTTTAATTTAATGTTGTACTTTTAATCTACTAAATAATTTACTGTTTGTATCCAGGAGAGCTTGCTCTATGTTGGTGTTGTCATGTGTGCAATAGGAAATGTTCATTGAAGTACATTATTTTAAAGCTGTCTTGTGTTTCTTTAGGCCTAAGGATTGTCTCCGTTCTATTATGAAGAGAGTGAACCATAAAGATCCACATGTTGCTATGCAGGCGTTAACAGTAGGTTACTTTTTAATGTAGTCTTTTTCCTTCCTAGAAAGCTATATTGCAAAAACTCTTCTCTAACTTTTAATCTTTCTTTCTTTAGCTTCTAGGAGCATGTGTATCAAACTGTGGTAAAATCTTTCATTTAGAAGTCTGTTCAAGAGATTTTGCCAGTGAAGTAAGCAATGTGTTGAATAAGGTAACGTATTGCATTGATTTATATGTTTCATATAAAAGCTGAATCAGAGAGTTGGGGTAACCTGAAATTGGGGTAGAATCTACTTCTGGAAGATTGGAAATTTTGGGAGGGGATACAAGGAGAAGGGGGGGGATTTGGGCAGAAGGGTACAAATTACTGTGAAGACTGACTGTGAGAAAGCTTCCAGAATATCACTTCACAGTACTGTTACTTATGTATTCTGTTCACATGGGCAGTGGGATTACTTTATAAATATACAAAATTTATAAATATACAAATGGAAATAAGACGGGACCTTTCTGTAACCTTGTTTTACTCTGTTCTGGGGCTAGTCCTTATTGTTTAAATGATATTCCTGAAGGCCATCAAACACAGTGCTGAAAAGCTGGTGTCCCCTTTCTAATGAGGACATCACTTAGTAATATACTTGACTTTAAAGTTTGTTGACAATTTATGTTAAAGTTAACAGTTTATGTTGACAGTAACATGAAATTTAGGAATTAAGAACAGATTCTTGCATTATTTAACTAGTTTCTATTTTTCTGCAGGGTCATCCAAAAGTTTGTGAAAAGCTGAAAGCCCTTATGGTGGAGTGGACTGATGAATTCAAGAATGACCCACAGCTTAGTTTAATATCTGCTATGATAAAAAATCTTAAAGAGCAAGGAGTTACCTTCCCAGCTATTGGTTCACAGGTATAATACATTTTGTGGTAGTTCTTAAAAGGATGCACAAATTCTTTTTATCCTCAGTGCTGTATTTTAAAATTTGTAGTCTTGAATTGTATAATGCATTTGGCAAACAAAACAAAATCTTTCTTTTCCAAATAAAACATGAGAGTTGAACTGCTCTGTTTTTCTTTGATTTTCATATTGCAGATGAATACAAATCCAAGTGATAAACTTACTGTATTGTCACAGTGTTTCAATTAATTTATTTTTACGTCTTTAATTTTTTGGCTAGGCTGCTGAACAGGCAAAAGCAAGTCCAGCACTAGTTGCCAAAGATCCTGGTGCAGTAGCTAACAAAAAGGAAGAGGAGGATTTAGCTAAAGGTGAGTACATTTACTTTTGCTGACCCAAAGAATTCGTTGGTAAGTATCTAATATGGTAGGAACAAATGTTTTGCTTCCTTCTTCACTGTGTGCAGTGCATTTACGGATTGTAGTTATGATTTCTATTCCTTCCTTTCTGTACCCTTTCTGGAGGGTTGGAGATCAAAACTATTCTATGTATTTTTTTTAACCCTTGCCAGACCAAAACAGTGTAAAAATCTGCAAAACCTCATGTTAAGAACGTGCTCGACAATGGAAATGTTTGAAACAAGTTTTGCATTTGGATTTTCCCTCTCTTGGGCCAGTGAAGCACATTCACTTGCAATTTAAACATTTGATTGAAGCAGACCATAAGGATTATAGTATAAGTGGTATGCAAAGTTGGATTCAGTATGTTGGGTATGCTACTTTAAACTTTATATTTCTTTGAATAATGCTTCCTTAATATACTTCAAATAACTTTAAGCCCTTTGCTGCTGTAAGCAGAGTGTTAGATGTTTCACTGCAGTTCCAGTAAACAAACCTAGGATGTTTTTTATTTACTGTTGTACCAAGGTATATTTAAAGATCATTTAATGAATCTATACCAGGTATGTGCAAAGAGTTATTATTAGATTAGACTGATCCTTACGGTTTACATAGTGTTCAGATTTCAGCAACGTAAAATTATCAGTTAGCCCTTGCAGATAGTGTGGCTTTTGACTTAAAACTATAACAATGACTCTTCATTATATGAATGAAGCTCTTGTGCTAGTAGTTGGTGGATGTTTGCAGTTTCTCATCTTTGACAGAAAAATTATTTATTTAGCTATTATCTAATATAACTTTGACCTATTTAAATCACTGTTAGCACATCTGTAAATGTTACGTGTGGTTTCTTCACTATTTGATCTGGTTTTTAAGGGTTTTATCTCTGTCTCAAGGTCCAGATTCTGCATGGGTTCTTTAATGTTTGTCCTCTTCTTTTGTGTCCCAGTCTGTCCCATCTTATATATGATCATCTATTTACAAATTTGGAGTTTATTATGACTGAAACTTCTCTGCTTAGTCAAGTTTAGTTGAAAATGATCAAGCAATTTAAAATTATTCCAAGAGAGAAAAAAGGGATAGACAAATAGATAAGCAAAAATCTATAAATTATGATTTAAGGACAGGATTTTTTGCAGTTAGGGTGATTGAGCACAGGTGTTGGTTGCAGAGAGGTGATAGAGTCTCCTTTCTTGAAGATACTCAAAAGCCATCTGGACATGGTCCTGGACAGCTGGCCCTAAGTGACCCCGCTTGAGTGGGGGTTTGGAACAAATGACCTCCAAAGCTCATTTAGGCTAAAGCCTACTGATCTAAAAGGCAAATAGTGTGCAGCTGAACAGCTGTATCTTTTTAGTGTTTTAAGCAATCTGGAAGAGTTGAACCTTGTGTATGCTAGTTAGAATGTAGATCTGCATATCTGTTTAAGATGCTAACAGTAATAGTGATAATAATAAATGAATCACTTCACTGAGTTATCCTGTTTGTGCTTAAGTGCTACTCATTTGTCCTGTCCATGTTGAAAGTCTCAATAACTGTAGGAGCAGAATTATGCTCCATAGTGGTAAAACACCTTTTCGTCTTTTTATCATTATTTCTAAATGAAAGTCAGAAGTTGGTTATGATGCAAAAAGAATGGAATTATACTAAAAGTTTTCATAGAGTTAAATTTTCAAATAATTCAACACATTTATAAAGCGAATATTCATCTTGGATAACTTTTCAGATTAATAATTTTTCATAACGTAACTGAATACTTTTTTCTTTTGTAGCTATTGAACTGTCACTAAAAGAACAAAGGCAACAGCAAACAACACTTTCCAGCTTGTATCCAAGCACCTCAAGTCTTTTAACAAATCACAAACATGAGGGCCGAAAAGTTCGTGCAATCTATGATTTTGAGGCTGCTGAAGACAACGAATTAACCTTTAAAGCTGGAGAACTTATAACTATCCTCGATGACAGGTAACTTGTATCGAATGCTTTCTAGAACTGGTTCAGACTAAAAATCGATCAGGACTAATGGTGTCTGGTATGTAGAAGCATATTGGAATACCATTGCAATATAATATATTTATACATCAAATATTTTACATTTCTGTGTCAAAAATAAAAAATATAATGGTATAACGATTATTAATGTATAAAGATTTCTGCATATATGCAAATTGTGTTTATGTGCAAGTAATACACATGCCTTGTACAGTGCAGTTCTTGGAAAAATTTGATGTCAGTATGGGATTTTAAATGTGTATTTATTTCTTTTTATCTTTTAGTGATCCAAATTGGTGGAAGGGTGAAACTCATCAGGGTATAGGATTGTTTCCATCTAATTTTGTAACAGCTGATCTTTCTGCTGAGCCAGAAATGAGTAAGTAACTTTGTTTACATATATAAGTTAAGCTTTGTCTTGGCTCAAGGGAGGTTTCTGTAGTCAGGTGTTATCCCTGTTTCTTTCCTGAATGGGAAAGGTTCAGTGGCAATTTGTAAAGCTTGAAGTAAAACAGCTCTTGCTGTGCTCTCAGTCATGTCTCTGTGTGCCAGACCAAGGTTACCTAAGCTGGCATTTGTTGAAAAATAGGATGCTGCCTACTGCTGCCTTTGTCATTAGCTTCCTTGAGACTCATTTAACAATTCCATAGACAGCTAGTTAAATTTTGTAGGCAACAGCAGCTTTTTTCCAAATTGTCTTTTTACTTGGTTGCAACAGTATATATTTAATCAAGGAAAAACTGAAGCTAGGAATCTGAAACACATTTCCATTGCTCAAACAGTTTAAGAAATTTAAATTATATCGGTATGTATGTGTAGATTATGGAAGGAATTTTTTTGCTGCATATTGATTTATCTTCCTGTATCAACTTCCTATCAGTCTAACATACTCTAAGCATGTAATAAAATAATATTATATATTAGACAAAGTTTTAAGATGCTAAATCTCATTTCTGTAAACCTGATGGGTTTGCAAGATGAATTTCTTGTGTTCTCAATATGTGTGTGTCAAGGGTGTGAGCAGGTCAGCAGAATTACACCCTGTTGGTGTCATATGTTCTGTATTAAGGCTAACTGTTAAGAATAGTATAATGAGAGTAGTATATGGCAGCTTTTTTGTTGGGTTCTCTGCAACAGAGGAGTGAGATGCTTTTGCAGACAATATTTGATGGAGAAGGAATAGCAAAATTTGACCACTTTCAATTCTATATTTTACTTTGGGGAAAAGAGGACACCAGTTTGTTATGGATGATTTTACCATTTTTCTGTTAAGGTTTACTCATTAGCCTTGTTTCTTCCAATTACTCTTTCCTGATGAGTTATTATTAGGTGGCGGTATGTAGACGAAGACTATAATAAAGACATTTACTTGTTAAAACATATGTTTCTATTTACCTTGTGTGAACCAATGTCTTTTTTTAGTGCAATTTATTGATTTATTTCTGAAAATTCCTTGTCTGCGGAGATGCTTTTGTCCTTCAAATGTCAACAAAATAATTTTAAAAATTGTCACAGTAGATTTTTCAAATCCAAAGATCTTAGATAACTTGTTAGCTATGTAACATTGTCATTGCTTTGTTTATTTCTATTTTTAAAAAAAAAAAAAAAGATCTGCCTTTACCTTACAGTGAAAACCGAGAAGAAAACAGTGCAGTTCAGTGATGAAGTTCAAGTAGAGACAATAGAACCTGAGCCTGAACCAGTTTATATTGATGAAGTAAGTGTGATACAAGTACTGATTTTTCAACTGGTGGTATGTTTAAACATGCGATGTTTAACCCTTTCATCCTTTACCTTGAAAGTGATCAGTCTGAAATATCAAGAGAGCACAACCAAAAGAGAAATGGGAAGGAAAAATTGAACTTTTTTTTATTAGTATCTACAGTGCTCTAATTTGTTCGTTTACCTTGAAGTTCTTAGGAATTCTGAAACTGATTTTGGAGGCTGCATTCAATTTAGGGCCATACTCCAGGACTGTACATCTGTTTACCTCCCATCCAGATGCCTGGTGTGGAGTGATGTGTTTGTTATAAAGCTTAGCTTTAAGGACCTCGAGATGCTTCAGATGTACCAATCTTAAATACTGTCTTAGATTTATCTCTAGTATAACCACTGCTGTCTTAGCTTGCACTTCCTTCTCTGAAAACTGTGAGCTTTTTGTAGCTCTAAAACGTATTTATTAAGATTCACACAGTCTCACCTTGGTGATACTGCAGGGTTCCCAGGAGCTCTCAGCCAAAGCTGTTTTCCCCTACCTTTTTCTTTTTCCAAAGGGACTTAGATCTTAAGAATTTTTTCCTTTCTCATGACCTTCTATTTCTTTCTCAACTAGGGTTCTGTCAATGTGTTGTGAAATGAAAAAAATGAGTTACTGCCTTCCTAAAATCCTATATATTTCCTGCCTAATCTGTCCCTTTCTCAGGTAGTCTTCCTCCAGAGAGATATTTGTTAGTTTGTAATCTGCAGAAATGACTTATCTCAGGCCTGTGTTGAGGTGCCTTTCAGCTTTGTCTTCGGTGATGATTCCGTGTTAGTTTGCGTGTTAGCATTTTGTTTTCTTGTTAAACTTCCCATGGTATATTTTTGAAGGAAGTAGTTCATTTGGCTTCTTCCCATGTTTCCCCGGGGTTGAGGAGGAAAAAATATGTCTAGTTTCCACTTCATATTGCCTATGTAACTCTGCCCCATTAAGACTGTTTATTTCATACCACTCAGCTAAAAAGTGATTCTGAATCATATATATGTAATGTTTTGTTAAGCAGTATAGTTTACAGCAAGGCATATTTTTTGAAGAGCTTATGCATGTTATTTTTTTCCTTTGGAATTTTTGTAAATGGGTTACATGTAACCATGTTAATCAAGGATGTACAATTCTGAAGTAAGCCATACAACCCCTCCGAACATCGTCTTAAAAACTCTTTCCTATAAATTAGTTATGACATTGCTCATGTGCTGATTGGCGTCATGTACAAAATGTGGGTTGTTTTTTCAGTGAATTTGGTTATAAGTACCTATTTCTTTACTCAATGTATTCTGTCAAAACGTTTGCAGTAATCCCACTAGGTGGTAGTATTGCATATGTAATAAGTGGAATGGAAAAATGGAAACTGCTCAGGAAATACTGTTTAGAATGACTTTTAAAATTAAAGGGGTATCCTGCACATTCCACTTGCTGCTACTAATCATTTTTTATCACTTGTCTTTTCCTCGTTGAAATATCTTCTTTTGTTAAAGCTAGTTTAGATGATTTCCAAGTTCCAAGAGACCTAAATGGATGTTGTAAACAGCTGCTTTAAGTTACTATTCTGAAACTGCTGATTCTTCCCCCACTCCATCCCCACTAATTACACAATTTTTGTTCTAGGATAAAATGGACCAACTCCTGCAGATGTTACAAAGTGCAGATCCATCTGATGACCAACCTGATCTCCCAGAATTACTTCATCTTGAGGGTAAGAAAATCTCAGTTTTGTTGCTATTGTTTTGCTTTCCAGTAATTACCTGTGTCAAAACAAATTGAAACTACTTCAGCTTTGTATATGTGCTGCAAATATGCCAGAGGAAAGTGCTTAAGCCTTAACTGTCTTCTCACTTCCTGTTTCCCACATCTAAGAGACCAAAATGCAGTATTTTAATTTAAAGAAAATCTACTCTTCTTTCAATTACCTTATATTACATTTTCATTTACTTTTCAAGACCCAGGAATACTTAATTCAATTTCCTCATTTTTTTTTCCTCCATAGAGTAGCACAGCATAAGTGGCAAAAGCAATGTAAAGAGAATTCCATGAGAAGAATAAAAATATATCTGTGACTTAGGATGGGCCCGTGGGTGTTCCGCATGCATTTCACTTGCATGCATTTTCCTGTTAGGACTTTAGAGTTAAGAAATACCGTACAGAGTACTACAAATACCTTAGACTTCCTTTAGACTCAAAGTTATTCAGAATACCTCTTCAAAGAGGCATTATAGATCATTCTATCTGGGTCAATAGATGCATGCAGCGGAGGTTTTAGAAGGGAACTTTGAAGAAGGAAGTAAAGAAACTTGCCTGTTATTGAACAGAACATTGGCTTTAATTTACAATCCAGACAGGACCAGACTTTAAGAAAATGGGAGATTCTGAATCTATCTAGAAGTTAAGCAAGAGAAGGTACTTGAGCTTGTAAACTGTTGGATATTTCCAATCTTTTCACAGCATCACAGAATTGTAGCGGTAGGAAGGGACCTCAACAGATCATCGGGTCCAACCCCCCTGCCAAAGCAGGTTCCCTAGAGCAGGTTGCCTTAAGTTAGTAAATAATTAATTGCTTGGATAAGTAGGCACATTTTGCATTCTGAAATAGGGTTAGGCTGTAGTATCCCATTTCAGCTTTCCTTTCTGTTTATTTTACATTTGAAAAATCAGACTTTCTGTTAGTTAATTGTTTGCTTTGCAGTTACGTGAACCCTATATCCTTATGCTGGAAATAGGGGTGAGGAGGTGCACTTCTGTTTTAATGTTCTTCCAATCTACCTCTGCTAGGTCTTTGTGTTGGCTTTTGCATGTAATATCTTAGTGGCTTGAAAAAGCCTTACTTGACAGGATCCCTCTCAAGCAGTTAGGATTCCAATGAAATAACAAGACACTGTTAGTGTCTTTGACATGCAGATGATTTAGATCATTTCAGTCTATTTCCCCCTTCATTGTTTTGATAGGCAATCTTTTTTTGTAATAATATTGATAGAGCACATGATCTAGGTTACAGTGGCAAATTTTCTTCCTTGAAGAAAGATCACCTTTCAGACAGATTACCTGAGCTTTTTTAATGCAAAATAGGTTCATCATTCTATTTACCTTTCTTATGTGCTGTGTCCATAGCTGATACTGCTTTACACTCCCTGGATGTTAAATGTGTTTTGTTTTGTTTTATTTAAACTTAGATTCTTTCTCTGTAGTATTGTTGAAAACCTCAGCTGGATCTCATTATTAAATTGTTCATGAAACTGCATCTGTTACTGTAATTCTTTGGCATATAGTTTGTAGTACAGATAATAATTTTTCTTTTTTAACATTTTTCTTTTTTTCATCTACACATTTCTATCCAATAATTAATTTTAAAGCTATTTTCCGACTTACTATATAGAAACATTTATTACTCTGATAATATTTTAATGTTCTTTTCTAGCAATGTGCCACCAGATGGGACCCCTCATAGATGAAAAGTTGGAAGATATAGACAGGTAAAACGTGTTTTGACTCAATTAAGACACATTCTTAGAAATAATAGAGTTGCTACTTAAATATACTCTTAGCCATTTCTGTCAATACTGGTAAAGAAAATAGATACTTATTAGTATCTTCTCATCTGGGAGGAGGTCTGAAGGATTTTTCTTTTTCAAGGTCCCATAGTATTTTATAGCATTCTACCATTTGACGTTATAGCACTTAACAGGCATCACTTGACAGGCAGTAGGAGAATTTTGCTTATTGCCCCTTGTGAAAGTTCCCCTGTTTTGTCTGTTCTGTACTGAAATTATCTAGACTGTAGAATAAGCTATATAATGTATTTTGTAGGAAACACTCAGAACTCTCAGAGCTCAATGTTAAAGCAATGGAGGCTCTTTCTTTGTATAACAAGTTGATGAATGAGGACCCAATGTATTCGATGTATGCAAAGCTACAAAACCAACAGTATTACATGCAGTCATCTGGTGTTTCTGGTTCTCAGGTATGTATGTAAGCTTTAAGAGCCATCAACATTATCAAGTACATACTAGGCTAGAGTTGATTTGCTCAAATTTTGCTGATTTTTTTTTTTTACAATATACTTCTGTACATTACTGAAATAAATTACTGATTTTGTAAGAAAATGCAAGTTCTAAAGTGTGGTGGGGCACATTGGTGGCAAGTAGTTACGTATTTCCTGTTTCTGCCCTGCTGCTGCTGCCTCCTCCACCCCAGGAGCTGGAAACCTCTATTTATGAAACTTCATTGCCTTAATGCTTGGTTAAAAATCATCTTGCTCCCTCAGAAATATTCTAAAATGAACTAGCAAATCTTTCTTAGCACAGTATGAAAATAGAATATTTGTGTTTTCAGCTGCAAGCTTTAGAGATTTTCCATTTGCTAGTTTAACAATTCTAGTTCTTTTCTGCTCAGTTTATTTTGACCAAGGAAAAAGGCTATCCTGTTTTGAGTCACACATAACATAAACAGCTGGAAAGTTGAAGCTGACTAGGCCTTTGCATAGTGGGTCAAAGAAAGTACAGAATCAAAGCAGTAAAATACCTGTTTAAGAATTGTAATTCTTAGATTACAATTACACTCCACCATCTGGGTAGATGAGGGAAAGGCTGTGGATGTGGTCTACCTTGACTTCAGCAAGGCTTTTGACACTGTCTCCCACAGCATTCTCCTCAAGAAAGTGGCTGCTCTTGGCTTGGACTGGCGCACGCTTCGTTGGGTTAGAAACTGGCTGGATAGCTGGGCCCAAAGAGTCATGGTGAATGGAGTCAAGTCCAGTTGGAGGCCAGTCACTAGTGGCGTCCCCCAGGGCTTGGTGCTGGGGCCGATCCTCTTTAATATCTTCATCAATGATCTGGACGAGGGCATTGAGTGCACCCTCAGTAAGTTTGCAGATGACACCAAGTTAGGTGCGTGTGTCGATCTGCTCGAGGGTAGGAAGGCTCTACAGGAGGATCTGGATAGGCTGCACCGATGGGCTGAGGTCAACTACATGAAGTTCAACAAGGCCAAGTGCCGGGTCCTCCACCTGGGGCGCAATAACCCCAAGCAGAGCTACAGGCAGGGAGATGAGTGGTTGGAGAGCTGCCAGGCAGAGAAGGACCTGGGAGTGATGGTGGACAGTCGGCTGAATATGAGCCAGCAGTGTGCCCAGGTGGCCAAGAAGGCCAACGGCATCCTGGCTTGTATCAGAAACAGTGTGACCAGCAGGGCTAGGGAAGTGATCGTCCCCCTGTACTCGGCTCTGGTGAGGCCGCACCTCGAGTATTGTGTTCAGTTTTGGGCCCCTCGCTACAAGAAGGACATCGAGGTGCTTGAGCGGGTGCAGAGAAGGGCTACGAAGCTGGTGAGGAGCCTGGAGAACAAGTCCTACGAGGAGCGGCTGAGGGAGCTGGGCTTACTCAGCCTGGAGAACAGGAGGCTCAGGGGCGACCTTATAGCTCTCTACAGATACCTCAAAGGAGGCTGTAGCGAGGTGGGGGTTGGTCTGTTCTCCCACGTGCCTGGTGACAGGACGGGGGGAATGGGCTTAAGTTGCGCCAGGGGATTTTTAGGTTAGACATTAGGAAGAACTTCTTTACTGAAAGGGTTGTTAGGCACTGGAACAGGCTGCCCAGGGAGGTGGTGGAGTCACCATCCCTGGAAGTCTTTAAAAGACGTTTAGATGTAGAGCTTAGGGATATGGTTTAGTGGGGACTGTTAGGGTTAGGTTAGAGGTTGGACTCGATGATCTTGAGGTCTCTTCCAACCTAGAAATTCTGTGATATCTGTGATAAAATATTATGCTCCACCCTAATATCAGGGTTGTCTTTTAGTTTGTTCTTAATTCCATAGTCTAATGTACATTTTCTATATTTCTTCTTTGTAGGAATATGTAACGTTTCAAGTTGTTTTTGCAACAATTTACTTCGATTTTTAGTGAGTCAAAAAAACCAACACTTTGAGCCAACTTATTAATGCTTGTGCAGTATTATATAAGCATTGGAGCAGATTTAGTTCTTTTAGCATCCTACAAATATGCCCCTACTTCCCCTGTCTTTTTAAAAAAAATGTATGTTTTTCCAGTGTCATTAAGGAAAACATTGTGTACCATGCATCTTATACAAGCAATTATGTCATAACTCTTACAAAGTAATTTCAATATTTTATTAAAGGACATGTTTCTGGGGATTCTCAAAAGGAAAAACTGGATTTTGGGGGAGAACATAAACCAGTATAAAGTCCTGAAAAGTTAAAGGTCTCCTGCATTTTTTAGCCTCTAGAATTCTTTTACAATATTGATCTACGCTCTTTAAATGTTAAAACAGATTAACGGATCTTAAGATAGAAGGGCTATATAATGTTAACTTATATGAACTCAATTATGCATGAGACCTCGTAATTTCTTTTATTAATTTTTGTTAAGGCAGATAATTCAGAATGAACTAAAGTGTAGGTTTTAGAAATTTAGTCTTCATTTGGAATATAGTTGAAATATCTACTGGTAAGCTTTCCCTTCAGCTAATTGTAAAACTTCATTTTCAATTGAAACTTTTTCTTAAAACCTCTTTTTTCATTCTGCCCCCCTCAAACAATTTCACAATGGCAGTCTCAGCTGTTATTTACAAGAAATTATAGGTTAGCTAAAGGTAGGAAAATAATATGTGATTTACTGTCCATTTTAATTTTCATTAAGTAGAGCTGTTATCTGGACATCAAAAACCTCTGCTGTAGACTGCTGTTTATTATACAACATAATCAGTATTTTTTGTTCAAAAGTAGAAGTTCTAACTAGCGTGAATGATAGTCATTGAAATAAAGTGTAGAATACAGGTTGTTCAGTGAACTGTCTGACCTTTTTGGTACTAGAGCCTGAGGATAGAAATGCAAATAGTGTCCTTCACAAATCCTGTATTTTTTGTACTGCAGCACCAAACAGAAGACTATCAGTCACTTTTTATTTAAAATACATGTAATAAAAGTTTTGAGAGACTGTCTTTAAGTTCTTCACCAGATATTAACTACCAAAATCTTATTTTCTTTTATTCTTAATATTCCTTTATTTAACTTCCTAGGTTTATCCAGGGCAACCTCAAGGGAATGCATATTTGGTGGCAGGCAGTGCACAGATGGGCCATATTCAAGGCTATAATCTTCCTCCTGAACAGCTCTCCTCTCTCAGCCAAGGCACAGTTACTCCATCTGCCAGCTCGGTACTTCCTGGCCAGCCTGCACAAACATCTTACACAAAGTAATTTTAAGTTATTTTCCTATGTAAACTTAAATCAATTTAAACATAAAGGACTACATATTTGAAGGAGAAAATTTGTCTTCTAGAAGTATAATTTCAATGACAGCTGAAATATATTTCAGTGCAATTGCTTCCAGTGGTGTTTTTTATTGGGGTGCATTTGGTAAAAGTGCCTGACAAATTTCAAATGTTTCCGTGTGTGTGCACGTGTGTATATATATATATATATGTATGTATGTATGTACACCCATTCATGCATGTGTACATGTGTATATGTAAAATTAGAGAAAATATATAAACTAATGAAAATGCTATAGTCATTTTCATCATTAAACATCTATTAAAATTTATTTTAAAAAAGTTACCTGCTGTTCTGTCTAGCTTTGCATAATTTTTGAGATAGTGTATATTATATCACACTTGTTTCAAATATCTTACCATGGAAGCAGGGGGGAATTCTGCGCACTTTGGGAACCAAGTGAATGGTCTATCAATTCTTGATAAAGTTTATACAATTTCCCCATATAAAGATGCTACAAATGGCTTTCTATTTTGGGAAGATGTAGTGAGTAGGCTAAATTGTCTGTTTTGTGAAAAGGTTTTAAATTGACCTTAGGACTCTGCATAAGGTAATTTTATTTTAAAAAGTCAAGAAAGACATCCATTTTGAGTTATTAAAGTATTTGTTATTCTCTGGTCTCCCAAAGTTATTTTAATTTAGGGTGGTAAGATGTGCCAGATAAACAGATAAAGCAAGCCTCTGCACACTTCACCTAACTTGTTTTGCCATATGAAACACTATTTTTTTTTCATGAGCAGAACAGAAAATAGATGGGGTTCCATATTGCATATTAGACTGAATCTATTTTTTATTTTAGTTTTAAATCTATTAGAAGTGTGTTATGTGTGTATAAATCTGAGAAGTGTATTTAAATTTTAATTGGAATATTCACTGGCTACAGCTTTATCTATGCAAGGTGTCCAGAGCCAGGAGGTAGCTTTTTCTGTGTATATATAGCATAGTTAAAGGAACAATAAAAGTTATGTTAATGTTGCTGTTGTGTTGGTAAATAGTTCTTTAATTTAAATATTTTATTTTGCAGTGCAATGGTTGGCTCTGTTGCTGGAAACACTTACTCTAACCAAGCTTCAGTGTACAGTCCACCACCTGCTACTGTTGATGTTGCTGCTTATCAGAATGCTGGAACTAATATGTCCCAGGTGCCAAACTATAACTTAGCTTCAACATCTCTGCCACAGACAACAGGCAGTCAACAAGCACCTCCACAACAGCCACAGCCTCCGCCACCTCAACAGCCACAGCATACTTATTCACAGAAGGCTCTGCTATAGGATCCAGGACTTCGGATTCCTCATCTTCTTTAACCTCTGCTAAAGGCAGTTGACAATGCTTTGAGTTTCTTCCTTTAATCTCTTAAACTTTGTTTATCCCCAGCTTAATAAGAATCTATCTTGGTGAACAAGTTCAATTTGCACTGACTTTTTAGGATTTTTTTTTTAATTTTGCAGAGGAACAGATATATTTAGGACATACAATTCCTTTTAAAATGCCCAAAAATTGGTACAAGATTATTTATGTCTGGTAAAATTGGCTAGTCTGTGAAAGCTCAACACTTGCAAACTGTTGTGGCATATGTGTTATGTACATATAGCGTGTGATTGCAGTAGTGGCCATTTCGTATAGCTATGGTGATCATGTGAATATATTTAACACGATGTTAAAAATAATTTACATTACTATTTTATTTTAATCATGAACTGACAACAATGTTTCATAGTTTTATCTAGTTTTATGACAGATGTGATGTCTTTTTCCAAGGCAGGGAAAAATGGTAATTCTGCCTATCATAGTTACACTCACAAGCTAAGGTGTGTATATGAATTTCCAAATTACTGGGTCTAGGTTTCATTATTTCTTGAACTGAACACATATGTGTCATGACTATTAGATGGCTTTATCTACCAAAGTTAACTAGATAACTAGTAAGTGATCTGGGAGGATAACAGCAAATTATGATTCTGCTTCACGTACAACTAAAGCTACTATTCGGAGGCTGCTAAACGTATCATGGGACCACACAACAGATCAGGATTTTGCATTTTATCATGAGAAGCACATAATTTATTTTTTCCGAGTTGTTTGTTTTTCTACAATGAGAACAAGAACTGTATTCTATATGTGTTGGTAGAGAGTACACCAAAGACAGAGAAATTGAGTTGGAGGAGAAATGACGGAGTTGTAAACTGGAACACACAACATGAATAACACTACTTTATTCAAGTCTTCTTAGTTAGAGGATTAATGGAGAATGATGGACATTTAAATCTCTTTGCTGAACAAACTTTCAGGGCTTTATTTTTATCTCTTGTGGCCTTGCTTAGCAATTTGTTCTGTTTACTGTTCTAACACAAACACTTCTGCCTTAAACATCTGTTAATTTTTCAATTTCCAGTTGTTCTACCACTTGAGTTTATTTAGCAGTATAAGTAGTTTTACGAGGCCTCTTAATTTCATTTACTTTCAGATTACTTTGAACTTTCTTTTGCAGCAACATGCATTAGCCTGTTTTAACCCTTGCATTTCCTTGAAACTGAGCCAGGTGGCTCTTTAAGGCATGATATTTTCTTTCTACAGCCAAGGTTCTGCAAAAGGATTATGGTTATGGAAGGCAGAATTCTGATATGCCTGATCAGAGTTTCTTGTAGAAAGACTGGTGTTACTTTGCATTTGTATTCAATCTACTAATGCATCCCGATTTCCTCTACCTTTACTGGTGACTCTAATTCCGGTTAGAGCAAAAGAACTTGTGGCTTCAACATCAAAGCTATTTTCTGTCTCGTTAGTGTGTATGCCAGAAATTGTTCGCTTTTGTGTACTGTATTTTAGTGTGATGCTTCTGGAATTAAATGTTGCACTTGTAATTATACTGTAAGTTAACCTCAGTTACCCTGCATACTCCTGCTTTGTCTGCCTACAAGCAGTTACCTAACAAGCCTTTGTTTCACTATTTTAAGACGGTGGTGTGTTCTGCCTGATTAATGTTTTCAGATGACTAATTTGCATAACTTTGTAGCCAGGGTGGTTACAAAACATGCCGATACCTGATGTTTCCCAGTTGGTGATGTTCTAGCCAGGACAACTGGTTGTTTTGATTATTGGTATTTTCTTTTCCTTTTTTTTTTCCTTTCTCCTTTTTCCAGAATTCTTAAGCACACTCACAAACTGTCAGTACATTAGTACTTGGTGTTACCACGAGAGTCTGTGGAATTTGAAAGGAAATGCTACCAAAAAAAAAAAAAATTTCAAGCCATTCTGTCATAGATCATTTTTAATAGATAAAAAGATCAAAGAGGTGTTTTTCTGTAGAAAAGGCGTGCAAGTATCATTTAGATAGTGTCTTCTGTATGCTTTAGATATTCCAAAAGCAGAGAAACAGCGTCTAGAAGTGTATAATTTCTACACAAAAATGAAAATAACTGCTCCATACTTCTTACTTCCTGGTGCATGGAGGAGCCTGAAGCATCAAAATAGTCCAGCTGACTTTGACGATTTGTATTAGCTTTTCACATGTTGCATAACATACAGAAATGGCTCAGCAAAAGTGCTTTATATTGCTAATTTGTCATTGTTTTTTTAATTTTTCAGGTCTTCTTACCTTAACACAGAAATGCTTGTTCCTGTTTTCTTCTTTGAACACTGAAAACCTATATGTATCTTCATTTTTTCTGCCTTCTAACTTACTGGTTTGGGGCATTTATCCATTTTTAAAAGAAATTAAAATCACTTTTTATTTGTGTTCATCATGACCAAAAAACACTTGAAAATGCAATGCCATCTAAATTCAGTATAACCTATATATATATATATATAGGTTATACAGGTTATATATATATATATAGATTATAAAAAGTATATATATTAATATATATACATATATATATATATATGTATATATATATATATATTATATATATATTTTTTTTTTCTTCATGTCTTTATTAGAGTCACTGCTCTAAAATATCTTCTGGAACAAATCTGTGAATTTTAGGTGACTTAAAATAAGTTTTCATTGTCCACAATTGGTGTAGTAGATCACTAGATTTTTGGAGTCAGTCTTAGCATTTCTATTGCATCCTACATTTTTTTTCATTTCAGATGCAGTCTTCAGATTAAATTGTATTTGGAGCTATATTACTTCATGTAGATTTTTTTTTCCATTTAGCAGAAAGACTGTTTTGCCTACTCAGTTGTGTCCTTCACTCTAGTGTTCTTCAGTGATACCTCCTCCTACTTCGCTAGCTGCTATCTTTGCATTAATTCCTTCACTCATCCTCTCATATCCTCTGTAACCGATAATTCAGCAATTTCAGTTCACCTTTCTGATGATGAAGTATCATCTACATGGAGGTGTAGCACCTTGCTGGTGCTTCTCTGCTGTGATTTGTTCTGAATTTCCTTATTTGTGCATTGTTTTGACCAAGTTCATGTCTGTTCTGTCTCACTATGGTATTGAACACTGAGTATGGGTGAGGGAGGGAAAGTACATGTACAGCTACTGTATGGAAAAGCTTCTTAGCAAAGAAGTGAAGTGTCAAGAAGTTAATCTAAAAGTTAAGAATCCCAGGAAAAGACATGCCATTCGTGTTCCAATAGAGCTAATTTTTTAATGTCTTGTTTCTTTGCATGTGAACTGCCAATGAAAGTCTGAAATATTTCCATGATATTTTGTATAACCCTTTGTTGTTTAACCCTTTAATTAAGGAATACAAAAACATTAACTTAAGGAGGGATATCTTCATAGCTTGTGTTTCGTGAACAGGAGCAAACTCTGGAAAGTGCCTTCTGCACATTTCACATCTATAAACAAAGTTTGGTTAACAACGTGTATCATCTCAATTTTTGTGCACATAACAAAGATGTAAAGATTTGCTGTAAAGCATCCCAGGAAAAACACTGAGGCTGTGTGTTTAAAATTTGGTATGCTATACTGATGTCATGGCAGTATGTTCAAGAGTGTGCAGTTGCAGTTACAACATATTTATCCACCTGTGCTTAATACCTGTTACCCATGCAGATGTGTATTTAATGTCACCAGGCAGAGTCCGTATACAGCAGTAAAACAACAGTAAAAAGAACAGAGCAGAAGTACTGCATGCCTCTCAACAGGCATGGAGCAGCATATTGATGGCCCTCATGGTACCATGACTCTTCATACGTTTTGAGGGGGGAACTAAAATGAATTTGTGTAACCAGAACTTCCTATAATTCTGTCAGATTGCAAATGGTTAGATGCAACAAAGGAGATAAATCTGCTTTTAATAGCATGTACATATTTTTCCAATCAAATCTAGGCTGCTATTGTAGTTCTCTCTGATTTCATCTAGATGGCAGGAACATCAGATTTACACTGGAGAACTGCTTAATACCTCATCTTCCTTTTTTTTTTTTTTTTTTTTTTTTTTTTTTTTTTTTTTTT
>CM021732.1:21267507-21493733 GCA_011075105.1 Heteronetta atricapilla | reverse complement strand
AAAAAAAAAAATCTAATTTCAAAGATTTCTGTGCTGTCTTCACTTTTAAAGGTCATACTTTATTCCTTGTCTGCTGGGTTTCACAGACAGAATGGAAGAGAATGTCTCTAATTACAGTGGCTACCATGGCGCTTTGAATTACATGACTGCAGTTTCCTTTGGAGAAGGTGCATCTGTTTTGAAGAACAAGGGAGTGTGATTTTTTTCCATTTAAAAATCAGGAGTTTTTTTAAAAAATCAACATAAAATCTACAAAAATCTCCACTGCTAACATCAGGCAGAATCATTTTTTACTCTGGTATTCAATTTTAGTAAAGCTGACCATCTTCACACTACAGATCCTCCTCTTTCAGTTCTGGCCGTATTTGCTTTAATACTACCAAACAGCATAGTAAAACCGTGGAAGCCTTGAAATTTGAAGTTTTTGCTTCAATAAAAAACACTAAGTTTTTTTGCAGCCTTGTTTCTTAAATTACAATTTGTAATTAAAAACATTCCATTTGCTATTATGTATAATTGCAGATCTCATTCAGTTTTCATGCTGCCACCTCAGCAAAAAGGTGGTAAGAGTTTTTGTTCTTCTCCCTTGCATGTGCTTCTGGAAATCCAAATAATTCCTTTCTTTGTCACAAAAAAGAAAAGAAGCCTGCTGCAGTCTGTTCTGGTTGTAATGAAGTGTGCACAGTAGCAAAGTGCATTTTTGGTTTTGTTGGGTTTGATGCTCCCTTTGATGTTGGCATATGTATATATTTAGATATACTGCACTGTTGTACAAGAATTGTTTTAGTAAATAACACTATTTGTAAAAACTTAATTGTTTTTGGTATGAATGCAAAATATTAAAGTTGGAGTATTTACTTCATTATGTTGCAAAGTCAATTTATAAATTTCATAGAAGAATAATCAGAAAAGGACTTTGCTGGAAGCACTTGGGGATGCAATGGGCAAGGTCTGTTAGGAAAACACTAAATCAAACTTTCTGATTTCTTGGAGGGATGTGTTTTTTTTTTTTTTTTTTTTTTTTTTTTTTTTTTTTTACTGTTGTGTCTTTGCCACTGCCATTGTTTGATGCTTGCACAAAGGTAGGTTATAGAATTTTTTTCTTTTTGAGTTTTTCATCTGTGATTAACTTCCTTCAGTTAATCCAAGTAATACATTATACTTATTTCAAAAGATTGGGTTGTTAGATCTATGTAAAATATGCTGAAGATCAGGCTAAAGCCTGGTTCATAAATATGTTACTGCTTAAAATAAGGCCACGCCTGAAGCCTAATGGTCTTGACAGTGTTATGCTGTGTTTGTAACACAATGTTAGACTTCATAGGTTCCTTGCTTGATCCAATATAAGTACTGAAGACCACCAGAGGACTTTGGAAACAGTGACTGACAGACTAGCAGTTTTGCCTGTGCTTAGGGTCTGTTTGTAAATAAGATGAGCTAAACACCTTGGGATAGCTGATTATGTGCACTGTGGCTTAATTCAGTGTGACAATTCTTGTGTTTCAAGAGAAAATATCAACTTGGCTGACAGGAATAAAAGTATTGCAGTTTCTGTAGAAATGAAACATGTAATGTCTCTGGCTTGGAAAAAGGAGGGAGAATTGAAATTAAATTTGCTGTGTCACCCCTATCTTTTGGATGGGAAGCATGTTTCTATTGAGGTGCATGTGATGAAAATATAGTTTAAGAATTTGTCCCATGATATTTAAGGCTTACTGTAAATCTGCCATCATGAATCTCTGCAACACATAAAATAAGCATCAGTCTCCACCAAAGGAAACTACTATTGTCATTTAAACTTTCAATGAACTGCTTCATACCTAATGTCCCTTCATAGTGGTCACTTCATACTGCCTTATGAAGCTGGAGAGCTTAATGCAGCGTTTTACAGCCAGACCTGTTTTTCAAAATCTTGTGCTACTGTGTTGCACGATGGAGGCTTTCCTAGAAACAGAAAAACTTTGGTTCGAACAGATCTCTAAGATCACCCAGTCCACCCTTAAGCCTTGCTCAGTCCGACCATCTGGTCCAACCTTAACCTCCATCTCTCACCATATCTGTGAATTAAAATTACCTGGATCGTTCTAAATCAAGGCTGTTTTAGTTGATACTGATTGTGATCTGTGTTTTAAGTGAGAAATGACTCATAAGCCAATGTGAGAGAATGCACAGAGAAACTTCCACAGATAAAGGCTGGTTTGCATTTTTCTTCCATTGATGTTTGAGTATGTATGGGGTATATATGGGCAGCATGCAATAATACAGAAAATCATATGGGGGGGGGGGAAGTACCTATTTCTAGCTGTAGACTGGGAACAGAGTACAACCTTGAGTTGACATAAAATGTAAGGAAGTAACCGCTAATGATTGTAGAACCTTATGTTTTGCTTTGACTTTGCTTTTCATGAAGTCTCTTAAGCATGAAGTCTGAATGCTTATACCTGCATCTTGGATTCCTAAAATCAGTGCAGGTTGGCGTTTATGCCCCATACTCCCTAGATGGATGATAACTACTGTAGTAGTTATGCTTTGGATCCTCTAGATAGAGTTGTTGAATCCAGCACGAATGTGTTTTTTGGTTGCTAAAGCCTGCTACCAGTGCAACAGTGTTCACTAGTTGAAACTCCTAATTATTTGGCTGGTCAGTGTCTCTACCACTTTATGGCTGGTCCACTTAATTTTACACTGTATATTCTGAAGCTGTTTCCTAACCTTGATTTACTAATAAGCAAATTATTTGCCTTAGCTGCTACTGAAATCACACCGAAATCTATTTCTAGCCAGTGGTGATGGCTCACCCCTGTTGACTCATCCATCCTCGGGTATTTGTGGATCATGCAGGCATCTTGCTTTTGCAAACTGAGTGTCAGACTGTCCCAATTTTCTCTGCTTCACAAAGCATTGTGAACATTACATCACTGGTTCTGATGTCTTTTAGGGCCGTGAAAATTTCCCCAAATTAGTTTTGCGTTAGTTCCCTGGTAACATACTCTTGTAGCTGAAGGTGAAGGGTTGTGGCAGAAGTCATTTAGGCCAACCCTGCAATAAGCACGGCAGCCTCAGGAATACTGGTAATATGATGATGTGGTGCCTTACACAAACACAAAAGGAAGCATCACCTCATCATGGGACATGGGGTTTTGGATAAACCCCATGTATTGTCTAACAGGTTCTCTCCTTAGATCCGTGTTTGTTCAGAGGAGCTCTTTTTCCTCGTGGTGCTGTGAGGAGAAAAAAAAATAAAAATAATTTTTTAAGTGTCCTCAAGCTCACTTTTAAACCAATTTCTTGCACCTTCTGTTGAATCATAATTTGTTATCTGCTTGCGTGGATAATGGCACTTGAGTAGGGTTCAGCATTAGTAATTCTTAAAATTCCTCCTGCTCACTTAATTGTAAAGTAGATTATTTCCCTTTAGTCGTTTATCTTAGTAAGCTTCTTCTTGACCAAAGCAGCCACGCTTTCTACTCCTGAGTACTTTTAATCTTCCTGATAATCAAGGCTTCCTGTAAATGCTGGCTGTTGCTCCTGAGGTCTGGGAGTCCTGTTGATCACTTCAGAGGGCAGCTGTTTGCCCTGGTTGCTCAAACCACTCCTAATTTTGCCTTTTCCAAGAACAAGACTCCCTTGAATTTGCCTGTCTGTGAAGCTAAAATTGACACTAGATTTGTTGCTCGGTTTATTTTTTCATTACAGATTGGTAGCAAGGCATTGCCTCTCTGTGAACAGCACTGAGCTGAACAGCGTTCAGTGGCATCCTGTAGTTCAGCCGCAGAAATACAAAGAATTCAAATCCCATAACCTGTATGCGTATGTATAAACAGGAGAGCTGTAGATGTGTGTGCATGTATGTATAGTATAAAAACATATTTGTGTGTGTATATACATACATACATTCCAGCAGCTCCATATGTATGCCTGTTTCTTAATGGTTATCCCCTTCTTTCACACGCTTTCTCATACTTGATCCTTACGGTAAGCATGTCCATGAATATTAAAGCCTAGTAATACCTAAATTTAATTTGTTTTTTATATATACACATATATATTGATATATCTGGACAGTTCCACTCTGCAGATTCTCCTTCCGTAATACTTTAAGAATCCGGGTTAGCTTTTAAGTTGTTTTTTTGAATGCAGACAGCCCTGCGCTTTAGCCTTTGAAGTACTGTCTCTTTCCCTCCCCACTGGTTCAGTCACACAGCTCCAATAATTGGCCTTCATATGTTTCGAGTTCCTCTAATGTTGCTTCAGCCTACAGTGTATTTGTCATGTAGCACCTTGCAGTTGATTTCGGATCATTTTCTGATTGGCAATTGGTTATGTTTATACAATCCCATGGATGATACCAGCTTCCATTTCCCCTAGGCTGCATGCTTAGGGGAAATGGAAGTTGCCTTGCAGCCTTGTTCATCTGTGCTAGAGGCATTGGACGTGCTTTGAACTCGAGCTTGTCACAGAGGACTTCTGCATGTGGCAGATGGGAGGCAAGGAGTGCTGGAGAAAATTGATAGCTAATAGTGTAAGAGCAGGCTATCCCTACCCTGCATTTATCAAAGTGTGTCTAGATTTTTCCAGCATTACTTTCACTTTGGAAGATATAAATTATATCCTTTAAGACCATAGGTTTTTTCCACAACTTTCTGAAAAAAAGGTTTTTCACCATAAAAATTCTCAAGGCTATAGGGGAGTTATTCCAAAACACCATGTATTGCTCTGAAATTATTTGACATATTCTCTCCTCATCTTTGAAAAGATGCTAGAAAAACATTTTGTTATGAAACAGTTCTAAAGGTAATAACCAAACTCTCATAATCAGCTCTTCATTTCTTTCTCGTATTTCTCTCAGGAGGAGGCTATTCTAGGTATTTTAATTATACCATTAAGTACAGGAAATAGACTTAAGTGTTTAAAAGCAAATGCTGTTCTTTGGAAGTCATCATATGTGAAGTGTCATCGCTGCTGAAGGCAATACTCCAGCGGAAACATCAGTCTGCCTCATTAGCCTACCCTACTGAGAAGTGGGGTCTGTAGTAGACCTTGTAAGAGTTCCCACTTCAGTGTAAATCAGTACATTTATCTGTTATCATGCTACGTGTATTATTCCATGTCCTTCCTCATCTTTTCCTATTATTATTATTATTATTATTATTATTATTTTTAAATCAAGTTTACATGAAGGCAAGTCCCAGCTAAAACAGAATTGTGTTTATAAAATAGTCAGTCGTGGGTACAAATGCAGCACATTTGTAATCACACTGGGAATACCCATCCTGGTCTTCAGAATATTGCATTTAACAAGCCTCTTTCACCAACCCTTTTTTTGAGTATTAGGTGGAAAAATTAGTCTTTTTTCCCTACCATTTATATTGGCTAATTTTCAGATAAATCAACAACTACTGTACACAAAAAATATGGTGATCTTGATATTTTTCTTCTAGTACCTAGTCTTGCCTCCTGGTCTTTTCTGTGCTTGCATTTTCCTTTCATTTTTACCTAAAAACCTCCCCATCGCTGGTCACGGTTCCCAGTAACCCAGCCAGGCCACAGCCAGCTGTGGCGCACAGCTCTTCTGAGCATGTGGAAGCAGTGGTTCACTGCTGAGGACTTGCTACAAAATCCTCCAGTGGTCTGTCAGGAATCCTTATGCATTAATTGCTGTTTCTGGTCATTTGGTTTGTTTCTTGTCATTTTCTTTACTACCTTGATTTTTAAAATGCTTCAGAACAGTGGTGGGTACTTTGTAATCCCCCTTCTCTGTGTTCAGAGAGAATTGTCTCGCTTAAGCAGCTTTAGCATGTGCTGAATCTGAGTGTGACAGTGACAATGTCCTCATTAGCTACTAGGATTTTACATAATAGTGTCTTTAGCCTACTGCTGTTTCACCTATATGATACTGGTGTTGACTACACTGAGGTTATGACTTCGGAACTCATCCTTATTTATTATTATTATTATTATTATTCTGTAAGACATTTGGTTCAGATTCAACCAAACCCAACCACCACCAACACACCCCCAAGCACCCAGGAGCTCTGTTGCCACAGCTATTTCCAGTCGGCAGTTCATCATTTTCTGATAACGAGCAGGACCAGCCCCCCTGGTTAGGGTAACTTCTTTTGGAGCAGCTGTAAGCACAGGAGTCTTTTCCCTGGCTGGGCTCCAAAGTCCCCAGATCCAAATACCCTCACACCGTGCCCTGGGCTGCTGGTCCAGGCCAGGGTAACACTTCAACCAAGCGCTTTGAAGGAGAGCTGCAGACCTCCGCACTGCACGCTCATCCTCACTGAGGTACAGGGGTGTCCTGGGGGCTGGCCCCCTGCCCAGCCCATTTTCTGCATCCCAACTAATAGCAAAGCTGTTAATGCCGCAGCGCAGCTCCGTGTGCAGGCAGCAGCCCTATGAAAAATGGTGTTGACCTCTCACACGTATAATTTTGTTTGACGGTTGTGCTGTTGTATTACAGAATATGATCTCCTGGTTCATCACCTCCAGCCTGGTTTTTATCAGGAGCCCTGCTGCACGTTCCACAGCAGTAAATTCTGTGGGCTTAAGCAACTTTCTTATCAACATATTCTGGGAAAAAAAAAAAAAAAAAAAATCTCCTTCATGGTTCCCTCCTAAGCCTCAGGATCCTACAGAACAGCAACATCTACACATTCAGGCAATTTTTAAGCCCAGCTTATGCACTGAGTTTGCAAAAATATCAAGATTTCTTTGGTTTATCTATTTCCATGAGAGGTACAAACTTTTAAATTGTCCTTTTGGGGGAAAAAAAAAAAAAAAAGAAAAAGAGAAAAAAAAAGGGCTTAATTACTGTGGTACAATAGCTTTGGGTTCATTTATTATAGAATAAAAATCGGTCCTACATAAATTCAGGATCAGCATTGCAAGGGTAAAGTCTCAGGAGTTTGTGCTTCATTTGAAAAAGCTGCTGAGGGACGTTGTTTGCCTGTGACAGGCAGGTGCTCTGTTCAGGTGGTGACAGAAATGTCACTTCTGGCACATGCTTCTCATAGACAGCAGCCTCTGCTCCGCTGATGCTTTCACCTTTCATCGGTTGTGACTCTGAATGCCAAACTGTAAAGGATGTTGTGCCATTAAATGAATCTTATCTGCAGATCTAGCTTGTCATGATTTCATAATTACCAAGAAACTCTTTTTTGTCTGAACTTCTCAGCTAAATCAGACTTGTTATCCGTAGCTCACGATGGCTATTTGGTCTTCTTTGGGGGGTTGGAGTAGGAGCTGATATTGGTTTGACAATGTCTTGCAGAACCAGAGGGCTACATGCAAAGCTACAAGCAGAAGGGACAGCTGTTGAAGATACTGGTGTTAAAAACAGGGAATATAATAGTCAATCTTCTTGGGTAACACACTTTGGAATAGGAATGACAAGCAACAAGCCTCAAAGAAAGGGATTTGATCTATTTTCTTAGCAGTTCCCTGCCAGGTTTGTCAAGCACTGGCTTCACTGGAATCAGGTCTGATGTGGGCTAGTGTCTCAAAGTCGTAAAAATGGTGGAGGGAATGAGGGAATGGAGGAAAAAAGCAAATCACCACTCGAGATGGAAGATTCAATAAGAAGAGACAAAAAAATAAAAATAAAAGAAGACTGTGCAAATCAATGAATCTTTATCATTAAAGCTTTGTTTCTGGAAGGACACACGTGTTCTGTATATAGGGGATTACTCCATACAAACTTGTAATTGCTAGTAAACCAAACAGTATTTTAAGGTAGTGTAAAAAGTAAGATTTTTTATTTTTATTTATTTATTTATTTATTTCACAGAGCTGTTATGAAAGGCATAAAGTAAGGCAGGGCTCTGGGTGAAAACAGAACTAGGATGTGTTCTGTGATGTCAAGGGACTTATGGGAGCTTCCTGCTCTGGGTGCTGTAGTAAGGTGCCTCACCTAGGAGAGGTTTGTTCAAAACAAACAAAAATGGAAGATAAATAGGCAAATCTTTTTGGCTGGTGTTCTGACTCCTTTGGCATGCAATTTCCTGACCATCAGTGTTCATTTTCAATTGCTTACGTTTTTACTGGCTTTTAGGAAAAAAAAACACAACAGTTTGTATGATTTATGAAGCCCTTTAGCTTTCTTCCCCCTATACCTGTACTTGCTGTTTGGCACTTTGCTACAAAGGCTTAAAGGAAGCAAAGAATGTATATGCAGAGTGTGGTTTGCTATATCCTGCTTCACTGCCTCTGTGACATTTGCTGATTTGGTTTCCTGTAAAAACTTGGATATATCAGCTCACTTCTGGTCACAGATAACAGGCAGGAAGAGCTGCCAGGGCTCCAAAAAAGAATAGTCCATATAAATCCTCCATGCAGCACTGACCTGAAGTGTTTTTATTTTAGGAAGAAAAAGCAAATGGCATGTTTTGATACTGCAGGAGGAAGCTGTTCTCAGAAAATACAGATACCTCAAGTCGTTCGTGACTTCAAACCCGTCGCTTTACAGAACGACTCGATAAGATGACAATGGCAGTATGCAATGGAAGGGGAGAGAGTTGTCGTGGTGCAGCCTTCCTGGCTGCTTGGCAGGCTGCCGCGCTCGCTCTGCCCGAGCAGTTACACACTGTGCTGGGTAAAACAACAAATGGTATGCTCGCTGTTGTACGTTCAGAAACAGCCTGCGAGCAGTTGTACGGAGCTGAGCAGTGCAGACATCTAGTTTCTGGGAGGCACAGGGGAGGTAAGCTGATTTGGGTTGAAATGCAGATAGCACAGCCAATGGGGCAATGAAAAATTGGGGTTTTTTAACTACAGACATTGCTTGAAATGACAGAGAATTGCTTTGAAATTTTAGGTTTTTGAAAGCTAGAGGCTTGAATGTCTTCTGTGAAATGGAGACTGCAAATTATAGAAGACGCATTGGTCTTTCCAAAAGAAATGTGCCCCAAAAGGGAAAAAACATTACCCTATCATAAAACTATTCTTAATCCATCATAACAATTGTTACCTTTTGAATATTTCTGATTTAACTGCCACTGGTTTCACATTTTCAAAGCCATTTTGATGCCTACCTCCTGCTGAAATGAGGCATCAAAACAATCCAGCCACGACTGTGGATGATCTCTTGCTACCAGTCAGTACCAGGAAAGGCAAATAAATAACTACAAACCCTTCCTGTTTTGGACCATTATCCCTTTCTGCTGGGCACCTTTTGCATTTTTCTGGATGTTCTTTCCCGTGTATGTGTGCGTGTGTTTAAAGTTTGACTTACAAAAGAAATGTCTTGTCCATCTTGTCCAACAAAAGTTGGAATCCAGGTCACCCACAACCAACACATATCTTTGTGTACACAGGAGATGAAGGCTTTCCTGGTAACAGGACCATTGCTGTTTGACCACATAGGAGGTACAGAATTATTTCCTAGGAGAGAAAGGGAGAGTACCAGAGGCTCCTCAGCCCTATGGTGCTGTCAGCATCCATGTGTGAGGGCTGAGCCCCACTGCTGGGGTAAAAACAAAAAAAAAAAAAAAAAAAAAGACGAAGTCACAGACAACACTCCTCCTGTGCTCTGCAGATTGTCTTGTGGAGCAGGATTTTATCAGCTTGTGCTCAGACCGATGCTGCTTTGGTCTTTTATGTGGTTTTCAGAGAGATGTTTGAGTTTGGCTGCACGGTGTTCTGAGGGAAACTTTCGTGAGAGTACTTCATCATTCACTCTGCAAACAAGTGTTATCTTTGGGAACATTACTGGCTCATCTATGCATGGTCATCATACAAGCATTGGTCAGCCTACTCAGTACATTACCTTGGCATGCCTAAAACTAGTGAAATGTACACAAAGAACATGCAGAAACCCAGTAGTTTAGTCTAAATTCCAGGAGCTGTGGATTCTGGTCCTGTTTTCACATCACGGGAGTGCTATTTTCCTGGATTTGAAATCTCTTGGCATGGATCCCAGGAATCTGGACTACTTCCCTCTAGATTTTACAAAAGTCAATATTCATAAATATTCTCAAGGAAATGCCTGTTGAGTCTGTTACATGGTGGTACAAGACATTTCACTTAAATCTCAGCATTTAATGCTTATTTTAACAGTTATTTTAATGGGAAGCCAGTTGGACAAGTGACAATGAAATTGGCTGTTTTCTCTAAGTACGTAGCAGGTACAGCTTGGCTCTGGGCAGCGTGAGATTTTCTGACTCCTCATAACACTCCCTCGTAGAAGAGAAAAAGGTGATTCGGCCTCTCTGCTTGTTTGCCAGGGCTCTTCTGCTGAAAATGCTCTCCAGTGAAGAGCTGAAGTGATGACACACATTAGGATGCTTCTGACCCGAGTCAACACATCCCTGGTGCACAACAGTGTTCAGACAGCAGGTCCTTTGGGGTGATGTAGTGCTGTTCTTGTGTTCAATGTGTTGCTACATTTCTTACTAACTCCGGGGCTCTTGCCAAACTTCTAAATACTCAAGGCAAGACTGCTGAACTTCCAAGAACTTAGACTCGCCCTTCCCATTTTATCAAATTTTGTAACAGGAGAATAGTTTTGACTTTGTTTTCTCTTTATCTTTCTCCCGCTAAGATCTAGCAGAGCAGATGCTGCATCAAGAGAGGGTGGTACGGTCTTTATCTCTTGGAGCAGCACTGCCTTGAAGTTCAGCTATGGGTGAGCACACGGAGAAAAGCTGAGAAAGCTCATTATCACAACTCCAGCAGCCTCCCGAGGTCCAGGTAAGGATTAATCCCCCAAGTGTCTTTTATAGCACTGTTTCAGTATGCCTTCTCACAACAGCTCTCAGCATCATCCCAATCCCTCCACCAGAGCTACTCCCACAGGTCAGGTAGCACCAGCCTCTCTCCCTCTCCCTGTCTTAGTGATTCCTCTTCAGACCACAATCTATGAAATTGTTGCATGGCTTTCATTTACTTTGAAATAGGCTGGAGAGTAGGATAGCTGTGAGCATGTCTCAGCCACTTCTTGGCTCATAAATTTAAGTGTATTTACTGATACATGCATCTCTATATTTGCTCCTCCAGTAAGTCTCGGTGGGTAGTAACAATATCATTTTAAGGGTAAGCAGGCAAATGTAGGAATAAAGCGAAACACAGTCACCAAGTTAGGTACTTCAGGCTGGCTTTGTGGAGAACTGTGTGTTCATCGGGACCGGCGATGTTCCTGGGTGACGCTGCAGCAGCAGGACACATGCCGTGCATGTGATGGGAAGCCTCCTGTGGGAGGCATCCACCGCTGTACACATGCCCAGCTCCAATGCACCCTGCTGTGGTCTAGTGAGTCAGCCCATCTTGTGAATCCACCATGACAAGCATTTTTTAAACAATAGTGAGCTGAGTCTGGATTCTAAACAGTTGTGGACTAATCAGAACTAAATTATTTATTAATTTTGAAATGTCAGAGAAAAACATCATTCTCAGACTTGGTTATTCTCAGCAGAGAAAAATTTACTACATTTATGAGCAAACATAGGGTGAGCTGTATGGCAGCACAGGGCCATCTCCTGGTCCTGGTGCTGGTCTAAAGGAAAGTCCTTGAGAGGGATACTCAGTCTCTTCTGCCACAGGGGGAACTGAGGCATGAATTTTTTTCTCATTCTGCGTGGAATATTACAAACAAACAAACAAAAAAGGCTATTGCTGACATTAGAATGAAATTTAACAATTTTCTGCAACATAAAATTTCACTTTCTTCCTACTGTATTGAAAACACAGTAATATTTAGTCAGAGACTTTTTACACAATACTTCAAAATATTTCAGTTTTCTTGAGTTCATTTTCTGGTGAAAAAAGACTTCTGGAATCTACAAAAATGTTGAAAAAAATCCATAGAGCACAAGGCTTCTTTGAATGAGAAAAACCTGAACATTCAATGGTAGATGTAACTGCAATTCTCAGTGCCTTTACTGAAATACTTGTTACGAGGCATAGATTTTTATTTATTAAAAAAAAAATTGCAAAGTTTTTCAACTACTACCCAACAGAATAGTTGCTATAAGAAGAGGCAGAATTTAAAGACTTCATAGGTATCATCTTAACACTTATTGGATCAAACCAGTGATTAATGGGTGTGGTCTATGTTTTCGTTCCAGGATAGATTATCTGAAGTAAAGCTAAAGCAAAGAAAGAAACAAAGAACCCCCCAGATAACCTTCTTTCCCGCAAACAAAGCCAACCCAGATGTTCTACTTGACAGTTACCTAGTAATCCTATGATCTGCTCGGAGAAGTTTCTTCTTAAATACTGTTGCCTGCTTATTTCTTTCTGTCCTAGAGGATGGTAGTTCTTGATGGCCCTGTGAGAGCTCATGTCATGGTTGTATTTTGAGTTAGTACTGACAGTGGATATGAAGACTGTTGTCTTTGAATTAAACTGGATTTTCTTATGTTTGTACCATGATGGGGCAAACAGAAGCAATGGATAAAACAGCTTTGTACTATTTGTTCCTTCAGCTTTCTCTATCATGCCTCAACATTTGTCTTTCATTTTTAAAAAGCCTATTTCCTGGCAAGAAAACCTCCTCATCCTTTACTAAGGTCTTTTTTCCATCTGTGAACTGCCATTTTTCTGCTGCATTTCTTTTCATCCATGGCAAATAACTAGAAGTGAGTGTAGTATGCAAAGGTAGTAACTATTATCAATATGTTATGGCATTGCATTAATTTTGATCTGTGTTCTGCTTGACACCCACTGAGTTCCAAATTTTGCTGAGCTACTCTTCACCTGCATATGGATATTATTATGCATGAAGAAAACTTACAGAGACCACTGGTGTACTTGTAAAATTAGAGAGGAATAAAGATGTGTGTCCAAAAGACTTTTGGCACCTAGATTAATGAGAAATGGCAGTTTATGACTTTATAATTCTCTCCTGTGCAGATGACATCGACATGTCTCCCACTGTTCGGGTTGTATACAGCTCATTGTCATGCAGGGCTCTCTAATAAAAAAAAAAAAAATCCACAGTTACCACTTAGGATTGCTTTGTTATTAAAGAATGGGAGAGAGAACTGAGTACAATGTGATCAGCAAAGAATGCTTGTTAGTGTTCCCTTTCTCCATCCTGTCTGGAGAGGATCTGCAGCTTGTATTTCATGTTTGAGATGAATTCTGTTCTGAGAGTGAACTAAGGTACTTTATCTCCCAAATCAGCAGTGAGCTATTTTCTTCCTATAAAACTGTTAGCTGAAATAGCTGTAGGCAGACAGAGAAATGAAGTTAATACCATTTGCTTTATACTGGAAAACTGAAAGGTTAAAAAAAAAAGGTAATAACCAAGTATTAAAAAAAAGATATAATTCTTATGAAGATAAAGAAACATGTAAGGCTTCACAAATAACCACGGAATCATGGAATGGTTTGGGTTGGAAGTGACCTTAAAGATCACCTGGTTCCAACCCCCTGCCATGGGCAGGGACACCTCCCACCAGACCAGGTTGCTAAAAATAAAGGCTTAAGGTGCTGCCTTGAGGAAAAACAAAATGGTTATCCAGAATTAGTATTTATTCAGTTTCTCTACTTAGCACAGCAGTGTATGTATCCCATTCAGCAGTGTAGGCCCAGGCTCACTTTAGGTAAGGCTGGTTATCTGAGGTGTTCACAGAGGGCTATGAAATCCAAGCTGTTCTCTTACAGCCTCTCTTTCTCTCCACTGACAGCAAAGGAAGTTCAGGTCTGCTGCCGTCTTGGGAGTTGTGTTGGTATGAAGAACATATTTGGGTATTTAGAAGAAATTTCCTTCTGTCATTTGAAGTAATTAAAGAGTAATGAAACTACTTTCTTGGTAGCGCTTCATTTATTTATTTATTCCTTACCAGTGGTCAAAATTGTTTGTTGTGATAATGATATTGCAAAACCAGTGCTGAACAGGACCCTGCTTATGCATTGGTTTGGTCATTGTTCCTATCAGCTGTCTCATTTCTATGTGCTTGCAGAAGTCAACAGGATGAGCCTAAGTCTTGCAAAGTAAAATGTGAGATAAACAAAGTGCTCTCTGATTATATCAAGAAGCTTTTAAGAACCTTCTTTCTACTATCGCCTGTATGGAGGAAAGATGCCTGACTGAGCCTTGGCTACGTATAAAATCAGCTCTGGTGGCTGCTAGTCAGCGTCCATAGGTTTGTGTTTTGGTTCTTTCATTTCATACACAACAGTGCTATGTTTTTTCCTCAACGTGATGGCTATATTCAGTTTGTCCATCAAGAAAAACTCCGAGAAACATCAAGATTTCTATCCAATTTCTGTGATTTTCTTCTTAGCTTTTAATCCTTGACATCTGAAAGATTCTGGTTTAAATACAGCTAAGTTCTCTGACTCCTATATACTATTTATATTTAGTTTAGTTAAAGTATAGAAAAGTTCTTAAAATGATCTTTGTAAATAATGTTTTAGACGCTCTTTCATTAGCTCTTTAGCACAAAACAATCTTCCAGAAAGCTAACTTTCCAAGATCTTTAAATATTGTGAGAATGTTGTTTAAATACTCTAAGATTGACTTCTACAAAGCTTATAGTGTTCCCCTGTGTTGACAGAGTAAGAGCATAAGGTCTATATTAAAAGAGAAAGCATTTACAACTTTCTCACAAGTAAACTGTGATGTCAAGCATTCAAGAAAAACAGTGGAGAGAAATAAGCTAGAGAGGGATCATCTGCCTCTTCTTCCCCTGCAGAACTTCCAAACATCGGTGTCTTAATGCTGGAAGGCTTCTCCATGCATGTGAGAGAAATCTTTCAACACAAAAATCTTTGGTATGTTTGGATTCTGTTTAAAGTAGATGGTTTTTCTTGGTGGGTGGATAGGAAGTGGCACAGTTTTTAGCAATGTTCCTCCTTGTTTATAAGCAGTCTGTCTTTTCCAGTCTTTATTTTTTCCTTTCTTTTCTTTTTTTCCTGAAATGTCTACACCTTATGAAGCTTCTGGTTTTGAGGTAAAAATCATATATATGCTGAAGTGGGGGCTTGCCTAAGGAGAAAGACTCACTTTCAAAGTCTGTCTTGGCTGTGTTTATCTATCATCTCCTAATACACTAATTTTAAGATGTGAACACCTTATAACTAAGGATCTCTTATCTGAGTTACACAGCATGAATCTGATTTATAATATATTACACAAGCTGAACACCGTATTACAATATATTACAATCTGAACACAATTATAATACATTATACAGCCTGAATTACACAATACAGTCCCTCCAAACAATCCAATGTCTAGCTGTATTTCTGAAACAGGACATAATTAAATACCCTGAAAAACTAAAAACTGAATAAAAACTGATAAGAACACAACATGATCTGTAAAGACACACTGGGTATTTTACAGCCATGGGTCTTCTTTCCGTTGCCTCTTGAGACTCCTCTATGATGTCTATTTATGACAGACACTGAAAAACCTTCTCAAATTTCTTTACTTGACTTAAACATCAGAAAACTTTGGGTTGCATTTTCTGTGGCTTTTAACTATACAGGCAACACTTATTTGTATAAGGAACCAGACATGCAAGGGCATAGAAGTTCCACTTTATTTACATTAGGTGGGATGGGCATAAACCAAACTTGACATGTTAGAAATCATGAGAGTATAAATAATTTCCCAATATCCATCAGTATCCATGTGTGTTTATAAAGCAATTAAAATGTATGCAAGGAATAATGACATTCTTACTTTACAGCAGAGGCAGTATGCTGGATTTCTTAATTTTATTTTTTGTTTTATATTTAAGGCACAGATAAAATTTGCATTAGTTGAACTTAAAGTGAATATTATTCATTACATTCATGGTATCTTCAAGGGATTTTTGCTAGGTAAAGGCTCTCAGGTGACAGGTATTAGAGCCTTGATTTTTCTTCTTCCTAAAACATTTTTTTCCCGTTTTGTTTTTAGAAATTACAAATATCAAAATCAATTTCTGAATAACATTTCAAAGCAATCTGGTTTGCATAAAAATGAAACATTAAATTTGCCAATTCCTATTTTTTCAGTGCCCAATATCTTATTCATATAGCTCCTTAATATGGTATAAGTATTGTCATAATAGTGATGATGAGCTTTTTGTTCTTAATTACGTTTATTGTACATGACAATGCAAATGTTAGAAACGTATAGAAAACTACTGAATGCCATCTGAGAGATAGAGACTCACACATGAAACATCAAAAAACTATCTTGGATGTAAATGTGAAAGAATGGCTAATAATCCAGTTGTTTTGCTTCAACACAAACAAAATAGGGATATTATGTTTCAGCTCTGGTGATTATTTCATTTATACAGAACTTTCCGTTTTCCTGTTGACTATCAAAAGTCAAGAGCCACTGCAACTTCAGGTTTTCAGGGTATTTTGCCAGGAACAGTCACCAGTTGCAAGTACTATATGTGCCAGAACTGGAGAGGGTCTGACCTGCTTTAGAGGAATTTAGGCCTTTGTGTTCCAAATGTAAATGGCAGCTGGCTTGCTACCCACAGAGAAAGATGAAAACATATGTCTATCTAGGGCATGTTTTAAGTAGTATCCTGTCATTAGTTATAGCAGATTGGAATTCTGGTAACTATTTGCCCACAAATCACTATAGCCTAAGACTTTACTGAATCTTTTTGTCCAAAATAGAGAAATTCTTCCCCTTGCACTATAATCAGAATATACTGTTTATGTACTTGTACTTGTACACTGATTCCCAAAGAATAAGCTAGACCCAGACTTAATTGATGAGCAGTATTCTGCAGATGAGACATGGAAGCTGAATAAACTCATCATGGAGGCTGTTCTAAGTGGGGCATGTGCCTATATATATACCTGCACCACAATTAAAATGAGTTTGAAGTGGCAGTACCTCCAGTGTGTGCAAGGGACAATGAGGAAATGGCATTTTTTAAGAATTAGGAAAGGAACTAATTCAGTGATGCAAGGATGCCAAGAAATACTGGAATTCTAGTGTTAGTAGTAGCTCTTCTGATGTCTCACTTTGGTTGGAAGGGACCTCTGGAAATCATCTGGTATGACCTCCTCACCAAAGCAGGCCTACCTTGAAATTTAGATCAAGTTGCTAATCTTGTACGGTTCAGTCTTGGGAATCTTCATGAACTGTCTGATGCTGTTTATTCTGTTACCTCCAAATATAGGTCATTCCTGGTGCGGCCACTGACTGTTTCCTTATTTGTATGATGCACATAGGCACTTAGGTTATATGCAGTCCATTTTGCTATTTGAATTTAAAGGCTTTTGTGGAAGACGTGCTTACATGGAGACTGAACTTCACATCATGTGTCCCTTCTTTTATTATCCTTAGCCAAAAGAATACCAAGGATTCCCAAACAGAATGTGGATGATGGTCTGCTGTTGGGATGTCTGCATTACTCTCCATGGTCTGACTTGTTCCTTCTAGCACTAGATGTTTTTTCCTAGGCTTCCCATAGTTGCTAACTACTATTAAAATAAAGGTGAACAAATATTAATGTGGATTAGGAAACTGTTTTTTCCCTCCACATCTAAAAGCACTTTTCAATGCCTGAATGTTTCTGAGGTGATAGTGGTAGAATATGAGGCAACTCTTCATTTCTGAGTTGTATTAGGATTCTTTGAGTTGGCTGTATCTCCTCAGTGGAAGCACTTGGATCTTTTATTTGTTCAGCATAAAGGTTATTGCAAGTAGTTAGTGAATAACAAGTGCCAGATACTGCAGCAAGAGAATTCATATCAGTTGTGGGATGGAGTTTCCCAGATGAAAATTCATCAACATAACAATACAGAACTCTGCAGATTATGGTTGAAATACTGCCTAGCTCCTGTGTACGTGGGACCACAGATGTCAATACAAATTATGAAAAAGTTTCCTCTTCACTTCCATAACGTTGTCCATAGGAGGGCACAACAGAGCTTGGGTGCCTGGCTGGCATCCCTGCTTGTGTTACTGGGAGTTTTGTCATGGAATTCAAATGAGCTTGGATTTCATCTCCGTTGTTTCTTCTCCTGTAAAAGCACTGTAAAAGTATCTGCTCTCTCTGCCCTGTTTCCTTCCATACTAATTTCACATGGGTGTTTGCTCTGTTTTTCCATGCAGAACTTCCAGCAAAGAGGCTTTAGAAGACTTTTTTTACTAACCAGAGATTTCTGAGTGCATGATGGTACAAGAACAACTGCACAACATGCACCACGCACATGGTGCAATTCATCAGGCATGTGTATGTGTATGCTCAGTAAATCCAGTATGTTACAAAAGCCTCTATATGTAAGACAGCAGTAAGACTGATGTTTTATATCAATTTGGCACCCTTCAGACCAAATATTGGTAACAGCCTCTAAGCAATGATGTGCAGCTCCCCACAAAAAAAAGCACTTGGTGAGGTCCACCCAGGAAGAAGCTGCAAAAACCTCAAGACAGATTGTGCTCTAAAGGCACCTTTTCAGAAAGATTACTTAAATTCCACAAAGATGCTTCAGCCTGTGAAAACCCAGCTAGCAAGTTCCTATTTCCCCCCTTCATGCTCCGATTGTGTGAGCATGATTTACATCACGTTAAAAGGAGATACAGCCATCCGTCAGAAGAAGAACAAAAACCTATTGATATTTATCAGTGCTCAGAAAAAGCTGGAGAAATATTTAAAGAGGTGCTTCAGTCCTTCTCTTTTCTTCCTCCAGTATCCACGACTCCCAGTGACTTTACTGACACAGGCAACAAATCTGGTTCTGATCCTTCCCATTTAACATTGAAATGTGGGTATTAGTGCAGACAAGAAAAATAATAACAGTAATCAGGGCTTGTTTCCAAACGATGCTGTAAGAGCCAGCATTTACAGATGTAAACCTAATTGCTCATAGCAGCTGGTGAGCAAAAGCCAAGTAAACACATGCGTGGCACATTTTCATGTGTGCCGATGTGTTTGTCTGTAGCTTGGGCAATGATAGTTGGTGTGAACTTGCAGCTCTGTGCATCCCCGCCGGGCACCTGCTACCTGAGGGGGGTGGCCCAGAGAAATCCTGATTTCCAAAAAGTAGGGCTTTCCTCCTCCTCCTGCAGCCTGGGAGAAGCCTGGGCGAGCTGGGGTTGCTGGAGGTGCGGGCTCCCCTCAGGAGGCAGGAGGAGCAACGTCCTGCTCGCTCACGGTGGATGCTCCTCTCCCCGGAGGGCTGATTTTCTTATAAAAGCGAGCAAAAACCCACGTGCAGCACTGACAGGGTCACGCAGGGGATAAAAAAAGAAAAAAAGAAAAAAAAAAAAAAAAGAAAGAATGACAACAAAAGAACAACCCAGCCCGCCTCTAAGCTATCACCACTTTATCACCTGCATGTGCCTGGAAGGAGGCTCTTCCCTCCGCTGAGGAAAATCAGCTTAGGAAAGCAAAGTTTGAACAGCGAATTCCTGTTATTTCAAAGCACCCCATGTGACAGGATATTTCCTTATCATCTCGAGCCCAGAGCTTTCCCTGATCCACCAGCCCTGCACAAGTGCGGAGGACCTGCCCGGCGGGGAGCCTTCTCCTCACAGCGGAGGGGCGCGACGGGCGAAGCCGCGGCGATGGCTCCCTCCCTGCTCCTGCTCCTCCTCGTACTTCTTCCCGGGGCTTTTCCGTTGCTGGGTAAGTACCCGCAGGGGCTGTGCGCGATACGCCGGAATTGAGAGGGGTCTCGGCAGATGCCGACCTGCGGCTGTGTGTGGGGATAAACCCCGCGCAGGTGGAGGGCAGCCCCGCGGGACGGGGAGAAGCCCGCCGCCATTTTACCCCCCTCCGTGCTGCCCGAGGGGAGCCTCGGGGCGTCGGGGAGGGCCGGAGGGAAGGTGGCTGTCCCCTGTCCGTCCCTCCCTCAGCCGCCCCAAATGCCGCACCCTCCCCATCCTCACCCTGAGGTGATCTGTGGGTGAAGCTGCACCATGAGGTGTCCCTTTGGGTTTCAGGTTTTTGGGGGCATCGGAGGCACCAAGCAGGGCTGCTTGGGGGTGTTAAAGTACCCCAGATACTGTCATAAGGTTGTCTGGGTGAAACATGGAGCTTGCACCTCAGAATTTCTCTGATTTCCAGTGCACAGCTATATTCCAGCAAAAGTTTTGCTTCAGCCCTTCCTGAAAGCTTCTTTGGCATCCTTTGCAGTCCAGTTTGAGGTCTACTGAAGCTGAGGTTTCTAACACCAGCTTGTAACTTTTTTTTTTTTTTTTTTTTTTTTTTTTTGTAGTTGGCAGTAATTTTTGTTGGTTATTTTGTAAGTTAGAGTCTCCATGGATAAGACAGACAGCCATCCTGCTGGCTGCCTCATTACTTGCCCCTCGCTTGCCTGTGGCCTTTGGTGTGCTGTTGGGGTGCTCTCAGTAGGTGTTTGATGCTGGTAGCCCTTCACTGACTTCATGAGTCACTTCTTTATTTACAGTCATGTACTCTGTGATAGTTTGAAAAAGCTGCAAAATCTGAAGCTGTGTTGGCATACTGGAACTTTTAAAATGTGATCTCTGCTGTGGAAAAGGTACTTGGTCAGTAACATTTTACAGTACTTGCCTTCTGGGGCGAGAAATAGGCAAATCATCAGTGAGGAGGGTAAAGAAAAATGAAACTGTGTGGGAAAAAGGATCTATTAGGATCTGCTTGGGACAGTTGAGGTAAAAGATGCTAGATGCCTCTGGATGGGTTATTGTTGTGATTTGACAGGCAGCTAAGTACTGCGCAGCTACTCTCTCACTTCCCCTCCTCAGCAGGAGGATGATGGGTGTGGGGAGAAAATTAAATGGAGGAAACCTTGTGGGTTTGAGGCAGGGGTTTAATGAAAGAAAAGCAAAGAGAAAATTACTCTCAGCTACAGCAAATGATGTCCTGGCAACTGCTGGAACGTCCTCCCTTGTTCTTCCCCTGAAGCTTTTAGCATCGAGCATGACATCTTATGGCATAGATTATCCCCAGCTATGCCCCCTCCCAGCCTTTTGGCCACCCCTAGCCAAGTGACCTTTGGGGGGCTAAGGCCAGAGACACAGCCTTGATGCTCAGCAACAGCTAGAACACTGGTACAGTATCAATACTGTTCTAGCTACAAGTGCAAAGCACAGCACTGTATGAGCTGCTGTGGGGAAAGTTAACTCCATCCCAGACAGACCCAATACAGTTCTAAGGGTGAGATGAGTTGGTACTTATGCCTGGAAGGTTTCTATTAACCTTTTCCAGGAGTAATTTTTGAAACCTTTGTTATATGTTACTCTTTTAGAAATTACCATAATACAGCGTACCAAGATCGTAGTGCTTGGGTGATGCTCTGGTAAAACTTCTCGTGTACCACCTCCAGCTCATCTCTAGTGAAGAGTGGCCCCCTGTTATGGGAGCTCTATGACAAATGTTGCTACAGAACAGTGAAGAAACACAGTTAACAGTTACATGAATAGTACTGCGCCGCCCATTTTACCGATACAACTCAGTATGTTGACAAGAAGTGGTATCAAGCAGTTACAGAGAAGAGCTGGCAGGGTTTCACAGATACCTGACTTGTTTGATATTCTTGTAGACTCTAATATCTCACACAAGGAAGTATTGTGTGGGAATCTGCTTTGGTGTGCATACAGGCAGAACAGACACAGAAGTAAAGCCATAACCTGGAGCAGCACAGGACCGTGATACAAATCAGCTGTATGGTCGTGGATGTATCAGGAGTTACAACAAGGAAAAGGAAATTCTCCAACTGCATTCTCAACCACAGTTACTCCAGGCTTCTTATACCTCTTGTTCTTCCATCCTGCTTTAGTGCCAACTTCTTTTTAAGGCCTACTTGGCTATGTCGGCCCTTTAGCTGTTTATAATACATAAGTATTATTTGCTGTCAGATCCCTGTGTGCACTGGGGCCCTTGTAAAAACTTTTATGTTGCGTTTACATTCTGCTTACACTTTGTAAAGGTACAGTCAGAAAAGCAGAGGATCAAAGTTTTTTTCACACCCCCACTGGCCAGTCCTTTTTATTCAGCTTTCTGACCTTGTCTCTGAAGCCAAAACTCCCCACTCTTTTGGGCCTGGGTGCAGCAGTCCAGGCTTTTGACTTTGGGGTACATTTTTTACATGCCTAGTGTCCTCTCTTTAACACCACAAGTTGCATAAAACATATAATGTTATATTAAGCCACAAATAAAATTTTAGCAGCTTAAAAGATCAAGCAGTGTTTTCCACACTTGTGAAAAAGTGTGACATTTCCTTTTAACCGGAAGCTTTAAATAAGATTTCAGGAAAAGGAGAGTTGCAAGCATTGCATGTATCATTGTGCTAAATCCTAGTAGAAATGCAGAATTAAAATAAAGTTATCACCAGAAGTGATAATTATATATTTCCTTGTATTGTCTATGAGTAAAGCTGATTGGCAAAAGGCAACAATTTTTGTCTCCAGTGCTCATCAGTTTTATACTGCTTCCCAGTGAGCTGGAAGCCAAAGGACAGGAGAAGGAAACTGAACCATGGGTGAAATAAGTCTAGGTCAGCTCTTTCTCTGAGATAGAGGTTATTTGTTCCCATGTTGTTCTCCTGTAGTAAATTATGATCATTTCCACATTGGAGCCTCAGCAGAGACAGGAAAATGTTTTGTGGTTAACCTGTTTCCCGTTAAATATTTTTTTTTGGTAGAATTTGTTTAATTTGGTAATCTAGCATTAAAATAAATAATATTTCAATTAGCTTCAATCCCCGGAGGAGCATAAATTGGTCTTTTTCCTAGCTTGTAGCCCAGTTAAAATACAATTTTAAGACCTTGTGCAGCCTGTTACATTTTGAGATAGAGTATCAGTGAACTGTTAATTTACCATCCTAAAATGTGTCTCAAGGCGATCAGAGGAAGGAGGAGGAATTCTTAGTCACTGGGAAAATGTAAGAAAGGGCAAAGCAGTCACCGATCACGGCAGTTGAGTGAAAAATTAATATGCTGTTCTAGCCCTACAAGTAGCTTGTTTACAAAGGGTAAAAAATAAAAATCCTTCCCCTCAGTTAAGACTTCAAGGATTTCAGCAGAGCTTATGAGAGCAAAAATCTCCATTGAGGGGAAATGGAGCCTGAAGAACTTCTGCTGTAGGCATCTTCTCACACTTGGGAGCCAGGATCAAGGAGCTGAGTGCTCAGCGCCAGGATCTGAAGTGCATGGTGTGCATGCTCCCTCCTTCCATTAACTCCCATGGCTGCAGCTTGGAAAGAAATTGCGAGTGGGCTTTTTTCTTTAAGAGGAGAACTTTTTTGTTTTTGAAAAAAAAAAAAAAAACATGCTTTAAAGCTGCAGGAGACATTAGATCTATCTCTACTGCCTTGCTCTTTTGAGTATAGATGCTTTCACTGATGGAAGATAGTTGAAATGTCCCGAAATCTGAACTGTTTGCATTCTCAGTCACTTGAACAGATATAGTCCACAGGAGTAACACACCTTCTTTTTTGAACAGAAGATGAGATTTTAACCCCAAGAGCAGCATTCAGACTCATATTTCGTTTAGATAGTACGTAAGATTACTTCAAATAATTCTGTTGTTTCTGCCTTGCAGATACTAGCATCTTTTTAATATATAACGAAGACCACAAGCGCTGTGTACTGGCTCAAAGTTCTAATTCAGTGACTACTGCTCCTTGTGTTCAAGAAAGTGAGTCACAAAAATTCAGGTGGGTCTCAGATCACCAGCTTATGAGCATAGCGTTCAAATTGTGCTTGGGAGTGCCTTCGAAGAAAGACTGGGTTCCGATCACTCTGTATCCTTGTGACAAGGCTAGCGAACTCCAGCGATGGGAATGCAGAAATGAGACTCTCTTTGCAATCCAAGGGGAAGATTTGTTTTTCAACTATGGAAACAGACAGGAAAGGAATATTATGCTGTACAAGGGATCTGGTTTATGGAGTAGGTGGAAAGTCTACGGAACCACAGACGATCTGTGTTCTCGAGGCTATGAAGGTAAAGTTCTATACATTAATCTCTGTATTCTAAGCTCATTTCTATGCATATCTAATTAAAATATTTAGAAGTGTAGAATTACCTTAGTCTTGTCAGTGATCAGTGAGTGTAACTTCTGGTGAAATGAACAAAGCAAGTGTGCTTTCTGTTTTCTGAGGGGGTTGTTTTGCTTTTCTTTTGTCCAAGTTATGATAGATAATTAACCATAAAAGGCAGTGATTCATTTTGAGGAAGAGGAAAGCCTGTGGTTATTCAGAACGTGCATAACCCGTACACAACAGTTAGTGATAGCTTTGACTGTTTATATCTCTACAGGAAAACATAGTATCAGTGTATAGTCTGTTGATTATGTTTATTTTTCCACTCCTGGGGAGTAAATATAAATTATATTGTGAGGATTTAATTAACTCATGGTATCTTCAGGTCCAGTCTACTAAAGGTGCATTTCTAGGTGTTTGAAGTGCCTCTCAGGGTTGGTGCTGAAGCGTTAGACAAAGAAATAAAATATTTTAAATAGTTAAATATGAAAATGTACATACATGTATGTTTATGATAGTACCTGGGAATATATCTGGCTTCCCTTTGGTAAACAGAAAGGGGCAGAGGAAGGGAAGGATGCGTTTTCTAGGGTTAGCACAAATGCTGATTACAGTATTAGACCTTGACCCAGATCCAGAAAAAAGAACCCTAGCGAAGCAAATTATGTGAAAGGAGGCAGGGAGGAGATGGAGTTATGGCCCATCTCTCCTTCGCCCTTTGTTTTCTAGCAGCTCTGTGAGACAGTGACCTTGGTATGTCAGCTCTGTAGTGGTCTCAGTGGTGTTCCTCTGTACATCCTCTCACCGAGGTACATGCATTGTGTGTGCACACATAGAAATCTGCTTTAGTTACTTTGATAGGTTTCATTAACTCAGCTTTCTGAAGAAATATAATTGGCCTTTAGATCTCATGGAAATTTTATTTGGGCATAGTATGAAGGAGTCACTCTGTGGTGTATATCCTGCAAGTTTATACCTGCGTGACGTTATATCTAAAATGGTCCATAATTGAGTTATCAACACAATAACCAACAGTTGTTTGGGCTTAAAAAGAAAATTACTTAACTTTATGGATGTTATACTTGTTATGCATGTAAAATTTAGCATGGGAAAGCACCTGTGTTGGCTCAGTCAGTTTTGGTCAGTAGTCTCCTTTTCCGGCCAGTGGTCTCCTTAAGTGATAAAAATTTGTCTCATTGTGGAACTGGGTATCAGCTTAGACCTCGAGAGTAAAAACAGTCAACATGCCATTTCAAGTACAGGTTGGATACTAAGCTAGCAAGCTCTGCTTGCTATAACATGATCATAAAGTTGAACTGATACATATCCCATGCTTATTACATCTTATTACATCTTTACATGCTTATTACATGCTTATTACATGCTTATTACATCTTTAAATTGTTGTGTCTCCTTAGATACCTACACAGTGAAAGGAAATGCCAATGGAGCACCTTGTGTATTCCCTTTTAAGTTTGGTGACAAATGGTACGCTGACTGCACGGATGCTGGCCGATCAGATGGCTGGTTCTGGTGTGGAACCACTTCCGACTTTGATGTTGACAAGATGTATGGATTTTGCCCACTGAAATGTGAGTTTTGCATACTGAAGTTTCTGCTGTGCAATGTTAGTCAGCTGCCTGGGAATATTGCTGTCCTTGTTGTGTGCTTTACTGCACAATATGCAATCTAAAACTTTATATTTTCTGTCTCCATGCAGCTTGCTGTTTCTTAGGAACAACTTAAATATGAAAAAATAGGGCTCAGCATACAAAAATGTCTGAATATATCCTGTTGAAAGTGTGTTAATCATATACTGGAATCTGTAATTGCAGCATTTGCTCAAATAGAAAGTTAATTAGATGTAAAGATATTACATTAGTATATACAAAAGACGGCAAAGAAGTTTGTGCTGCAGAACTGGAAGCTAGAATTTAACAACTGAAAAATGAGACTTCATACAAATGAATTGCCTTGTGACATAAGACAACTTATGTGAACTTTTTACTAAATCCTAGTACATGCTACATTACTTACTCTTCTGTATTACTCTTCTGTAATTAAAAGCAGTAAGAAAGGTCTATATTCTAAATACCCTGGTTTGAGTATAGCTAGGTTTTAACTGTAGTATCATGAAAATACAGAACTTTATGTAGAAATGTTGACATTCCTTTAAGTAAATTGCAGTAATATGCTTGTATATATTTGAATTATTTTGAATTATTTTCAGTTTGAGTGAAGTTTCTCTGAAATTCTGTAAGATATGCAGTAAGCGATTTGCCTGAAAGCTTTTTTTTTTTTTTTTTTTTTTTTTTTTTTTTTGGGGGTTGGGGGAAATTTTTTTTTTTTTTTTTTTTTTTTTTTTTGTCATGCTGGGAGAGGTGGCACTTTTCCTTTCCTTCTTCTTTATGATTGTGATGATTGTGTTTGGCTGTAAAGCTCCAACTGACCACAGTAAGAACAAAAGAGAAAAACACGTCTTTCCTTTGCTGTGAAGGAAACATCGTGGGTTGATCTTAACTGGTCTGATGATGAACTATCGGTGTCATCATAAGATTTCCATGAATGTTGCATTCATTATTTCAGAAAAATAGAAATTGCATGCTATTATTTTCCTAGGCCAGTATTATTTTCAAGATATAAAAACATGTTAGAAATATCAATCCCCTAGATAGAGCACATGCAAATCAGATTAAGTATGCTACCTGTCTAGCATTCTTTCAGCAAGGCAAATAGGAGGTATCATTAAATTTTTGTTTAGTTCTCTGGCATAATTCAAGGAAATCCATTCAGATGACTGTGATTGTTTTTGGAAAAAGCTGCTTTATGCTGATTGCCTGCATGTTTCCTTCCTAATTCTTCAGTGCTGGCTATAAAATATTCATGTTTAGGTCATATATTTTAATGAGAGACAGGCTGGGGTAGAAAAGTTTTAGCCAGCTGTATGACTGAGAGCTGCACTGCATGGCAGTGTTAAGTTGTTAAACTTCAAGAGCACCTTTTAGACAGAGAACATTGAAGTCTTTTGTATGTTAAAGTTTATTTAATAAGATTTAAGCATTGTTCTTTTTCTAAACTATCTGGAGGGAGCAAAGGTACTGATATGAAGGCGTTTACAGCTCTTCATAATAGGGCCTGGAAACACTGAAATTACAATTGAACCAGTCAATTTTTTATTGTGAGCAAAACCCTAATGTTCTCCAGTACGTAGATGGCTATGATTATATTCATAAGTAATTATTATACTCAAAAGAAATGTGGAAATTTGACCAGTAGAGGTAACATAATTGCGAGTATGAGCCCTTTAGTTGGTGCTTTAAAAAGAGATGCTGATACACTGACAGATGAAACTTAAATCCCCCAGGAAGAAACTGAGAAGTGTTTCTGCCACTTCAGACAATTTTTAATACCCTAGGAAATACTGATTCTTTACAGGTTACCCTGTGTATTTTTGAGCTGTCTGTTACATTGCAATGTAAAACTAGGCATTGAGGAAGAGAACAGGTTGCACAAGGTAAGATCACCAGGAGATCAAGTCATGACGTATGTCCATAGCTGTATTGAAGTGGGCAAAAGTCCATTGAGGCTCTTTTCTTAAGAGCTGAAAAGAGCTAGAGCTTCTGTAAAGGATTTAGAAAGTCCAGAAAGTAAAAAAAAAAAAATGCAGAGAGTAAGGAAATATTTAAATAGCCTTGCATATTAATCTTCGGGCAAACCTACATCCTTGCATTCATTCAAAAATAATGTTTTTTTTTTCAAGTTATTTTTTTTAATGTCAGGCTTTTCCCCCATGCTGGCATTTCAAGGTGTTTGAAAGGATTTTTATGTGGTTTTATTTCTAGTTCAAAATGCCTTGTTAAATAGCCAAATAAGTTACACAGGGTGATTTACCATGTTTCTTCTGATTTACCCGAAAGTCATAATCTGACTTTGGACCTCACAAATTTATCTAGGAAAAAGAAAGAGAGACACTTTAGGAAAAAATATCTAAGAGAAGATAACTATGTGAAGGAAATTTAGTGTACTTTAGATTTTCTTTATTACTATTGGCAGCATTTAGTTATATCAAATACTATATTATAAACTCATATAAATTATGAAGTCTTTATTATGGGATTTGTTCCTGACTATCTGGTCAGAGAGGAAGAGACAGCAGTTATATTATGGGCTGTCTAGCAAGATTTATATTCAGTTTTCTTTTGCCATGATTCTGTTCATGTGGTTTCCAAGAATATTGGACTGAGACTCCAGCATGTTTTGGATGGCTAACTAAGCAAACAAGAACACTTGTATTGTTACTGCTAGTCAAAGGCAAGATTTCAGCTTGCAATTTTGGAACTTAAACTTCTCAAGACCATTACTGATTTCCCATTTATTCTGTTTCCAGATTCAGTAGAAATAACGTATGTGATAAACATATTAGCATTTTTAAAATTTTAATTGTAATAAATATTTTAATCAATAGGGCAATTTTTTCTTTCCTGTAGGTTTTAGCTTGTTTGTCAAGGGCTATGAGTGAAATTCAGTGCATTTTTTGTCTGCTTCACTTTGTTTTCAAGACTAAAGATAGTAGTCTTAGTGGAAGTACCTAGCTCTCACTAATTTCCATGTATACAAAAATGCATGTTGATTTCATCAGTTTAGGGATAAAGTTGAGCTTTTAAAAATTATTTTTCCAGTTATGCAGGTGTATTCTATTAAGCATTAAGTTTAGATACTAAAACATATCATTCTAGAAAAGTGAATCCTCTTCTGGTTTCTCTGGGGATATGTTTTAAACAATAACATGTAGGTTTCCTAAAAACCCCCTCTGTGAAGATGCTTGTCCTCATAAAAGTAGAAATATCTAAAAAAAAAAAAAAAAAGGTTCAGAAATGAACTTTATTTTGATGAAAGATCAAAGTTCTATAAAGCTATAGAGCAGCACCAAATGCAAGTAATCTATAAATTAAGAGACCAAGGGAGGGAGGTTGAAGGTCGGATGGATGCCTGAGACTTGTTTTTCTTTTCTTCTCTAGTAATTGTACAAGGTCTGTAAAACCCTTTCTATCAGGTCAGAGACAAATTTCTTTACAAATTATAGACTTCTAATATTACAATCTCTATTTTATTCCAGGACTGTGCTTGGACCCAGGAATTAAAGCTTTTGTAGAACTCAGCGTAGCAAAGCAATTTTGGCTTCTGGTAGTCACAAAGTACTTTGGATAGAAGTTAGTTTGTGGGTAATGATAACTGGATGAAAGTTCCCATATTGAGTGTCTACATTACAGTATACTATGGATTTATTTTGTTGTCTAAGGGTAATTTGAAAAGAGGCACTTCATATTGTCTATCAGATTTAATACAGGAAAAAGTGGAACTGGTTACTGACCTGCTGACATATAACATGTACCATCCTTTGTCTTGACTTTTGTTTATTGTACTGTTTTCCTCTTATTTACACTCTTATGTTTTCTGAGATTTCTGAATTCGGAAAAAGGAAAAGACCTCTTTCTCTTAAATTTTTCACAGCTTGCAACTTAAAGAGCTGATAGACACTGCAGGAATTTCAGTCCCTTTCCCATTGTCTGCAGACATACAATGACCTCTACTATATTCTACTTTTGTCATGCAACTTTATGGAGTGATACTTAGTTGGGACCTACAGTAGGTCCTGTTTTTGGCGCAGCAAGATCATGCTGTTTTATGTTGTGTTGTGGAGATTCATCTGATATGAGCTAGGAAAGGCCGTAACAGTTTGAGTAGTGTGTTTCCTTCTGGGGCCACTTCTAATGTCAGGCCCTGCTGAATGACATTTTGGCAATGGTTTGACATTGCCAAAATTTGCCAGCTTCAGGTTTTCAATAAGATTCAGTCAAGTCATGGGACAGAGAAGAGTGCATGGAAGTATATCATATACATGCATAAGACAAGTCAGGAATTGCAGAAAAGTGTGAGACTGATGCTGACAATGAAAATTTTGCGTCCGGTGTTTGGGTCTAATTACCCCTATCTCAGTTAGAAAATCCACAGCCACTTTATAGAGCACCCAACATTTGTAAGATAAACAGGGATTTCTTAGCTCAGAACAGCTTAGCTAGCGTGAGTCTGTCAGGTTTTAGTGTTTTTCTCCATAGTTAAAAATCAGTTAGGAATGACTTTGGCATTCATCTTCCATTGTAAACAGAAGCATTGTTATACCAGAGAAAGTTATGTGTCTATTGTCTCACACTATCGTCATGGTTTAGCTCAGGCCTGGATTTATAACGTATTAGAAAGCTTTGGGACTCCTTTTAAACCAGTTCTCTATGGCAGTGGTTAGGTTTGTGTATTTTTGTTGGGCAATTCATTCTATGTTTTATCTGGCTTAGTCTTTATGATCAGTTACAGCATTTCTTTTTCTCCCTACAGTTAATATTGATTCTCTGTGGAATACTGATCCTCTAACAAATGTCCAGTATCAGATAAATTCTGAGGCAGCGCTGACGTGGCACCAGGCAAGAAAAAGCTGTCAACAACAGAAGGCAGAGTTATTAAGCATCACAGAGTTGCATGAACAAACATACCTGACAGGTAGAGAAATATAATCCAGCAGTTTTTTTAAAAAGTGAATTATTGTAACAGTGGCACTTACATAGCATGTTCCATCTCGAAAGTTTGTATTTTGTTCAGTTCTGTAAATTAGTAGATTTAAATTGTTGTCTTGAATAATTCACCTGGAAAACTGGAAAGTTAATGCTTATTTTATCTTGAATCAACATTGCCAGAAACTTACAGTAACATGAAAAATAACAGCAAATAAGTAATTCAAGAAATAAAGAAAGAATTTTGGAATGCATGAAAATACAAAGTAGTTTTCAAAGCAAAAAGACAAATACCAAGATTGCATCTTTTTTAAGCTGCACTTGCTGTATGTACTAGTAAGCATTTTGGCCTATTTCATTAAAGCTGTTATATCATCACTATGTCCTGAAATACGAAAAGAATGAAAAATACATACGAGAGGACTTACAAATAGCTTGTTTTAATTTCAGTCTCTTTCATTTTTTCCCAAAGTCATTTTCAAACTTCTCCCCTGAGAAACTTCACTCCTGAATTCACGCTTGAATGCATTTACATTCTATAAAGAGGCAGTCCTGTCTTTACTACCTTCTGAGCCTGTGCACACATGTGAATCAGTCCACTATCACATCTACTAAATAAATTAGATAATACTTTCAATATGTCACATCAATTGGGAGATAAACTTTTCTATGATATAACATACATGTTGTGCTTTGTAAATTCAGAGGATGACTGGGTACTCAGTAAATGCTTTTTAACATGATGCATAGCCTTTTCTGTGTAAACTTCTGTTTTCAGTTTAAGTATTTGGTCAAAACCTGAGTCTTATTTACTACGATAAATTTATTGTTAAAATTAGTGCTCAAGTGAGCATTGAAATTTAGGAGTAAATTACTAGTAGGCATGTTTGAACTGCAGACTATTATATATTGATGCCAAACGTATGTGGAAATCCATTTTTCATTCTGCAACTATTCTGGCAGAACCAGGACTTCCTGTCATGCTCAGTTTTTGCTTCTCTTAACCTCCACTTGTTTGTACAGAAGTAGTACTGGAACACATCACTGTGTTGTTGCCAGATCAGGCTCCAGTATGACAGTGCAGCCTTTTCCAGTGTTTAACTACCCCTGCTTTTAACCTGGCCATGCTTCAAGCACAGCTCATAATCACAGTGTCAAAGACAACTAAAATACATGGAGCAAAATTGCTTACTGGCATGATGCCACCAGTAACAGCAAAAATTAATAATATATGTTGTGCAATGATTTTCTGTAAGCTATACAGAAATAAATTAATTCAAAAATAATCAGCAGTCATCCAGCTAGGCTTCTGAGTCTTACACACAAAGCAGAGAGAGACAATTGATTAATAATTACTATAAATAATACCAGAGAATTCAGTAGGACTATACATGAGCATAATAAGTGGTTTTCAGATGTGGAGCAGAAGGTTGGAACAGCATTTGGAAACCTGACTTACAGTTGGCTGAAGAAGTGAAATCAGATGAGTCTGAAAATGCACAAGGTGTGCTGTTAAAAAGATGATTTTTGGAATGATCATGTTTAAATATCGTGTGATAAAATATGAACAGTTTACAGTATTAATTTACAATATTTTGTATATTTGAAACTGTTGGAAAATACATAGCAGGAAACAATTCATATTTTTTATTTTGGAAAACTGATTTTTATTTTTATTTTCCTTTTATGTAACTTCCATCTTTATATTTTATAATTCTGCACCTTGCTTCATATTCATGATAATGAGCTTACAAAGACCATATATGTCATTTTGTTTTCCATTCCAACACAATTTCTTACACCTAGAATTGTGAAAAGTGTAAAGCTGAAATTAATCTTTTTGTATGGCCATGTAAGACTACATGTTGTGCAAGTTTAGCATAGCCACCTCAAAAGTATATTGTTAAAAGTTTAAAAAACTTGTACTGGGAAAAAGGAGAACCAAAGGAGTTCAGCTTTCAAGTTCTAAGTGAGTGTTTGCTCTTGCTGTGCACTGCCAGTGTTTCTCTTTGTCTCTGTTATCTAGGTTTGACCGGCAGGCTGAGCTCAGCTCTGTGGTTTGGTCTTAACAGTTTGAATTTCAACAGTGGATGGCAGTGGGTTGGTGGTGCTCCTTTTCGATACTTAAATTGGGTTCCAGGTAAGATTAAATGTGTTGCTAATAGGTTTAAAAAGAAAAAAAAAAGGGTCTTTGTGTAACAGATTTCTTCTCTTGTGCTCTACTGTCCTGCTGTTACTCATCTTGTTTTGAAGTTGAAAGATTCTGACTGTGGCTATAAACACTGTTAATGACAGCCCTTATGCTAGGGATAGATGATGAGTTTAATTTATTATTTAGGATGAAAATCATATTCTCCAAATTCAGAGGAAAGTTTTAAGCCATCTGTATATCTTTCGTTGCTTCATTTCTACGTGAATAAATCTGATGCTCTAGGTGTCTTCATTTGTGAGCTCAGACTGGTCATTTATTTTTTTAAATTAATTTCTTTGCTAGTTTGTTTTGGTTATTTGCTTAATGGTTCAATTTTTATTTTCGTCTTGGATTAACCAACGCTTGGTCTGGGCTAACTGAAGGTGTTAGGCTGTTACTTTGAAGCAAAAACAGCTGCTCCACACCTGCACATAGCACTGTTAAGCTCTGGTGCTGGTGTTACAAAGCTAGCCTCCTATGCCATCAGCAGAGAAGAGGTGATTTTCCAGTTTACTATTTGGAGTGTCTGTGTTAAGGTGACTTTTAGCAAGACCCCTATTTCCTTGCCATGAGTATTCAGGAAGTCTTTGGAAGCAAATATAAAGTTGAGGTCTGAAGTTATGCAGGGGGAATGCTCTTCATCTTCACTGAGCATGTCACGTGTATTTAACCTGCAGTAGTGGTGTAAATGTACATTCCATCTTATCACCCAGTAGCTTCCTTGTGTTGATAAACCCAAACTACCTTTTAGGTAGAGAAAACCTCTTTGTAAGCTTTGATGTGAATTGAACCACTGTATAAATAGCTCTCCAATGGAGAGAGCACATGAGAAAAACAGATGGGCTGAACTGCAAGTTGCTGTGAGGGTATTTATAGGTCTGTCTTCTAAGAGCACAGGTGAGAATCTGCATGTAACAAAGAGTGGAGGAAACCTGATTGTGAGACAGAGCCAAATCAGCGAGGGAAGCTGTTCATGGTTGTTAAAACTGCTGACAAACCTCAGCTATCCTGTAAAGAATTATATGAGTTTTGGAGTAACCAAGATGGGCTCCATTTGTTTTTAACCCTTTAAGTTTCTTAATTTAATTTGAAGGTAATACTCTTGTGTCTATCTAACAAATTTTATGCTTGTAATATCTCCTTCACAGTTTTACTTTAGTCAGCCTATCTTTGTCTCATCCCCATTTTCCCGGATGTTCAGGAGTTGACTGTTCTTCTACTAGGATGTTTTCAAAGAATTTGTGGAAAGACTGGTTTTCAAAGAATTTGTGTTTTCAAACAATTTGTGGAAGCTTCACATTCTTCCATCTCACTAGCCCTAAATAGAAAACAGAAAAAAATCTGCAACAAAGGAGCTAAGTTATCAACATTTAAATTAAAGTTATGCTGGTTAGGCATTTGGGAGAGCTAACTGCCAACAGCTGAGGTTTTTTTATGCATTAAACCAATCAAAATTTTCGTTCTTGACATCAAAGTATTTTTTCCTCCCATGGTAAGGACTGTAATTTAAGGTAAAATTAAATCATAATGACATTGGAAAAATTTTAGTGAATCTTGCATGCTAGAAATTATTGTTTTGCTGCATTTATTGTTGAGCCATTCTGTCACTTCCTTGTTACGTAGTGTAGTGACTTGTTGAGATATGAAAGAAAATCCATGTTAAGTTTAATCATAGACCAAATATTGAAAAGTTCATCCAGTTTATTGCAGAAATGTGCTGTATTCTACAATTTCTGCTTTCCTTCTAGATGTTCCTGTTAGTGCTAATGCTAATCTTCAACTGAAGAGAGCCAAATATCTTGCTGTTGTGTTGTTTAGACAAGTGGACAAGAAGTTCACATTAGCAGCATAACCACGTACTATTTTTATGTCTTTTTTGCTAAATGCAGAATTCAACTAGCTTACTGAACAGATTTTCACCTAAAGATCATATTCTTGAGTGGAGAAAGGGGAAAAAACAAATGAAATATGTGCACTGTAATACCTTACATTGAGACTTTGAGCCTGTGAAGGGGTTGAAAATTGTAAACTGGATAAATATCTCAGTTTGTGGTTGCTATGAGAAGAGTATCTGCTAAGGGAAATGAGCTACGCTGTTTAGGCTAAGGGACTGTTGAGAATTACAGTTGCCAGTATATTAACATATCCTATAATTAATTAATGAATGGAACAAATTAGAATATGTGAGCAATTGGAAGCGTAACTACGAGGTGCTTTCACTTGGTTATTATTGTTAAATATATATTTTTAAAATTTATATATATATATATATTTTTTTTTTTATTGAAGGATATCCTTCTCCAGAACCTGGAAAAATTTGTGCAGCATTAAATCCTGGCAAGGGTGCTAAGTGGGAGAATCGGGAATGCAGTCAGAAACTTGGCTACATTTGTAAACGAGGAAATGCAACTTTAGAATCCTTCATTGTTCCTACAGGTAGGTTTGGTAATAATCCCCTAACAAATAATTAATGGCCAGTGTTTTTTTTTTTTTTTTTTTTTTTTTATCTGTAATTCTAATAGGTATTTGTTATTGCACATGGTAAAACTGAGCAAAGGTCATATCTGTGCAGATTGTGGCTTGGCCAAGATTCCCTGTAAAAGTGAACAGTGTGTACTTCCCCTTTATTCTGGCCTCCCTACTTCCTGTGTAGGCATCTTTTTTCAGAAGCTTTTCTAAATTGCAGAAATGGTTGAGTTCTCTTTCCAAAACCAAACAGAACTGTTAATTTTTGTAGATAGAATAAAAGGTAAATTAATGTTTTTAAAAAATGTGTGATTATCTAAAGCCTCATGTTCTCATTGAAACAAATCTATTTCTTCTTGTCATTTGTTCTACTTATGAAACAGAGTAAGATTCACAGTGCAAGTTGGTAGTGGAATTTTTAAAAATTCTCTTGATATTTATAAACACTTATTTAAAAATATTTTAAATATACATACATACAAAATTATTATATATATAAAAACTATTTCACCTAATTATAAATTATTTAAATTATATGGATAAAGACACTTTTTTAGAAGAAATGTAATTCTGGCACTTGCTTAAGGTAGGAGAAACAAACCAGTGAGAGGTTCTCATAGTTTTATTTAGACCTGATTCGCTAGTTCTATAATTTACGTTTTAGCTTCTTCCTTTGTTTCTTCACTCTTTCCTTCTTTTATCCCTTACTTCCAGGTTTCTTCATCTTACTAGAACGTACAGGTGTCTCCCAAATCCATTGACATTATTTTGCATAGGTTTTAGAAGCAGACAAATTACTACCCTATTTCCAGCCCATTTATTAATACACATTATTGGCAAACCAGATGTCAATTGCTGAATTTCCAAAATATTCAACTTAAGAACATTTTAAAATGTTTTCTCCTGCCATAGCCAATATACAACCAGTCCAGTCAAAACCACTTTGAACGGCCTTCTGGCAAACTTGTTTTGCTTTATTGCAAGGAGAAAAGAACACAAGAATGAGCTAGTGTATTGTTAACAAATATTGAAATTAATTAATATTAATTAAATAATACTTTAGTATTTCAATCAAACATATTTATTGTCTGGGTTGGGAAAGACTTTAGTGCATATTTTAATGCTTTCCTGAATTAAATTGCAAATTTTTGTTAGTATTTGTATATATCTGATGACCAGATAGCTTAATTAATTTGGGTTGTCTTAGTTTGTTCAATTAGCTACTGCTCAGCTTTTCACATTCAAAAATCCATCTTTAACCACTGATGCATATAAATAAACTATTGATTCAGTTCTGGCTGCTATTATATTTTATTTTAAATTCAGTCTAAATTAAGTCTTAATTCAGGGCTAATTGCCATTTCTTTCTTATGCATTAGGCTTTAACTTATCCCCTCCTTCCCACAGCCCAAGTGAATCAATAATTTGGAGGAAGAACACCAATGAGACAAAAGTTTTCAGTTGTTCAGAAAATTACTGAGTAAACATGGTGAGGTGACAGATTAAACAGAAATGGGTGGTGGTTCACATCAGAAACTATATTCCAAAATGTCCTGTGGGAGGAAGTCATAAAAAGAATAAGTGTGCAATCACACAAGGTGTTAAGTGCCCTCAGGTTCTAATGATGTAAAGGAAAACTCATGGCAGATGATGTTTTCCTGACTAGGGTTCCTGAGTCAAAATATAAATTAATCACAAATTCATGCATGCACTTAGCAGCGTATGCATTAAATGCAAAGGCAATCCATTGTAATTTTAACACTACAGTTAAGTCCAACAAAGCAGTATAAATACTGTGGGATAAAAGAACACTTTACAACAGAATATAATCATGCTTGTATCCCCAAGAAAATATTTCTAGAATCTTTATTTATGTAACACTTTTTGCATTAAGTCAATGGCTGTTTTTTTTTTCTTTTCTTTTTTCTTTTCTTTTTTTTTTTTTTTTTTTTTTTCCAGTAAAAGTTTTTTTCCAGCAGGGGGCCACATCATTATATACATTAAGTCATGTAGAATCGTAGGGCTTCGAAGCATTTGCCCTGCAATACAGCAAAATGGATAAATAAGAACCTGTTAATTTCAGTTACATAACTTCCTCATTTTTTAACTTCAATTTCTATGGAAAGGCTGGTTGACTGTCTACCTCCACCAAGTGACTGACAAAATAGATTTTATCCCAATTGGCAATGTGCAATCACCTTAAAGTATTAAGTTTCCAAATATTTCATAAAATCAAATATCCATGAGAGAATTAAATGTTCTTAGTATAACTGTTGTGAGTGCTCTGTGAGCTCTCTCGTATCAGACCACAGAGAATGGATGTGTGAGAGAGAAATTTTAATGCCTTAATTAAAACTTCATCTAGTGCTGTCACCCTCATAGACACACAAGTCAGTCACTGGGAGATCTTCAGCCTTCAGCAAGCCAAGCTTATAGGTTACAAAATTATTTGTTCTGTTTTTGAGGGAAAAAACAATCTCTGCTTTGTTTCTGTATGATGTTTTATTCCACAGTATTCATCAGTTAGTCATCTGGGATCACATTTTTTATAATTCCCTTTGTTACATCTTATTTGTTTTAATTTGCCTTGCTTCTTTTGCTTAAGTCAGTTGAAGTTCAGGGTTTAGTACCTCTTTCCTTTAAGACAAAAAATATATCATATGGCCTTGTATCACGGTGCGCTGTCTTTAAAAGAAGAGGGGAGCACAGAGTTCATTGCTGACTAATGGATATGAAGAACTGAAGGCTTTCTCTTACTGAGAAATGCCCATCTGTGTCATTCAATGAAACCAAAAGACACCCAATAAAACCACCAAAGAAACTGGACTGTCATCTATTATTCCTGTTTCTCTGCCTGCAACAAATTCCCTGGTGTTATTGGATTTACAACCAAAAGAGTCTCCCAACCTGCCATCGCTGCTTTAGTGTTCATAGTAATAGTCCCACAGTCTCCTTCAGTCTGGCTCTTGCAGGTTTAGTCAGACTCTCACAGATTTAGTGGGGAATAAAGACCTCTGTAATTCTCTTTGTAGCTCTTTCTGAACTGCTGATTTCTGATCTGTTCTGTTTAATGCACAAGGGTGTGTGGAGTGTGTTGAAGGTGAGCCTTGATTTTTTTTTTTTTTTTTTTTTTTTTTTTTTTTTTAAAGCTGCTCTCTGACTGTTATAGCAAAGCAGTGTAAAATGCATATGCTCAGAGTTCAGAGCAGACATAAGACAAATTAGGCGTCTGTTTAAAGCATTGGACAAACCTCTGCAACAGCATTTGTCACCTCTGTGTCATTTCTCTGAGGAACACCAAGTGCAATCAGTTTGTTTTTCCACGGTTTCCCTAGTCTCTACTCCAGTTGTTTGTTTCTGTGGCAGGAGTGACAGGGCTCTAACCATGCACTGAGCCCCGGGGTGACGAAGTTCAGTTTTACTTGACCTGTTGATAAGATGCTGGCGCTTTTTTGAGGAGGTCTGCAGACAGCCAAGTAGTTTATAGCTGTGCTAGAAATCTGGGTTCTGCCACTGAGTACCTACTAATTGTCAGCATACTCCAGCTGAAACAGGATACATATTTGCAAACTGGGCATGACTGATCGTGACTTGGATGCCTACTTAAATATTTCCATGGAATGGTCTCCCCTGTCCTACAGAAACTCATTGCTTCTCCTTCCCCAACAGATATAAGTTTATTTTGCCAACAGAATTTCTGCAAACCTGCTGTCCTTGTTCTACTCTCTATGTTGGTGTTTGCTAAACCCGTCTGCAGATTATAAATAAAATGCTTCAAGAGTCATAATTTGTTTCTGTAACAGTGGTATTCTGTTGATTATACATTTGGATGGCACTTCTCCTCAGGCTGAGTTGTTTGCTGAACAGCAGGGTGGTTTTTGGCAGTACTCTGCTTTGTTCTGCTGAACTTCTAAAAGCAATTTTTTAAGCATAGATCGTTTACTTTGACAGTGTAATTTTCTCTATGGAGCTTTTAAAAAATACTCCTAAAGTGGTGTTCTTATCTGGGTTTGTGCACGATCCTGTAGAATCATTTTGTTTTTTTCTTCGCTTATCTAGCAAATGTGGCTAATCCATAAAATGCTTAAAGTCTGCTGAGGAAAGGAAAAAAACAAAAACACACACACACAAAAACAAACAAACAAAAAAAACCAAACACCTTCATATGTACCTTTTGTAAGCCTAGGTTCTTATCAGGTACCTATGCAACATGGAGAATGAAGAGTCATGCTGATGTGAGTGCAGGAAAGTGGTAGAGCACAAGCACAGCTCTGAAAACTTTACATTTTGGTATACATGTAAGCTTATAAAGGTCAAAAGTGTGTTTTTGTGGTCAGTTTAAAATCTGTCTTTTCACAAGTTTCAAGCACTTGTTTGCAACTGTAGTGTTCTTAAAAAAAATCTGGAAGTTTTAACTTTTGGTCATACTTGTACATTATGCTTCTTTTACGTATTTTTCAACTCTGCAGTTGCTCATGAAGAAAATATATAGTTTATTTGTTTGTTAAATCTTTCCTTATGTAATTTTCAGTCTTTAGTTAAGAATATAATTCTAAAATTCTTCATGGTTATTTTTCTTTTCAGAGACTAATGTGCCTATTAGATGTCCTGATCATTGGATATCATATGCTGGTCACTGTTACAGAATTCACAGGGATCCCAAAATATGGAAAGATGCCTTAACATCTTGCAGAAAGGAGGATGGGGATCTGGCAAGCATCCATAACGTTGAAGAGTACAGCTTTGTTATTTCTCAGCTTGGGTACCGTGAGTATTTTTTTTTTGCAATAACATAATTACTTTTATACTAAGAAAATAAAGAGCTTAAAATAAGTCTTACCTACTAAGGAAATTTATTTTTTTCTAAAAATAGTCTTGATCACAGGGTACAGAAGGAGAATTTTAAACTTTTTAAATTTTTAAAGAAAAATACCAATATGAGAATTAAAACTACGCAGACTACGCTGTCATGGAAAAGCTGTGCTCAGTGCTAAGACTTGCATCAAACACAGGCTTCTGTTTCTCTGGGTCTGCTTCTACCTCCTCTTATACAGATTAAGCAATTTATAACCTTTTCAGAAGTTGGAAGAACAATTACTATCAGTCTGCAAAGATGGGTGAGGGGAAACAATGTTTTTCTGGTCAGAATTTGGGAAGATGTGGATCCTGTTACCAGCATTGCCATGTTCCTATATTTCATGTCATTTCACTTGTGTTTCTTCTGAAAAATGAAGCTCTCTGTCCCAGCATGTGGATTCAGATGTGTCCCATCTGAAATGTGGTATTTAGGTGCTCACACACTCAAGTTGTTGCAAGGCTAGTGAAGCCACAGATGCTGTGTGTTCCTTAGGTGAGAAGCAACCATTCTGATGCTGAGGCAATTTAGTGGTTGCTATTGCTTTACATGGACCTGATTTTGCATTTAGCTTCAGACACGACTTTTTGATGAGGGACGCATGTTCACATCTGTGTTTGTTTCATTGCAGTAACTGATCCTGTGTGTGCTTTTAATGCCAGGTAAGTGTAAGTTGGTTTATCCTCACTAAAAGTGCAGTAAGCTGCCTTGGGCAACTTAACAGCAGTCTTGGAGCAGCAATCATAAAACAGCTGGCATGCTTTAGTTTTGTATCCTGTCCAACTACATAGCAACTCGTGCTTGTCCTCACATTCATAGTATCATAGAATATCTTGAGTTGGAAGAGACCCACAAGGATCATTGAGTCCAACTTCTGGCTCCAAATAGGACCACCCAATAAAAATCAAACCATGCATCTGAGAGCATTGTCCAAATGCTTCTAGAACTCTGTTAAGCTCAGTGCTGTGACCACTTCCCTGAGGAGCCTGTTCCAGTGCCCAACCACCTTCTCAGTGAAGAGTCTTTTCATAAAACTCAGCCTGACCCTCCCCCATCCCAGCTCCATGTCGTCTCTGTCACTTGAGAGCAGCGCTCAGCACCTGCTTTTCCACTCTGCTCGTGAGGAAGCTGCAGGCTGCCATAAGGTCTCCACATGGTCTCCTTTTCTCTGGGCTTAACAATGCAAATGACTTCAGGACCTCCTCATATGTTTTGTACTCTACAACTTTCACCATCTTTGTCGCCCTCCTTTAGGCACCCTGTGATAGTACTGTGTTCTCCTTATATTGTGGCGCCCAAAACTGCACACCATATTTGAGGTGAGACCACACCAGCACAGACCAGAGTGGGACAATCCCTTCCTTCAGCTGGCTGGCCACGCTGTGCCTGATGCACCCTGGGGTACACTTGGCCATCCTGGCTGGCAGGAGGCATACCACTTACTTGTGTTAAGCTTGGCATTGGCCAAAACCCCCAGATCCCTTTCTTCAGGGCTGCTCTCCAGCCTCTTGTCCCCCATTCTGTACATACAGTCTGCACCTTCCCAGATGCAGAATCTGGCACTTGCTGTTGTTAAACTTCATATAGCTGGTGATTGCCCAGGCCTTTAATTTGTCAAGATTATGGCTTAGTGGGGGACTTGTTAGTGTTAGGTCAGAGGTTGGACTAAGTGATCTTGGAGGTCTCTTCCAACCTAGATGATTCTGTGATTCTGTGATCTTTCTGCGAGGCCTCTCTATCCTTGTCACAATCAACAGCTCCTCCCGATTTAGTGTCATCTGCAGACTTACTTAGTCTATCTTCAAGTCCTGCATCCAAGCCATTTAAGAAAACATTGAAGAGAACTGGCCCTAAAATGGAGCCCTGGGGAACCCCATCAGTGAATTGCCGCCAGCCTGATGTCACCCCCTTTCCTATAACTCTTTCAGCCTGATCTGACAGCCAGTTGTTCATCCATCATATTATATATTTCTCTAGCTGTATGCTGGATCTTCTGTCCAGAAGGATACCATGGGAAAGAGTATTGAAAGCTTTACTGAAATCCAAAGAGATTGCACTCTTGAATCCAAGAGATCGCCAGGGGATTTTTAGGTTAGACGTTAGGAAGAACTTCTTTACTGAAAGGGTTGTTAGGCACTGGAACAGGCTGCCCAGGGAGGTGGTGGAGTCACCATCCCTGGAGGTCTTTAAAAGACGTTTAGATGTAGAGCTTAGGGATATGGTTTAGTGGGGACTGTTAGGGTTAGGTTAGAGGTTGGACTCGATGATCTTGAGGTCTCTTCCAACCTAGAAATTCTGTGATTCTGTGATTCTGTGTACCAGCTGGCTTTCCTTGGTCAACTACATGGGTGACCTTGTCATAAAAGGAAGTTTGTTAAGCATTACCTTCTCCTCATGAGCCTGTGTTGGCTGTGACCAACAACTGCATTTTTCTTCAGGTGTTTTTGAATAATTTTCTCCATAATTTTACCAGGCACTGAAATCATAGAATCATAGAATCATAGAATCATAGAATATCCCGAGTTGGAAGGGACCCTTAAGGATCATCAAGTCCAACTCTTGACACCGCACAGGTCTACCCAAAAATTCAGACCATGTGACTAAGTGCACAGTCCAATCTCTTCTTAAACTCAGTCAGGCTCGGTGCAGTGACTACTTCCCTGGGGAGCCTGTTCCAGTGTGCAACCACTCTCTCTGTGAAGAACCCCCTCCTGATGTCAAGCCTAAACTTCCCCTGTCTCAGCTTAACCCCGTTCCCGCGGGTCCTGTTGCTGGTGTTAATGGAGAAAAGGTCTCCTGCCTCTCGACCCCCCCTTACGAGGAAGTTGTAGACTGCGATGAGGTCTCCCCTCAGCCTCCTCTTCTCCAGGCTGAACAGGCCCAGTGCCCTCAGCCGTTCCTCGTACGTCTTCCCCTCCAGGCCTTTCACCATCTTCGTAGCCCTCCTCTGGACACTCTCCAACAGTTTCATGTCCTTTTTATACTGTGGTGCCCAGAACTGCACACAGTACTCGAGGTGAGGCCGCACCAGCACAGAGTAGAGCGGGACAATCACCTCCCTCGACCTACTAGCGATGCCGTGCTTGATGCACCCCAGGACACGGTTGGCCCTCCTGGCTGCCAGGGCACACTGCTGGCTCATATTCAACTTGCTGTCTACCACGACCCCCAGATCCCTCTCTTCTAGGCTGCTCTCCAGCGTCTCATCGCCCAGTCTGTACGTATAGCCAGGGCTTCCCCGTCCCAGGTGCAGGACCCGGCACTTGCTCTTATTGAACTTCATGCGGTTGGTGATCGCCCAGCTCTCCAACCTGTCCAGATCCCTCTGCAAGGCCTTTCCACCCTCATTCGAGTCCACAACTCCTCCAAGTTTGGTGTCATCAGCAAACTTGCTCAAAATACCTTCTATTCCTACATCCAGATCGTTTATAAAAATATTGAAAAGTACCGGCCCTAAAATGGAGCCTTGAGGGACCCCACTGGTGACCACCCGCCAGCCTGACGCAGCCCCATTCACCATAACCCTTTGGGCCCTGCCCGTTAGCCAATTGCTCACCCATCGGATGATGTTTTTATTTAGCTGTATGGTGGACATTTTGTCCAGTAGGATCCTATGGGAAACCGTGTCAAAAGCCTTGCTGAAGTCCAAAAAAATCACATCAGCTGGTTTCCCTTGGTCCACCATACGGGTGATCTTATCATAAAAGGAAATCAGGTTAGTTAGGCAGGACCTACCCTTCACAAACCCATGCTGGCTGGGACCAATGACTGCTTTGTCCCCCAGGTGCGCCTCAATAAGTTTGAGAACCATCTTCTCCATGATTTTACCAGGCACTGACGTGAGACTGACAGGCCTGTAATTGCTTGGGTCTTCTTTCGGACCCTTCTTGAAAATCGGCACAACATTTGCCAGCTTCCAGTCTACCGGGACCTCTCCAGACTCCCAGGATAGTTGAAAAATAATTGAGAGAGGTTCCGCGATGACGTCCGCCAGCTCTTTCAGCACCCGGGGATGAATCCCATCTGGACCCATGGACTTGTAGGGATCCAGGTGGAGTAGCAAATCCCGCACACGTTCAGGGTCAGTTGGGAGTTTGTCATCCCCACCGTCCCGGTCCTCCAGCTCAGGGCACCCTGGGTCCCGAAGCCCATCATCGGCATTGAAGACAGATTGATAAGCCTGAAATCAGATTGATAAGCCTGTAATTACCAGGGTCTTCTTTCTTTCTCTTCTTGAAAATTGGAACAACATTTGCCAGCTAGTCAACAGGGACCTCTCCAGATTCCCCAGACTGCTGAAAAATAATTGAGAAAGGTTTTGTGATGACATCAACCAGCTCTCTGGGGCCCCTGAGATGAACTCCATTGGGTCCCAACCACTTTTTTGCATGAAACTTGTATTCTTTCAAATGAGGCAATTAGGAAAGGTGGGACTTCTTGATGAGGCATTAGGCATTTGAAATAAGTTAGGCTCTAAAGGAAATTAGATGCATTTTCACCATGTTCCTTGGAAGCTGATCATTTCACAGATAGATTAATGCCTTTTCCAAAGGCCTTTCCAAGACTGACTGCACTGTACTGTTTTTGTAAAAGCGAATGTTTTTGAAAGGCATATAGTCCTGAAGGAAACCAGGCCTCTCGCATATGGCACACTCACTGCAACAGACTATTTTGAAAGTTTTTTTTTCAGAGGGGGAAAACTGGAACTACCGAAGAAGCCTTTTAAGGCATTTGTAAGACAGTATCAGATTGCCATTGCTCACCACTGAGATGAGAACACTGTGTATTTCAGTGCCTAGAAAATCCTGTCTGCATCAAGCTCTGCTACAAAAGTGCTGTACAAACAGAACAAAAGTCCATCTTTACACCAAGCAATTCACAGTCCCGTGATGAAGCCAAGCAGTAAGGGGTACAACGAGATAAGTATTGATGTAGTAGCCAGGCTTCTTCAGTTCTTCTTGGCATCACCCACAAAGGAGAACTTTAGAGAGGAACATGAAGAATAAAAGAGAAGTGCATAGTATATGTTTACACAGAAGTGCAACGTCTGATGTTGCACAAACGTGGCCCAGTGCGTATCTGAGAGAGGGGGAAATAACTTGTTTATACTGTGGCTGTGGAAAAAAATCTTGGTATTTAGTCACCTGGCTTTAGAGAAGATCACGAGTCTCTGGCAGCATTTTTTCTTTAGAGGAGAAAATGTTATGTAGGAAGCAGCTTCAAATAATTCTTGGTGATTTCTGATTTACATGGCTTATGTAGCTGACTTAGATGTAAACGTTTTGTTAAGGATTGCAGTTTTTTGTTGGTATTACCATGGTATGAGCCCACCACAGTAGGAGTTCTTGCTATGGGACCCTATGTTGTCCTGGGTGCCAAATAAATGTAGTCAGATTTTTTTCTTTTTTTCTTTTTTTCTTTCTTTTTTTTTTTTTTTCACAGATAAACAAATTAAAACAAAAAATTAAATTTATTAAATTAATTAAATTAAAAAATTAAAACAAAAAAGGGAACATGGAAGACAGCAGCTAAAGAGGGAACAAGACATTAATGAGCATGATGGGCAGTGAAATAAGAAGCCTCAGTTTTGGTATCAGAGGAGAGTTTGAAGAATGGTACTGAGGTGTGTTGTTGTTCTGAACATGAAGTGCAGTCTGGAAGAAGGGGTAAAGGTGACCGTTGAAAATGGACCTGGTGTCCTGTGAGTCTGAGCCCTTGGTACTGGGGGAGAGATGGTAAGGACAGTATGGATGAGCTATGAGGACTGATTGTATTCAGGTATAATAAAGACAGGAAGGGAAATGGAGGGAAACAGAAAGGAGAGAGGTGACTCCATTAAAGTGACACACTGGAAGGGTGTTTTTTTGTAGGAACTCGATTTGTCAGAATAGGAAGCCTCCATGTTTTTGTATCTAACAGATGGGAGAAATGTCACAGGAGAGTTTTAAGTTGTGGGGGTGTCTATTAAAACCTCCATCCAAAAAGTGTTATCAGAAAAGGATTGCCTTAAGGGAGATGACTTTTAACAATGCTTTGCAGACTTCTGTTACTAGTGACGGCAGTAACAGAATAGAAACTGCTCCAGCTTCCATTCAGAGACCACTCTAGCAGCAGATATCTTTATGGGTGGACTCACAATCCCGTTTTTAACTTTAATGGGTGATTCCATTGTCAAGTTGACTGTGGTCAGTCTGGATAGAAGATGTTAGAGGAAGACTAATTCAGGAAGGAAGAACTGTGGGAACAAACTGTGAACAGGAAAGACCTCTGAGACACATTTTGCTTGGAATGAATGCTAGCCAAGGGAAGGACTGTGTGTGTAGCTGGTCAGTGTGTTCTGATTCATGGTGCTGTGGACCAAAGGAGATATCTATACTGCCTTTATTATAGGCTTGATGACAGAGTTCTATAGCAGACCTTAAAAACAGGGACATACCAGAAGGAAAGCAGGCCTTTTACTACAGTCATATTCAGATATCTATCAGTCTATGATTTTTTCTCTCCACAAAGGTACATTTACTTCAAAGTACAGTTCTATCATGCTGCTAATAATGGAATTAAATCTCTTTTATGCTTCTCATAATAAATGCACTTAACAAAGTCATAAAATCAGTACTACAAAGGAATTCCCTTTGATGATGATTGAGTTCACATTCTAAATGCCCATTTTTTCCCATATTCAAATAGATTTTTTCTTCAGAAGAAAATTAGATAATGATCATTATAGTAGCAGTATCGTAGACAATTCTAAGCATTGAAAAATAAACCTCTAAGACATCTGCTGTAAAGTAAGATACTTGATTATCCCTGCACTTCCAGCTAAAAACCAGCAGTTTACCCCACTGTGAACTAAAAAAGTCCAACAACTACATGAATTTCATTTTGGTCTGAAATGAAATGAAATATAGGAACATGTAATGGGAAGACTTGCAAGTGCTCTGATTGTCAACTCTAAAACACAGCACTGGGTGTGTAAGCATTACAAAAGATGGCACTTCTACTTTCTTTGCTGTACTAAAGGTAAGAGGAAAACAGAAGGTAGATTTTTCTTTAGGTGTTGTCATATCTTGTTGTTTATGTTATACAAAAGTTTTGAGCTGGAAAATGAGAACAAACCAAATTGTGCTACATCATAATTCAACGCAGAGAGTAAACGTGCTGTTTTATACAAAGCTAAACACTTGTATTGTGTTGCCACTAGAGTGAGTGGTCTTTCCTGATGACTAGAGTAGATGATATATGAGAAATTGTGTGCCGTCTTTATGAAACAGGGAGATTTAATTTCCTGTGACTGCCTTTTAGCCTTCCTAAGAATAAATTCTTTACTGTTCCATGAAGATAAGTTCCCGTCATATAAAAGGACTGTTATCAATCTTGTTAATCTTGTTTTAGAGCCAGATGATGAGCTGTGGATTGGGCTGAATGACTTCAAGGTTCAGATGTATTTCGAATGGAGTGATGGGACACCTGTCACGTACACCAAGTGGCTTCGTGGAGAGCCCACGCATGCAAACAACAGGCAAGAGGACTGCGTTGTTATGAAGGGAAAGGTAAAGTCATGTTTAGCTATTGAGCTAATTATCTTATCATTTAATTTATCTTTCAGGATTTTTTCTATGCAAGAACACAGGAGTGGGGGGCATTGCTATTTGAAGCAGCCCACTTTAGACTCTTTTAGGTGTTACTTTTTAGATGAAAGTTCCCTATTCAAGGTTGCTAAAAGTTTTTTTTGTTGTCACTTCTTTAAGAAGGAAGTGGTAGCTTTCCTTCAAGGTAAATGACCTGCAAGGTCCAGAGATTTCAGTATTTGCGTGGGGGCTTTGGAAGAAACTTGTAATTACATTGTGAAGTATGTGAAAATAGAAATTCTTTTCTTCAGGAATCTACAAAGACATTTTGGATACATTTGGATTTTTTTTCTGCTTTGACCGAGTATGTTATATATAGGTACTTTAAGAAAATGCACTAGCAATCTTTATTTGATGCTAGAGGAAAAAGCTATCTTTAGAACAAAAGAGAAGCCTTTGTTTTCTTTTTCTAGGCAAAGTAATAAAACCTGGGTCTGGGATCTAGATGGATTACGTATTATGCTTTTATCTGCACTGCATGTGAAAAGCTGTGAGGAAAGTGTTTAGCAATGACATTAGAGGGAGCCTTTCCTCAGTGACCATGTGCCTAAAGTTACAAGGCTGTTTTGAAAAGGCTTCCTTTTGGAATATAGCAATGATCAATATTTAGGTGTACTGTAGGAACTGAGATAATCATCTGGTATAAAAGTCAGTCAGTGTGATGTTGCAAAACCATATTTTTCCTCTTAGTGATAATTAAAAATATGGAACTTAGCACCTCCTTGAGGGTTTGCCTATTTTATCAGGAGAAAAAAGAGCATTTACCCATATCAAAGGCATCTTCTTATTTAGCAAAATTAACACTTGAGGGCTGTACTTTTGGTGAGTGCACTTCTAAAAGAGGAGAGCTACAGACTTTTCCCAACTGGCCTGAAGACTGTACAGAGCTTACCTCACAGATAAGCCCATGCTCAGAAGCAAAATTAAAGAAAAGATACAAAAAACTTCAGTTCTTGCTTGTAGTTCCCATATTTCTCAAAATGTTAGTCTTAGAGTATTATATCATTCATAAGGAAAAAATATACAATGTATTTGTCATTGATATTGAGGGGAAAAAAAGTCTTTTATTTTTTAACTCCTCAGTATACTTCCTCGTAAGTACACTATTTAACGACATAAATATATTTAAAGGCAAATATCTAAAAAATTCTGAAAAGACTTCAGTATTTATTAGCTCAAAATGAGAAGCTGTTTGAGAGACTGTTGTAGTTTAACCTGGCAGGCAGTGAAGTACCACACAGCCATTTGCTCACTCCCCACTCCCCTTTCACATAATGGGATGGGGAAGAGAATTGGGGAAAAAAGCTAAAAACTCATGGGCTGAAATAAGGGAAGTTTAATAAAAAAGAGAATGGTGGGGGAGAACAAAAATAAAAGAATACATAAAGCAAGTGATGCACAACGCAATTGCTTACCACCAACTTACTGATGCACCCCCAAACCCCTTACCACCAACTTACTGATGCACCCCCAGAACCCTCCCTAACAAGGCAGTGTGAGAAGCTGAAAAGTCCTTGATTTAGAATAGGCACTGTTCAACAACTACTAAAATATTGGTGTTTTATCAAGATCGTTTTCCTACTAACTTCAAAACAGGGCACCCTACCAGTATTATGAAGAAAATTAGCTCTTTCCCAGCTGAAACCAGGCCAGATACACAAGATGAAAGAAAATTTGAAGGAAAGTGAATGCAAAGGTGTGAAGGTAGCAAAACAAACTTCAAAAAAAGGAGACCCCACTAAATTTAGGGAAATAAGGATTTATTTTTTTTTTTTTCCCAGTAGGTCTAGTGCTATCATCAACAGCAACAGTGGTGTGTGTGCATGCAGCTGATTCAGGTGTCTCCATAGTTCTGGTGCACAAACACACCAGTTCAGAAGGTGAGACTGAGTGCAGAGGGAGCCAGCCCTGTGACACATCTGGCTGTGGGGGGCATGGAGGAGTTAGCAAGTGCAGCATTAGCAGAAAGTGAAGAAGAGACCGTATCATCAGTTCCAGGAAGAAATGAACAAGAGAACTGGAATAACAACCTTGGGAGAGCAAAACCACAGTAATATCCATGAAAGAGGAAGGACTGATTTGGTGACAAATCTCACCAAATTGAGAAGAGCTGTGTGTGTTTATTGGGGTTGTTCTCTCTGGGCCAAAGTTGGGGTGAGGTTATAATCTCTGTTAAAATTCTTCTCCACTGCACTAGTGGTCATGCTCTGGTGACAAGGGTGTAAATGTGCATTTCTTCCACGACAACCAGGCCATGGTGTACATAGTAACCGAACAAACAGATTCTTAAGGGCACAAGGATTTTTGTACTTCACTTACTGTGCTTCCTGGGCAGTGGCTATGGCAGTGTTAGACGAGGATGTAGATGCTTTGTCTAAATTACAGAATTATAGGGTCATATACAGTTCCATTCTTTTGGGGAGTAACAATCTTAATACTAACTTTTACAAGGAACTTTCTGCATCTTCTAAGGAGTTGTTAAAATGAAGTCTTCAGTTTTCTGTTGTAACTCCATTTCTGCAATGGGAGATGACATATTCCTTCCAGTACCTAAAGGGGACCTACAAGAAAGCAGGAGAGGGACTCTTTTGTCAGGGAGTGTAGTGACAGGACAAAGGGTAATGATTTTCAACTGAAAGAGGGTAAATTTAGATTAGATATAAGGAAGAAATTATTAACTCAAAGGGTAGTGAGGCACTGGCACATGCTGCCCAGAGAAGCTGTGGTTGCCCCATCCCTGGAGTTGTTCAAGGCTAGGCTGGATGGGGCCTTGAGCAACCTGATCTGGTGGGAGGTGTCCCTGCTCATGGCAGGGGGTTGAAACTGGATGAATTTTAACATCTCTTCCAGCCCAAACCATTCCAAGATTCTGTGATCTCCCTTGCCTTTTGCATGATTATTAAATTAGTAGTCTTTGTAAAGATAGTGTATTGCTGCCACCTCAAAGCATTCACTTTTCAGCAGGGATAATAATGAAGGAAAGCGTAAGTCAGTAGTGAATCAGCCTCTGTAGAAGAACAGAGGTTGGAATGAATGGCTACTACTGATGTTACATGTAGGTTTTGCTTCCTTTAAAGGTAGAAAAAAGTCATTATACACTTAAAAGCATAGAGCACATTCTTTGAAAACTAAATCCAACTTGACTGTGTTGTTGTGTTCTAATGTTCAGGATGGATTTTGGGCAGACCATTCTTGTGAAAAGAAAATTGGCTACATTTGTAAAAGGAAACCCATGTCAGAAGCTCCAACAGAAGAGGAAACTATTGACACAGGCTGCCAGAGAGTAAGTAAAGGAAAAGTTGTCAGAGCCGAGCAGGCTGCTGGGAATGACTAGGAGGAGAAAATAGCACCTGGATGGCTCTGCAAGGACAGAGAGGCAAAAAAAAAAGGGTCCTGTGTTGTCAACTTTAGAACAGTTGGCCTTCTCATTTCAGTGACAGATGGGCGAGGTGATAAGTATTAATAAATCCAGGCTCTGACTGTCATTTGACTCTTGATGTTCCCTCTAGTTTTCCAGAACTTCAAACAAAATTCAGACATGTTGTCCCTACAGTAGATTATTTTTCAGTGATTGGCATTCAGGCCTTCATAAGAAATTGGCTTGCAGCAGCAGTTGCTCTTCAGCTCTACCTACAATTTTCTTCAATATTATTCACAATAGTAAGGGTGTGCTGGTCTTTATGCTGTTCTGGCAGTGCTCCTTACTTTGAAGAATTTTTTACCAGTGCCTAAGCAAAATAGATCGACTGTGCTCTTTCTGAACTGCTGGTGGATCTACTGCTGATTTGGTAATGTTCTGTTGACACACATGGTTCCAAAAAACTGACTGTAGCTTGTTATGTCATAGGGAATCCTTTCCTGCAAATTCTGCTCTACACAGCCACAGAGAATTCCTTGATATTAATTCCCTGTATTTGTGAAAGAGTCCCTGGGAGAAGATAAAGTGATCCTAATGCTTATGTGTGCTATTCTTGTCTAGAGAACTAAGTGCATACTGGTAAAAAAAGAAGTCTCCTTGGTGACAAATTTAAGACCATCTGGGAAAATTTGTGTAAATTGTAGCTGGGTCACAGCAAACTATTTCTCTGTAAGGATATTCCTGAGCTAATGACATTTGAATGACAAAATATTAGAAAAGAGTGTTAAAGGTAGTTAATAATAACCAAACGTGTTTGAGGTGCCATTCCCTTTCTGAAAAGACAAGCTGAAATTTACTTCTCATGAGCATTTTCATGATTGTACGCTTATGTGCCAGACAGTCCAACAGTGAGCACTGAAGGCCTACAACAAAGCCTCTCATGCCTTTAAGAAGTGAAAAGCACTGACTTATTAATTCATTATATACCAAAAATTATTTTATGAATCAGAACTTTAAAAACTTTGTTTCAGGCTGTTTCCAGTCTGCCTTTTCCAGTTCAGTTGTTTCTTTGTCCAATGGTTAGCTGACAGTGTCATAAATAAATTTTTTTCATATTTTTTACATTTTTCATTTATATTTGATAAGCAGTTTAGAAAAGATATAACATGTGATCACTTCATGTTTATTTTCACAGGGCTGGAAAAGACATGGCTTTTATTGTTACTTCATTGGAAATACATTTGTATCATTTTCTCAAGCAAATCAAACCTGTGAAAGGCATAAGGCTTTTTTAGCAACTGTTGAAGACAGGTATGTGAAAACTGCTTGCATGAGGGGCCTCCTGAGGATTTAACATCAAATGTCATTGGAATATCAAAATAAAAATTTTGATTGGATGAAAATCTTGCTTGAGAGGACAGATTTTCAGATACAGAATTTCTAAGTTTTTGCATATGTATTCAAAACCTGGAATTCAAAACCAGGAATTCAGTTCGTAGTAAAAATAGGCAATGGCTGTAAAATCATTGCTATAGGTGGTTTTGCTGAGGGAAATAATAGAATTTTATTTTATTTCTTTAATTGCAGTGGATTGAGGATGGTTTTACTTGAGTGTAGTACACAGAATGATTCTGAGTTCTTCTCAAAAGTTAGTTGAATGGGCAAGAGAACAACAGTTTCACCTAGCTGCTTTTCTCAGAACTGAGCTACTTTTTCAAAGTTAAAATGAGAATCCAAATGGGGATGGAAGGGCTCGGTGCCTGAAAATCTGTCACAATTTCATCAGGGTTCAGAGTGTGCTAAATTCCTGAGCAGCTGATACACATTATTGAATATGGCATATTGTGAAAAGGAGATAGGGTTAAGAGAGGAAGCTCAGTGCACCTACAGTTGACTCAGTGCTTTACACTTTCACCTACAGTTGACTCAGTGCTTTACACTTTCTCTTACTTGTTTCATTGTAATTTAAATAGCCTGAAAAATCTGTTGTGGATGGTAACTCTCTAAAAGTAGGTAGCACTGCACCTCTGATAAAGATGGTTTAACAATAATGTGGTCTTCAGGCTATGTGTTGTTATGGTGAAGCCTTTTTTAAATTTGCTCTGATTTTGCAAAAGCTGTTTGTTTAAACGATGTAATAAACTATGGCACATTTTGCCTCTTCATAGGTTTATTTCCCAACATAACTTTTTAGGTGTGATCTAATTTGGGGTTTTCCTTAGTTTAATAGTTTAATATCATACTACTCTGGCCTTTAGTTTATTGCATTTCCCTAGTAGTGCTGAGACTTCTTTTCTGGTTTTGGATTTGTCTGTAGCAAGAATTCGTTAAATTCAATGGTACCAGAAACTCAGAAATACAGTGATATTCCTGTTAAGTCCTACAAAGTTTCTTCCTTCCTATATCCTCTCCAATTGCAAGTCAGTCCACCCTTATATCACTTTCTTTATTGGACATCAGAAGAGAAGACAGAATATTCTGGTATTCAAGCTTACAAAATAAATATAATGAATGTTTTATTTGGTTTGTTCAAGTAGATCCATCTAAAACATTCTTTCAAGAAGGTACAAAGGTAATTCTGAGAAAATAAGGAACTATTAACAGCTTTTAAAAATATTTTAGTGGTATTAATTTAACAGTTGTGTTCTTTTGAACAGATACGAACAAGCCTATCTGACTAGCCTGGTTGGGCTGAGAACAGAAAGATACTTTTGGATTGGACTTTCGGATGTAGAAGAAAAGGGAACTTTCAAGTGGGCTAATGGCGAATCTGTCTTATTTACAAACTGGAATTCTGAAATGCCTGGTATAGCTATGACTCTATGCTCTTTAATGAGTGCAGTGCTCAGAAAACATCACTCGCCACTTGTGTTTCTTCCTTTCTTTTTTTTTTTTTTTTTTTTTTTTTAATTTCAATCCATAGCCCCTGCCTGATGTTATACTGAGCGATTGCTCTCAAATACATCTGGCTGTTCTCTCAAGCATGCAATGCTGTTGCTAACTTCCTGCTTGGTGCTCAAGTGAGTTTTTAACATGAGCTCAGAAAAAACTTTAAACTGAGGTCAAGTTTCTGATTTACTTCCATTCTGCATGTACTACTCTAGAGGATCAGTCTCTGCTGACACACTTTGCCTTGCTTGCAAGCCCTGCCTGTGCAGCATATCTCATACTACACTTGCTCGCTGCATGCTTTGAGGTTTGTGAGATCACAACATTAACATAAAGTCTCTGGTCTGAGATTTTGGGAAAGGACAAGAGGAAGGTTTGTGTTTAGTCTTTTTTAGATGAGTTGTGCTTTCCTTATTTACTAAGTTTTGTTGATGAAAACCTTGCTATTTTTTTCTGCTCTAATGAAACAGTAGGGATGGGAAGCCTTTTTGTCTCTGACACAGTCACATCAGAAAGAAGATGGTCTCTAGCATTCAAGATTCTAGTGTGTTGTATTTGGCTTTCAGGAGATCCTCTGATCCTCATTAATTGCACTGCCTTAAATGCTGATTTAAATGTCAGGTGGAGTGCTAAGGCTACATAGACTGTGAAGCCAACAGTAGGTCTGCACATAGCCAGCTCATTTTTGAAAATCATTGTGAAATGAGACAAATTTGAGAAAATAGCTCTAATCATATCTTTGGTTTTAGGAGAGAATTAGTAGAATTGCAGGTTATGATGTTGCTTGGAGGCTGATGTGATTTGATGTGAGCCACAATTCCATATCTCACATACGGGTGAACAACAGATTTTTATTTTTTGCCTTTTGTTGTTTTCATGAATTTGAAACATTTTTGACTCTGCACAAAGACTTAGTTTCCATCATCATAGAATATGGAGTTTTTCTAAGTTTACAGTGACTCCTGAAATGCTGCTTTTATGCATTCCTGTTTACAACCAGGAAGAAAGCCAGGCTGTGTTGCTATGAGAACTGGAATTGCAGGTGGATTATGGGATGTAATAAAATGTGAAGAAAAGGCAAAATTCTTATGTAAAGTGTGGGCAGAGGGAGTGACGCCACCACCTGTTCCTACAACTACCCCTGTTCCCAGGTGTCCAGAAGGCTGGGACTCAAACAATCGTATCAGCTTCTGTTTCAAGGTAAGTATGTTGCCTTGTATGTTCTGAGTTAAGGTAGTTTCTATCTGATGTGTTCATATGCAATAAAAATTGTTTTACGGAAGACTTGCTGTTTCATGAGCATATTTATGGATTATATGTGGAGGTCTTGTTCCCCTTTATTGAAATGCTTATGGCTTTGTTTACTCCTCTAAAGCTTGATCTTGAGGTCTGATCTTCTGAGCTTAATTTTCCATCCCTGTTCCGTTAAGATTGAAAGTACCTTTCTTCTGTCTGTTGTCTTGGAGCAGATACAGCTGTCAGCAATGGAGTCTGCTAACTTGCCTCAAAGACACTCATGTGAAACCTGGCTTTCACACAGATGAATGCTCATTAACCTTATATTCCAAGTTTCTGTAATCCCCACAAAACAAGTTAATTGTGAATGAATTGCTTTTGTGTTGTTGGTGTTTCTTTTTCTTGTGATCTGTATGGTCTACTATGTCTGATTGCAAAATATGCTCTCTTTAGCCTTTTTCAAAAGGAGAGCAAAAGAAAACATGGCTTGAATCGCAACAGTTTTGTCGAACTATAGGAGGAGATCTGGCCTCCATTAATGGTAAAGAAGAACAGTACGTGATATGGCGTTCTATTGCGTGAGTATCTGTACTGTGGTCATCCATCTGCTTCAACTATCCTTTTGATCTTTCTGAAATATTTCATTTTAGGTCTGTATTTTTACTTCAGTATAAGGTTGTCTTGATTTATTATCAGCACCTGTATCAAACGCACAGCAAGAAAGCAGAGCTGATGAAACAGCAGTTGTACTAAGACTAGTGGCAGTCACCCCAGAAGCTAAGGCTCTTGTGAGATTGGCAGGATACCTTGCTGAAACAACATTTATGATCAGATATAAAAATATTGCCTGTGGATTTGTGGATATTATAAAATTACCTCAGATGCCAGTTGGTTTAGCATAAGCAAATGTACAAATAGGGAAACAGTCATGATATAAATCTGGTCAATGTTTTGTTTCATAATTTTATGAACAAATCAGGAAGCAGAGGCAACTTCAGATTCATTTTTTTCCATAGATGGAATGTAAATAAAGTTTATAGATCCCTGAATTGTAAAAAATAAGTGAAAGATTTCTGAATGTGTTTAAGTACTGTTAAAAAGGTAACACTTGTGATATGACCTGAAGAGGCTGGGCTCAATGAGCACAGACATATCTGTCTATCTAGAAAGCATGACTGAAACATGGCAGCCTTGTAAAATATTACAACCTTACTAGAATCCCAGCTACGTACTTCTGGAAAGGAAGAAGTCTCAGATGCTGAGTTACCATATATTGACTCAATAAATTCTGATAAATCAGTAAAGTGTGTCTGCTTGTAGACAAGAATTTGTTTAAGATGCTATTTGTTTTTCATGCAGTTCAACTGCAGCAAGTATTTTTCAGCTTGGAAATTTTAAGTGCCTTTAAAGAGAAAATGAGAAACAGTAGATATTGGACCATTAGAGAAAAGTATTAAACAACCTTATCAGATTTTTAGCAGTTGGATTGGCTGGACACTTTCTGAATAAAGTCTTGGCCAGTGTTTCAAATTGTCTGAGTTAACATATAGTGCTAAGAGCTAGAAATAGTTGTATTTTAATTGTTGTCCTCCCTTGTCATTGTTTCTAACAGCTTTAAGGATTTTTGCAGAATTTTATCAGCTGTAGTGAATGATAGATTTTAAAAATATTGTGATGCCCTTATTAGCTTTGTTTTTATGTTTAAACTTCTTATAAATTGGATATTTTTAATTTTTGTTTAGGAACAATGGTTATTATCACCAGCATTTCTGGATGGGTTTATATTATTTGAATCCTGATGATGGCTTTGTTTGGAGTGATGGATCTCCGGTGAGTGGTTTAATTATTCACAGCTGTTATTTTGCATTCTCTGTGTTTCTCAACTGTGTGTGGTGTAGATGTCTGTGTGTAATTTTATGTTTAATCATAATCCTCTCCTGTGTCATGCTCTCTTTAGGAAAGCTTATGAATAGAAATTTAATGGCTTGATTTTTTTTTTTTTTTTGCTAAAAATACTGTTTTTTTTTTTTTAATAAGAAAATGTGCATTAAATTATTGAGAAAGTTAAAATCATGTAGATGAAAAAAAGGATATATGTATATATATATATACATAATTGAGTATATTGAGTAAATATAGTTTATAATAAATATATATATGTGTATTGAGTAAAATACTTCATCATTAGTATTTCTCTTCTTTGATAATTAGCTCTTGATCTGAAAAGACTTACATTCGATGGAGCTGAAGGCAATTTCTTATGCCAATTTCTTATGCCAGCAAAATATATTGATGGAAGTTTACTGTAGAGAAAACTAAAATGCAGGAAAATTAGAATTAGAATAGCAGTATTTTTGTGAGTAAAATTCCAACATTTTTGTTGTGTCTCAGTAATGTCCTACTATTTTAGTCATATAGGATTTATAATTATTTTAATAACACCATGTAGCAAGTATCATCATTGTTGTTAGATGAATTTTACAGAATTTATATCCTAAAAAGATGTCAATATTCTTCCAAGTATGGAAAGAAAATTATCTAAGCTGTGGTCCAGTTGCAATCTGAAAACAAATTTGAAAAGTCAGCATTTCCAGGGGGAAGTTTTGGATTCCTCCTGTCTCAGTTTTTAGACTGACAGTAGGAACAGATTTTAGGTGCTGCATCTTTCCTCTCTCTCTTATTAACTTGCTGTACAGCAGAATCCTCACAAAACCTTTTCTGTCATAGGTGAGGTATGAAAACTGGGGCTTTGGAGAACCCAATAATTATCAAGGAATTGAACTTTGTGCAGAGATCAGTGGTGATTCCAGCATGCTTTGGAATGACAGGCACTGTGATTTTCTATATGGATGGATTTGCCAGATAAGAAAAGGTATTAATGCTTCCTTCTGCATATTATTATAATAAGAAAAGATTCTTGGTTGATTTTTTTTTTCTTAACTTTGAGAAACAAAAATTTTCAAAATGTGTTTATCAGAATGGTTCCCTGTGGAAGGTGAAATATGAAAGTGGCATAAGGATTTGCCTGTTAGAAGAGTTAGAATAAAATGGTCCACAAATCAGTTCACATACTTGAATTTTTATATGTGAAAACGCCCTCCTTTACTTGGCTTAGGTACTTGGCTGTGGTCAGCTAATTGAATCTATAATTGCAAGATGCAGCCTGATTTGGGGATATTTTATTTTACTTTGGCCAGGTTTTCTATTCATGTGTTGGTTTCTTGCAAAGTGTCCTCAAAATCTAATTTTGCATTCTTTTAATTTTCTGAAAACAACAAGACAAAATTTGTAATTTAGGGAATTCTGAATTCCATAAACAGCACATCTAGTTAATACCTTTGAGTATTTTGGAAAATCCTTAGTTAAACTTCTTACCACATTCATATATTGGGAGGGCAGGGTGCAAAATCAAAATGCCTCATTGTGTTATGGACAATAAACTACCAGATCTGCTTTATGTTGGTAAAAGGATTTCTTGGACAGAGAATATTTTAAGTGCCAATATCTATAAGACTGTTCTTACCACAGAGTAAATGGGTAAACCTATACATTGAGAGATTTCCTGTTTTAGAAATTGTTTTCCTGAGATGCTGATGACCTCCATGATGCTATCTCTATCACGCCATAACCAAAACAAATAGGGGAATTCTGTAGAATGTAATCTTCTTGTTAAAAAGAACCATTTAATTTCATGGGAGCATATCCTTTTCCACTGGGATTTTTTCTATGGAATTTTTTAAGAAGCTTTTCTCAGAGAAGATGGAGACAACATCACTCTGGTAGCTATGGCACCATGGAAGAAGATCACCCAGCTTCATTCCTGCTATATCTCTGGTTTAAGCCAGAATTCTTGTATACATGACCTGGGGAAAGGAGGGAGGGAAAGATACGGGGCAGTCTTGATAGTGTTAATGCATTGGGACAGGAGGCTTTCAGCATCCAGTGAATACCAAATATAATTACTTAATTCAGGCAAATTTCAAGGTAGTTTAGAATACCTTGTGCATTAGGGATAGCTTATATTTAGAGCCTCAGGGAATATGAATATGTATTTAAAATTTGCCAAAAATAAGATGGAACTAAGAGGCCACTTAGTTCCCTCTAGATTTTGGTGTTAAATCCATTGCTAACACTAAAATTCAATGTCAAGGGAAAAACTTGCCTATCAGTCATGGTAAACACTTTCTCTTACAGCGGAAAGTGTACAGTCCTAATAAATATACATTTATTTATATTTTTTTTTTTTACAGGAGCAAGTGTAAAGCCTGAACCAACAGAATCTCCTGCACCCAGTAAGTGTTATTGCTTTTACTTTGTGTGTGTGTGTTTAAATGCATTTTAAAAATTTTACTAATGAGAATAGTTGTACCTCAGGAACAATATAATTAGCTTAGTATTTATCTTACAGAGTACACAACTACTGAGGATGGGTGGATTATACATGAAGACAAACATTATTATTTCAGCACAGAGAGTGTTCCTATGGAAAAAGGTCGTGAGTTTTGCAAAAAGAACTTTGGAGACCTTGCTGTCATCGAGAGCGAAAGTGAAAGAAAGTTCCTCTGGAGATATGTAAGAAAAATTACTAATATTATGGAATAAATTATCCAGGGCAAGTGATTGTGGGCATAAAACATTTCAACCTGTTGTTCTCCCTACAAGTCTTATGAAAGTGAAGTCAGTGAAATTCCGATAACATTAAGGCAGATGAAAATGAAGAACAAATCCAAGTCTTTTTAAAAATGGTTTCCTATCTGAGACAGGGTCAAGATTTTTTTATAGAAGTAAGCACAGTAACCATTAAAGAAATCACTGTCCACTTTTAAATTATGCAACATGGCTGTTAAACCATGTTATCAGAGAATTACAGAATCATAGGGTATCCTGAATTTGAAGGGAACCAAAAAGATCATCAAGTCTGTTATATCTACCTGCAACTGCTTATGTGTTAAGGTAAATCTTAATGCTTTATTTTAATTGATCTGTGGCTTCATTTTAGCAAGAAGTATTATAATCTTGAGCCACAGTTCTGTAATGCAGGTGAGTTAACTGAAAGTAAAGGTCAACAGAAAAACTTAAAGTATTAAGTAGCAAATCAAAACCAGGTATTAATTTACATGCAACTCTCAGAAGACTGGCTTTTGAACTTGTCAGTGTATCTGAGATGTAGCCTACCTAGCAACCTCTTTTTGGTCCTCAAATTTGCCCCTTTGCCTCCTCCTATGGATTATAATTATGAGGGAAAAACTTGAGTCATGGATTATGGGCAAAGATTTTTGAAATGACGTTTCCTAGGTGACTGGGGGCTAGTTATCTGTTTGCTGTCTTGAGACCCACTTCTTTAAATCATTAACTAATATGCTTAAAAGTCAGATTTGAACTACTTAAATATTTTCCTGATGTGGCTGAAAAGTGTCAGTGGGATGGCACAAGAGCCTATATTAATTGACATCCAAACTGAAGGAGGGTTTGTTTCTTGCAAGGTATTTGTCATATGACATCTGCCACAGAGGCTGCACAAGAGTTGATGATTTCACCAAATTTCAAATAAGAAATGATGATATAGTAACCAAGCTTTTTGGCCAACGGTGAAGTTGTCAGAGGAGTCACCTGTGAGCTACTTTAACTTCAGCACTGTAGCTAGAGAATATAGCAACTCATAACCCCTGTTAATAGATAGTTTATTACTCATTATTAAAATAACAGATTTCTGTGATTAAAAAGAGGAAGTGTATACAATTTTAATCGTTATATTCTAGATCTTGAAAAACGGCAAAGAGGATTCATATTTCATTGGTTTACAACTGAGTGTTGATCAAAAGACAAGGTAGGTCAATGAGAACCATCAAGCTTGCATTGTGCTTTGAAATCAACAAAGAAGAAATCTACTGAGCAGAGAAAAAAAGATGAAATGCTTGTATGAAACTGTGACCTCTCAATGTGAATGAGAATGTTCTTATGTTTTTGCTCTGAATTCCCTGGGACTGGTATTTCATGCTTGATGGTTTTGCTTATGAAGGTTGTAAAATGTATTCTGTATTAAATATATCACAGTGCATCATTATAACCCGTCCCATTTAATCCATTTTATTTTGAATCCCTCTTCTGTTGTTACGCACACTCACCCTACTAATAATACTGTTATTCTATATTTTTTATAGAATGAAAAAAGCTTGATTTGAATTTTGCCCTGATCTGTTGACTGCCTTGCCCATACTTCAGAAAAATATAGCTAATATAAGGAATTTTTTAAAAATAAAAATTCCCTGTTGATACTAGTGAAATTTTTTCTTTAAGAAAGGATCAAATCCTTTTATAGTGACCATAAGATGAAGATGTGCTTAAGTGAAGTAGCTGGTATGTGTGTCTAAAGACATAAAGAGCTCTCTGGGCATCTCTGTCAGTTGCAGTCTAATAGAAATATATCTTCACATTAATATTTGATTGCCTGGCTATATTTTTTTCTTGACAGTTTAATCTACATTGATGTACAACTTTTTCAGAATTTTTCTTTTACCTTGTGGGGAGGGAAAATTGTCACAGGAATTGCCTTGTAGGTGGTTTGTCATGACCTCACAATTTTTCCTCTGCATGGGGGAATGATCAAACATTTGGCTAGTGTTATGACTAAAATCTCTTATTTCTGTAATAGGCAAAGTGAATGTATGACTTGGTGAGAAATGGCGAGCACCTGGGCTCCCTCATGCTGAAATGCTGTCTGGCTTTCATGTTGGCCTAAATGGTGATTTTGGGTATTATTCCATCAGCTTCAAATTGTCATTGTGTTGTATAAATCCAGAGGAAGCACGGCTTCAACACATAGAATATGTCTTTGCACAGAGTAAGTTTAGTGCAATTAACAGGGAGGCAAATTGGTCAAACACCTTAAACTCTGAACAGCTGTATTAAACCTACTGCAGAATAACTTTTTCTAACAGGGAAGCAATCCTACTTATATGTTAAATAAGTGTTTTGTTGAATTGTTTTTCTTAAGCTGGATGGATGGCACACCAGTGAATTATTTGGCATGGGCACCACATGAACCTAACTTTGCAAATAATGATGAAAACTGTGTGGTCATGTATAAGAATTTAGGTGAGTTCTGTGTCATTGTTCCTGAATTTCACTGTTTGTGTGTTTGTGTCATAACTTTTTTCTTCCGAGAGGTGAGAGGTACCCATTCTCTTCTCCTATATTTTTTTGTTGTTGCTGTTCTTTCATAAAATGTTGTAGTAGAAGACCATACTATTAGAAGACCATACTATCCTAGGACTTAGTACTCCTGTGTTCCTGTGTTTACCTGAAGTCTAACATGAGGAAGCTCTAATTAATGTCTTTGGTGACGACTGCTATACAACTGTTTTATATTTTTTTATTAAAATTGTCTTAATATACCACTACAAAAATGATATCTCTCGTACCTATTTCTACACTGCTTCCAACACTGTAATTACAGTGTGTATGAAGTGGTGTATTTATCCTAGATGCTGTTACACAATGAAAATAAACTGAGAGACTGTGAGGATTTGATCTTGTCTCTCAACTTTTTTTTTTTTTGAATGAATGAAATTATTTTTGACTTAATGCTGACTATGGTGTCATACAGTTCCCCATTTATCTTACATTCAGGATTTTGGAATGATATAAACTGTGGTTATCCAAATCCCTACATATGTGAAAGGCACAACAGTTCCATAAATTCAACAGTTCCTCCAACAACAGTTTCAACTCCAAGAGGATGTCATGCAACTTGGCTTTCCTTTCAGAACAAGGTACCATAACAAATAGAGAGCATGTTGTATGTTTGGCAGAACATTAAATAGAAAGCAAAGGAATGATTTAATAATACTGTTTCTTATTAGAATAAAATATTATTTGTTCCAGAGAGCTGGTTGATGCCTACGTGCTTTGCTTTGTTTGCCCATCCACTATTTTGCTTTTTAACACTTCATTAGAAGTGGTTTATAAGCATATTTAGTTGTAGTTTATGAGAGTCATTCTCTAATCATCTCTTTAAACCTTTTGATATGCTTTTCTTAAAGAATTTAGAGAGAGCTCTTGAAGTATTGACACTTTGATTGTAACCAAATCATGATGTTCTTTCACTAATGAATATATTTTGTCTTTCGTGACTTTAACACTGTGATATGTTTTATAGAGTTAAATAAAAAGGAACAGCAAAAACCAGGCAGACTAATATCAGTCATGTAGAATTTACCAATGTTAGTTTAACTGTCTATAAAAGTCAGTTTTGCTTATTTTTATTTAGCAATTTCAGATCAAATCTATTTTATATCTTGTTTAGCAAAACATTTTCTTGAAACATTACATTTTATGTAGAAAGTGGACCAGCACAAAAAGCTTGCTTTAAGTTAAAGTGTCTTTTTTCTAGACAAATCTGTTATTTTACTGCCTTTTCTCCATCCTGCTTTGCTTGAAGCAGTGATTTTCAGTCTGTAAGAGATGTTGGAGTAAAGATAATATATGGAGAATTTGTTCATGTTTTAGTGTTACAAAATATTTGGATCTACAGAAGAAGAACGTGTCACTTGGCATGCTGCACGAACAGCTTGCATGAATTTAGGTGGAAACCTGGCCACTGTCTCTAATGAACAAGTGCAAGGTACTGTGATTAGTTCTGTAGCAACTAGATGAAATGGCACTTAATCTTTCCAGGATGCCTGTTGTATGTGTATAAATATGGGCAGCATTTGAATGATGTTTGCACATCTGATTTGGGTTCCAAAATATACAATATTTAGAAATTTACAGTGAAATCTACACATGAACCTACAGAATTCTGATGTTGGCTTAGATATGCGTGTATATTATCTTGGCAGCCAAAGTAATGCTTTGTCTGCCAGCTGGACCCAGCACGATCCATTCCAAGTGATGTAGTTTCACTAGGTGGCATTAACTCGCTGCATGTCTTCCATATTAACTCAAGCAGAAAACCTATGGGTAAGAATTTACTGTCTCTGGGCAGTCTAGGGCAGAGGTTTGACTGCTAATACATATACCCACAACTCACCACACAGATGTTCTTCTTTTCACTAGAGAAGCTGGTTTTAATGATCACAAGAGCCACATCGGTGACTGGGGGAGATGAGCAGGGGGAAATTACCCCATGTTTCAATAAACATGCCACACATACAAATTGGGAAAGATTTTGATAGATGGTAGTAACACCCTCTTTTAAGCAATGCTGTTTTTTACTTTTATATTGCAGTGATGAGAAACAGATGCTGCATACCACAAACTGTTTGTGAACTTAAAAGATTTTGCTGAAAAATCAACTACTGTAAAACAAGTCATTGTTGAAGTCTGAGCAATTAACAAGTTTAAATTTAGATTGCTAACATGACTTTAGCACTACTTCCATTTTCCACATGTGAAGACATGAAGAATCAGATTTTCACTTTTCAAACATAGATAAGTCCTTATCTGACGTAAACTGCAGAAAAGGTTTCTCAGGTGGTTCATGCACAGGGCTTGAATTCTAGATAAGAGAGAAATGACCAATAAAGCTATTAGCACAATACTATTGTTACTACTGACAAGATATAAAGGCTTGAATTCCTGTTACAGTTTCTGGCAGACCAGCAATATTAACATTTGGCAAATAAATCTATAGGTCTTATTCCTGGAAAGGTAAGTAAGATGCATTCATTTTAAAAGACTAAAACAAGGTGAATGGTTGATCGAGCAGACAGTAATGTAAAGAAGTGTGAGCTCTTAATGTTGAATAGCAATTGGCAAAAGCCGTGATACGTTAATTTTAGCACAGTGTTTGATATGCTCTGGTTTGGTGGGTTGATAAATGCCAGCTGACCTAGCCTGCTCTGTTTTTGAGCTAGCCACACTAAGATGCACAAGCACCTTCCAGGACTGTGCAAAGCTGTGGTAATTGATTCACTTGTGATCGTTCTGTTGAAACTCATTTTAAAGAATCTATCTTGTGCATTCTACTCCCTGTTATGGCAGTGCAGGCTGTTACCCAGGTATTCCATTGTAAGAGGAAACACATTTGCTGTTACAGCTGCAGATGCACAAGTGGTTGGTGCTCAGTTGTGTTGTCTGTATGATGCCAGAGTGGTATAACCACACTGGTGGGATTATCAGAAATGTGTGGAATCTGTGTGGCTTTATATTTCTAAATCAATTGTAGGACTGGGATTTAAAAAAGCCTTGAGACATTTTAAAAAGCATTCCTGCCGTGATTTCAGGACTCATCTCTGTGCCAGGTTAGATACTTAGCTGAAGTATTTAGCACAAAGCAACAGCTTTATATGTGATTCCCTGTTTATTAAACTAAAAAGTCAAGTCTTTTCATCTTACCTGTTTGTGTCGTCAACAATAAATTGTTCTGTATTTCAGAAAAATACTTAAATTCTCAGATGCCTTACACCTGGGTTCAATTATCCTTTGTTAAAAGTAATTTTTTTTTTCTCTCTTTTTTAAAACTCTAGCTTTCCTCACCTTTCATATGAAAGATTTTGTTTCGGACACATGGATTGGATTAAATGATATAAATCATGAACTGAGGTTCCTCTGGACAGATGGAACAGGAGTTTACTTTACAAACTGGGCCAAAGGTTTTCCATCAGGACATATGGGTTTATACTCATATGATGGCCAGGTAAATAACAATCACAAACTGTCCACTGAAATTTGATTTTAGATTACATGTAGGCATTTGCTGGGCTTTGAGGCATGTTACTGCTCAATGTCCTAGTTTCTTGATTACTATGATTACTTACGTATCTAAAGAAGTTAAGAACAGCACTGTCCTCACTGTTATTTTTCTTTTTTTTTCATTCCCCCTGCCCTGCCCCAAACCTGGCATTTTTAAACTATTATTTAAAGTGTTTTACATGGTGCTACATATTTCACTGATAAAATAGTTAATTACAGTCCTTCTTACACATGTCATGCACAAATCCAAATAGAGTGAAGGGCTCTGAGCCCTTGGGAAGTTGCTGTATTAGCTGTTGATTAGCATGGATGTTTCATTGCACAAAACCATTTGTAAACAAAAAGCCTTCTGCATTAGTCACTCTTCATTCAAAATGTGCTAGCATGAATTCTAGCCATTGAGTCCATGTAAGAGAAGCTGAAATGTACAGCACACTTTAAGGGTGGTACGTGGCTGACTGAGCACAAGCATTTCTATTTTTGCTGTTTGTGTGGTATTACAGCTTACAACGATAGATTTAAATTAGGAACTGATATATCAGAAATCTACTGCCCATCGAGGGTCTGTGGGTTTTTTTTTTTTTCTTTTTTTTCCCTGGGGCAAAGTTAAACACTCTTTTCTACAAAAGTTGATTTAATTTCTCCTTAACTTGTGGCTTTCCTTCTCTCCATGCTGTATGCCCGGAGATGGGAGGATGCCAGAATTTCTTTGGTTTGCCTATTCACCCCAGTGTTGTGCAAGATAGAGCAACTTTAAGAAATTTGAGAAGTGCAAGAGGAACAGAAACTCCACATCATTAAAAACTTATACTATTCAATATTACGAGGATTGGAGAATAAAGCTACAGTATTATTTTTGTCTGAAAAAGTAAAAGGGGGACAAAAGTTTCTTATTTGCATTTTCTAGTTATTTCTAATTGATTTTGTATCTTTTTGCCCCAAGGCTGATTGTGTTGTCATGAGAAACAATCCTGTTAAGGAAGCAGGGAAGTGGGCTGATGAGAGTTGTGATAACAACAGAGGATATATATGCCAAGTTAATGCAGGTACTTACTTGTGTTTTCTATTAAAATATAATCAAAACTCATGAGTTTTCAGGCTTTTGCTTGGTTTTTAAGTGCTGGTTTTCAACATCATTTCACCCTCAATTAAAATACATCCACCAATTGTTTTTCAAGCAGGAACACAGGGGTCATATTTGTCAGACCAAAGGTCCAGTTAAGGACTGCTCTCAGCAGACCCTTCCCAATAACTGCCATGTTATTAACTTCCTGAGCTAGAATGTGTGTCTGCACCTTTGTGCTTAGTATGAACCTTAACATGATATTTGTTGCATGATTTTGTCTGCCATTTTCTGAACTTGTTGACTTTCAGAACACATCCTGAAAAATAATGAATTGTACACATAGCATGAACTGTCTGGTGTGAATGTTGTTCATCCACATTGAACTTGAATTAATTTACCTCTAGAAAGGAAATTAAAACCAGTGAAAACCTGGATTTAAATATCAGATTGATTTTTAAGGGCTGGTCTGTTTTGGACTTTTCCTTTTCTCTGGCAAAAAATGAAAAATCTGACCAAAACAGCCAATCTCTGCAAAACACTTTTGTCGAAGAAAAAATAGTAAAGAAATTGTGACCTACGCTAATCCATTTCAGTAATACTGGGTTATACATAATGCTCTTTTACTCCGTGTCACAGGTTGCTTTAATTAGCTCCTTTCAACAGTTCTGCACTTGACTTTTATTACTGATGCTGGCTTAAAGAATAGCACATCCAACCCATGCTGGTTGGGGCATATGAAATCAAGAAAAGAGTCAGGTTGCTTCATCCTATTTGCAACTGCAGTCAAATCATAATCAACTTTAAAAAATATGTGAGCATTTATCCCTCCTTTATTTTGCAGATGCTGAGCTTCTCCCTTCTACAAGTACAGACCCATCGAGCATTTTCCGTTATGGTAACAGTAGTTATTTGTTCATCCATACCAAAATGAAATGGGAGGATGCACGAAATAACTGTAGACGTGATCAGTTTGATCTTTCCAGCATCTTAGACCCCTACAGTCATTCGTTCCTGTGGCTAAAGTTATTAAAGTATGGGGTGCCCATGTGGATTGGACTTAACAGTAATGTGGTAAGAACATCAAACTGGCTGAATGTGATGCTGCTCCTCTTATGGACAGCTCAGAAAATGCAAAGTCTTATTATCTTGTTTTACTTTTAGCTTATTAATTTACATCTTGGTCCTAAATACTTTTATGTACTGTCAGATTTATGGGTTGGGATCTCTCCTCTCCCATTACTCTGATTAAATTGTATATAGTAGAGATATTTTTCACACTTGTTTTATGACATTAAACTCCATTTATTCCAAACAATACATTTTACTTTCCAAACAAACCAATTTATATTCCAAACAATATATTTTAGGCTGGCATTTGGAAATATTTCTTTGTATAGATGGTGCAACATTTGCTTTTTGAGATAAATCCACAAATGTTAAGATGTACAGTGAAAATCACTTACTTTAAAGAACAATATTTAAGTTTCAGAAATAGTTAATTGGTTTACCTCATTTTATTTTACTTGTCTGCCCTGCCCTAGTCCTTTGATACTTACTAGATATTAAAATGCACTACCTTTTCTGTTTGGTACAGGTTGCATTCCCTCCATTTGGCTGAGCACATGAAATAAATAGAAATTAGTGAACATAATACACTTCTTCTTAAATAAATAAAACATTCCCCAAACGTACTCAACTGAATGATTCCACTGAATTCACAGTCTTCGGTGGGAGATAATTCAGTTTTTAAACTTAACTTTAAATTAAAAAAAAATTACATTTCTTGAAATGTGGGGGAAAACAAAAATTATTCATCAGAATTTCACTCCTAAAAATATTTATATGAAATGATTGCACCCAAATTAACAGTTTTGTTAAGTTCAAAATTAATTCAATGTCACTTCCTCTGCATTTCCTTTTGCTGAAAAGAATTTGTTGCTCTGCTGTATTTCTCAATGAACAGCTGCTTGTCACAACATAAATTTAAAAATCTGAGCAATTTGCATTTGTTATCGATTTCTAAATGAAAACTTCTTGCACAAGCATCTACACAGACATTTGACTAACAAAGAAATGGTTAATGCTTAGGGTTTAATCATTCCTGTTGTTTTGTGTTTAGACTAATGGACGTTATGAATGGATTGATAACTGGAGAATGAAGTATACTAAATGGGCTGAAGGGGAGCCAAAGCAGAAAATAGGCTGTGTCTATCTAGACGTTTCTGGAGCCTGGAAGACAGGATTCTGCAATGAAAGTTACTTCTCTGTTTGCAAAAAGAATGATGGTAAGAACTTGAATCAAACCATTATAATTGCAATGATGATGTGTTTAGAATTCATTGTGCTGGGTGGTATGCTAATATGTATTTAGATGCTGTGTTTCATTTCAAGAACTAAATAGATTAAATGATTAAAATTTAACTGGTTTGAATGGGGCTGCTTTAAAATGAAGGGCAACACTTATCACCAAACTAGATTGACTGTGAATAGCCATCACTTTACATTATTAGTTATTTATATTCATTTCAATTTTATTCCGATATTGTGTAAGCATGCAAAACCAAAAATCTTCAAAAAGAGTAGAGCTCAACTTAAGAATTTGTCAAAAGATAATAAAAGTATTTCCTGCCCTCTCTCTCTCCCCCACTCCCCTTCCTTCCTTCCTTTCTTCCTTCCTTTCTTCCATCTTTCTTTTTGACAGTTCAAGCTCCCACTGAGCCCCCTCAACTTCCAGGAAAGTGCCCTGAATCAGAAGGACACCAGTCATGGATCCCTTTTCGAGGTCATTGCTACTACATTGAATCTTCATCTACAAGAAACTGGGCCCAGGCATCTTTGGAATGTCTTCGTTTGGGTAAGTATCTTCATTCAAAAAGCACATCTTTCCGATGTGCTTTTCCTCCTGTGGGAAGCTGAACATGTGATGTGCATTTTGTGACTTTGAGGATGATCCAACTGTTGGCCCACAGCACAGTTCAATCCAATTATTGCCTTAATTTTGAGGAGATGGAGCTACTCTCTACCTCTGGCATGCATTGCCTTTCATGGCACCAGGCATTAGAACTGTGTGGTTTGCAGTGAAGATCACTAAAATGGAAACTTGGTCCTTTGACCCTGCTAGGAGGTAGTCGACCTCATCTGTAGCAATCTTGTTTTAATGGCATTTTTAACATTTGCATTTCCAATCTGATTTGCCCCTTGATTATTGCAGTTTTATGCCACCAGAGTGAAAAAGTTACAGCTGTCTAGGCTGGATAATGTATTAGCTAGGGCTGTTGTTTCGTTCTTGCAACTTCCTTCTCTGGAAAAGCGATGTACAATTCATTATGCCAGACTTCACGTGTCAATAGCATTGGTGGCTATAGCATCGGTGGCTAAGTGACTTAGGTGTTTAGCCTCCTATTAAAGTATGCAGAGACCTTGTTAATTCAGTCAGTGGAACTAACTACAGATTATTCTTCACCAGAAATATATTTTGACTTTTGGTCAGATGAATTGCACACAAAATGGGTTGCGTAGGTCTCTGCTGGCAATAAACCTACCAGTCAAACCCTATCAAAGCACAGACACTGGAGCTGGATAAGAAGAATCTCACTCTTCCTGCTGGTAGTCAAGTTCTTTCTTGGGTTCTCAGGAATTAGTACATTACCAGCTTTAGTTTGAGAAACTTGAATTTCTGAGTATTTAGTTTGAGAAACAGTATTTCTGGGGGAAGTTAAAGTTTTGGTATGTGTTCTTTAAATCTTACTATATTCTCCACATCAAGATTTGCATAACATTTAGATGAAGACATAGCCCTCCTTTTGGACGCTCTAACAGTTTTATGGCATTCCTATTATGTGGCACCCAAAACTGCACGCAGTGCCTGAGGTGAGGCCACACCAGCACAGAACAGAGCAGGACAATCTCCTCCCTCCCCCAGCTAGCTACTCTGTGCTCGATGCACCCCAGGGTACGTTGGCATTTTGGCTACCAGGGCACTCTGCTGGTCATGTTCAACTTGCCACCATGTCTTGAGTTTTGTGCTTGGACGCTTGGACTGACGCTGTCCTGCGACAGCGCTAGGAAGGACCAGAACAGGATGTCCCTTTTTCCTGAGTCCATAATTTCAGTTCTTCCCTTTCCATTGTGCCTCTTTGCCCCTCTGGGCTTGTGGGGAATGACCTTTGATGGCTCCTTTGATGGCTCTGGAGTAGCCAAAGAAGGGTACTATTTGGGGTTCTCTCTCTGCCCTTGTCTCTCCTCCGTGCTCCTTTGTGGATGTGCAGAGGATCTTTTTACAACAAACTTAACAGTAAACAAACATCTGAATCATTCAGCAAAAGAGGAACCAGTAGAAAAACATGAAGACTGTAGTGAAAAAAGAGGAACATTCCATGTTCTCCTATATTTTGCTGTCCCTACTTGCACTCTGGGTTTGGTTTGCAGTTGGGCATTTTCCAGTTGTATCTTGTGCATAGTAGAATTCCGAACCGTAGTAGAATTTAACACTAGCTCAGCAGTGATCCAAATTATTTCTACATTTTCACTCTCTGTAACTGTGCCTTCCTTATCTGAGGAAAAACACCTTCAAAAATTCAAGAGCCCAGTCAAACCAGCGGATTGTCAAACACAGCTGTTGCTGTACCTATTGACTGTATTCCAGTTTCACACAGGAAAAAAGTGAAGATGCACTTTACTCAGTGTTTAATGCCACTCCACACAAAGCTGTGTAGCTCATTCTCTCTGCTGGCACACTGCAGGCTCCATGCTATGACCTCTTATCTTTGCTAGAGCATCAGACAGAATGAATCATTATAGCAGAATGCCTAGTGTTGCATGTGGATGACTAACAAGGTATTACACTAACTGGACAACAGATGATCAAAATGATCTTTCTTTTTCTGATGGCTATAGTCAGAATGTAGGAAAATAAACAAGACCTGGCTGAAGAGTTACACTAATGATTGTGCTTCAGAAAGCCAGCAAGTGAGCTATATGTGATCTATACATAGCCTCAGAAAACATTTAATCATCAATATGTAAAGTTATATTGCACACAAACTGAAAGAATAGCTACTGTTTACTAAAAACTTGTAATTTTGTTTAGAGACTTACAGTAAAACATCGGTAGAAATTTATACTGGATAACATTTTGGCCTGTTGCATTTTTCCTCAATTTGTTAGCTGCGTTGCTATTTCCCAGTGAATGAGGAAACAGTGCTAGTGCAATGTAATGAGAATGGTAAGGAATACAAAAGCAGCAATACAAGCTTGGAATTTGGCACAGATAATCAGTAGTAAAAATCAGACTGACATCTCACAGGATAACAAGAATGCATTCCACTATGAAACTTATGTCTCTAAGAGATTTTTATTCTCTTTGGATGTTGCAGGTTCCTCTTTGGTATCAGTTGAAGACTCGGCTGAAGCCAGCTTTCTGACATACACCATTGAACCACTTGAAGGAAAAACATCAACATTTTGGACAGGAATGTACAGAAATGTGGATGGTAATTTGTTTTCATTTGACATCTTTTTGTTTGGTGAATAATTGTCACAACTGTGTTTGACATGGAGGTTTAAAATTTCATGTTATACTTCTGTAATAAATATCAAGGGAAATTAGAAAATATAGTAGGGTCATGAAATGAAACCAGTCAATTGTAATCAAGTAGTAACCAATAATGTATAACAGAAAGACCATGCTCAGAAAGTTAATCTGGAAGCAAGAAAAGTACTTCACAACAAAGTGAAGCTCGCAGGTGTGTATAGCAGAGCGTAGACAGGACCATGTTGGAAGTGAAATGAAGGTTAAATGGTTCTCAAATGGAGAGGCTCTGGGCTGATGCGTTTGTCACTCCAGTTTTAGAGCCATGTTTCTAACATTCTAACATTACCTCCTGTCTTTGGAATCACCATCCTGAATGACTAATCTCCCATCTTTAGTTAAGACTGGCCTTCAAAACTTTGCTTTGAAGCTGGCATTGTTTTAGTCTTCAGAATTGTCTTCAGCATAACTTTTTGTATTTTCTGCCTCACTGTCAGAAAGAGAATGAAAGGCAACAGACAGTAGGCTACTTTAATGAAATTACTGCTTATAAAAATAAATTTGCTTCTTACTGTTTATTCATTAATAAAAATAATATTCAGTTACATAGTTATTTCTGTCTAATGACAGAATAATAACCTGAAGGTTACTTTAGTTTTGTGCTACTTGAGCTAAGACTCCAGTTTAACAATGCCAGAGACAGGACTGCAGAATGGTTCACAGTACTGCTTGTTTGTTTGTTTGAGTTTGGGAGTTTTTTTCCCACCATTGCCTGCTCAAACACTTCAATACACCACTTGAGGGGAAGAAAAGTATTACATTATCTGAATCTTAGCCAGGAAACAGGAAAGTTGTCATTAGAGGAAGAAAGAATTTGAATAATAACTTATAAGTTATTGTCACATCAAGAAAAGCTGAGATTTACTGATGTGATTAATTGATGCATAAAATAGTTTTTGAAAGTAGTTCTAGAGTAGGTGCAGAACAATACAGTTCCTACAGCGATCATAAACGTGAGAGCAGCTTCAGCAGGTATATGCCATTATATAGCTAGTGATTAGGTAGTGATTTCAGTGTAATGATGTTTAATGATTGTATCAAATATCAAACACTGGCAAAAAAAGGCAGGTATCTAAAACTAAAATGAGTAAAAAAAAAAAAATAAGACTTATAAGAATTAAACAATTTCCATGCTTAATCTAACGATTTGCTTGTCTGAGTACAAATTAAAAGTCACATCGGACACATTTATTCTAAATAAATAACACTATTAAAAGAAAGTTTAAAAAAAAAAAAAAAGGAACAGGAAGGATGAAACAGAAAGTCCCAGCATACTTGAACAACAATGATCACAAGATTTTTTTAAGCAGATCTTCAGAAATGAGAATTGTGTGTGTAAAGTCACACAATTGTGTGGGCAAACAAAAAAAAAAGTCACACAAAAGTGTGGGAAGGAGCAGAAATTGAAAAACAAATTTGAAAAAAATAGAATTAAAAAGACTTATACGGGGGCTTTGAAAATAATTATAAAACCTCTCTACATATTACTGAAATAAAGAACATTTTTTGTGAAGGTAAATTATGTGTTTATTTCAGTCATTTCTATAAGCTGAATTAAAAAATGATGCTACACCAGTGCAATAAATTGTGGGAACTTCATAACTTTATAATTTTATAAGCCGGATTGGTCTGCAATTTCCCCCAAATTGATGTTTTATCACTGGCATAATAACTCAAGAGCAACCATGATGTGTCAGGCCAAAAATCTAAATATTCTAGTGGCCTGTCTCCAAGAGTTACCACAAGATTTCTTAGAAAGGCAACAAATGCATAAGAGGAGTCAAAGACGGAAATAAATGCTATCTTGTTTCTTTCCATGTTCAATGTTTCCCATTTAGGAGAATGGCTGTGGCTAGACAACACGGCAGTGAATTTTGTCAACTGGAATGTAGGAGAACCTTCCCCTCAACAAAATGAGCACTGTGTCGAAATGTATGCAAACTCTGGGTACTGGAATAATAACTATTGCTCTTCCTACAAAGGCTATATTTGTAAAAAGCCAAAAAGTAAGTGCTACATTTATAAATTTGTTTTATGTATGGAGTGCACTAGTGCACTATTCTTGTGCACTAGTATTAGTAGATGGCTTTTACACACAGTGAACGTCAACTGGGTGTTCTGTGTTTTTACAAATGCCAACGGAAGCATATTTGCATACCACCAGAAAGAAAGACTAACTCTTGCCAGAAGGAATTGCAGACTAGTGTTCAGATCCCTCAGATTTGTTTTGAAAAGACTGTTTTACATATTAACTGTTCCTAGCATAGACACTTTACAAGATTGCCTGTCCTGTATTGATAATTGTTCAGTAATCATATTGTTAATAACATGCTTTGCACACACAAATTAGTCTCATCTCTTTGAAAATATGTTTCTTGGGGAATCCCTTCTTCTCAGCACAGGGAAAACCCTTAGCTTATTTCCCTTTGGCAGGCTCATGTGTGTACTATTTACGAGTACGAAGCGGTGCTTCTGTGAACTGACTGTTCACAAATTGTGAATTAACAATTTTGGACCTTTTGTCTCTATGTTGTCCTGTTTTGAGATGATGAATAAATGAAAAGCCAAGCATAGCTTGAATGTACTACACTGGAAGTGTCCTGAAATAACAGAATGTGCAAATTTGGCAGTAAGGGTATCCAGTGCGTACATTTTCATAGAAGTCATGCTAATCATTTCTTACAGCATATTACAGTATCAAAAATCTACAGTTAGCAGCTGAAATATACCCACTTCCTCTACAAGACTGGAAATGAGAGAAGTTTCTGTTATTCTTTCCATAAATTTGCTCTCATGCCTATTTTTCCGGACTTACTCAGATACTTGTAATAATGACTGTATCTTACACAAAAAATACCACAGAACTGTCAAATATAGCCAACCATGCAGATTTTACTTATCTGTCTTTTTACATTGTGATTGAAACATATAAAGGCAATTTATTTTCATACTTTAATTGAAATAGTCTTAGTGGTAGATAAAAAGTGTTACAACCAATGGCCACCATTCCTTTTTGACCATTCAGTGCTCCTCTTTGTGCTGGCACTGTTATTCACCTGTTTCAATACTGAGTCAGTTCAAGGACAGTAAGCAGATGGAAGACAGTTACTCAGTTACTTTTTTTTTTAGGACTCACTTCAGCCAGTCTTGAGCTGGAATGCTGTGGTTTCAGCAAAACACCAGTGTCAGCGCAGGACTCTACACAGCTGGGTCCCTTGCTCAGGGGCAGGACTCAGTTGAGTCTTATGGTGCTATAGAAATGCAGCTTGGGTTGGCAGAATTTTGCGAAACTATGTTAGTGCTCCATTTGCAGTGTTGAAAAGACGCAGTGAATAGCTAACTGGAGTGTTAGAAGCATCATTTTATGTAGTTGCATTTGCTGTGCCTTGCTATGTTTGCTGTTTTCTGAAGAGGCTGCAAATGCAAAGCTGTGATTGAAGTTTTCTTGTAAAATAGATGCTATTTGCTGTTCCATTTATTGAGGTAATTTTTACCATAGCAATTTGAAATTCTGTAGCTGGTTTATTACATGAATAATGTAACTTTGTTTTGTAAGTAAGCAGGTACTTCAAAGAAGTTTTCCACAGTTCAACAGGTGCTAGTTGACTGTGCTACAAAATAGTGGCTAGGAATATTATGTTCATTGCATCTCACTCACTTCTTAGAAATAGCAGATTTGTACCAGTAAATATAATGTTTGTTTAACGTGTAGGTGAGTTTAAAATGCAGTCATTTCTTGGCAAAACTCAACCATGATTTGCATAATACACATGATCAGTGGAACATCACACTTGGTCAGCTAATAATTTTTGGCTGAAAAAATATCTAGGTTATTATATTCCACATTTTTTTTTTTTTCAGTCAAATGAAGCGATGCAGCCAGAGGATTATTTCCCAAATGTAAATTATTTCCTCCTCTTTCCTTCCAAGACTGTCTTTCACACTGTGATTTCAGACAGAAGGTAGCATTATTGTCACAGAATCGCAGAATGGTTGAGATTGGAAGGCACCTCCTTAGCCAAAGATCTGGAAGCATCCAAATAATCACGTCTAGTTTTACTTTAAAGAGCTAGATGTACAGCAATGTTGGTTTGTCTCTAAATGTTAAACTAGTTGTGCTGACAGTCCAGCAGTGTTTTGGAAAATCTTTGGAAGCAAAGGTTGTTGGATTATTAATTAAATCAGGCAATATAAGTGAGGAGGTTGGTAAAACTATTTAACTTCCAGGGTTCACCTTCATCAGAATGAAACATGATGCATTGATTCAAGATTTTAGCTGTGTAATGATTTTATGTCCACATAGCAAAGTGTGTATTTAATCTTTTATAATTACCTACTTTTCTCAGCAAGCCAAATTTCATGGTCCAAATATTTAATTTTAAATGGGCTACAGACATTTTAGTTTGGAGCTTCTAATAGTTTATATAAACACATACATAAGAGACAATAGCACAATAATCATCATGTTGTGACTTTTGACAGGTATGCGTAGCTTTGTGTGCTCTGAACCAAGGTGTATGTAGCATTTAGAGATCTGTATGACCATACATTTCTCTGAATATGATTTTCACTATGTTCCAAATAATGTAATTATAATATAAGCATAAATAACAGAAAAAAACAATAATAACATCATTCTTTTTCAATGTTTTGAAATGCCAGCAATTGAAATACTGCCATCAGCTGAGATGCCACCAGCTGAAATGCCTACAAAGGGTAAGGATGTTTTCTTTCAGACAAAATCTTTTCCAGTGTAATATCATAAATAAAATAAATCTTATTCTGTATTATATATCTTACATTTTCTGATGTATCTGAGTACCAGATCTGTTTCCTATAAGCGTATTACTACCTATTGGCATACAATGTACTCATGCATTGTTAGCCTTTTAAAATCAATTAATTTTATGCTATTATATTTTTCTCTAATTATTTTGAAGCAAATTAAACACTGTCTTCAAACATAGTGAAAAAAAAAGCTTCCAATGTTCAGATAGAAATGTAGAACAACCTCTTGATTTCTTTGTATTTGTTTTCAGCAATGACAAAGGATGAGAGGGCTCCTACTCTAAGCCATGGAAAAACAGGAGTTGTGGTTATTGTTGTCATCCTCATCCTAGTTGGAAGCAGCCTTGTGGGCTATCTCTTCTACAAAAGAAGAAAGAATCGTTTGTCAACGAATGACAGCTTTGAGAACAATTTGTATTTTAACAGTGATGCAGTTCCTGGAACTAGTGACACAAAAGATCTTGTGACCAACATAGAACGGAATGAACATGCAACACTGTAATGTAATAAAATGAAATGTAATGTAATATGTAATGTAAAATGTAATGTAATAAAATAAAATGTGCCTTGTTTTAATAAAATTATGCAATTACAATTAAGCCAAAGCTATTTTTTCATGTGCAAATACTATATCAACCAGTTTCAGTGTGTGCATAACATTACGTAGAGCAGTGTCTTTATTCTGTAACCATTTTATGTTATGTAAGATTTCAGACCTCATGATCTGAAGACCCACACTGCATAAGAGATAATGCTAACGAATTATAAATGGAACAATAGAAAAGGTTGCAATAATGAAAGTGAAATTTAGGTAGATCCACTCGAGAAAGCTTCCAAGATTTGTAGTTTCTGCACCAGATTCATTTCAAATCTACATTTCATGTAGTAAGGGACAGGTTTCCAAGCTGTTCAGCAACGGTCTCTCTAACTCAGCCAACTTTCAAGTACTCCTGGAGGCTTAACTACAGCCGTAGTTGCTAGGTGACAAGTCTGTGTTTAGGCACATCCTCTTTGAACCAGGAGATGAAAAAAATCCTCTCATGGCAGAATTTCAGTTCCCATAATTTCACACAACATAATGAACCAATAATTTAGTTCTTTAGGCTTATTTATCATCAGGTAAAATCTGCGGGCAGTCCTTTAAAATGTAGAAGTGTGGTTGGTGATAGTTGCTGGAGTTCTGGCTGGCCACAAGTGGATGTATCTGGGAGAGGTGGTAAAGGTCATGGCAAAAGTTATTTTTTATAAGGGCAGTTATTGAGGAAGGGAGGAACATTACCTATACATGTTCTGCTCTCCTATACCCTCTGAATAAATGACATAGGTTTGTGACTGGAAGTCAGGAAAAAATTAATTTTACCAATGTATCAGTTAATGCTGATTTATTTCCTTTCTACAATGCCTAGATCAGTTACCCTTTATGGAAATCTCAGATTCCTAAATATGGAGTCTATACTCCTAATTTTTGCAGATCTTGTAAAACGCAAATCATGCATGATTCCTCATTCACAAAAAAAAAAAAAAAAAAAAAAAAAAAAAAGTTTGTGAGATGTAATTTTGTGGTTTCAGATTTTGTTGCATGAAATAAAGAGTAATTAACTTTGATTTTTTTAGAAACAATTTTGCATCTTATAGTCTTGGCAATGTAAGACTGTAATAAGGTAAACTTAAAAAGGAGATGATGAGAGTCTGGACACATTCCATCCTCAGCTGTTATCAAGTAATACATTGACCATATTTTCTTGATTTTGTCCATGGATTATGTGCTCAAACAATGCCAGCTGAGGGATCTAGAAAAAAATCTGGCATTATGTACGTGTGCAGGTAAGATGAGCAAATTTGTTCTGGAGCTCCCTTTCTCTAGGTATTTCTTTGCCTCTGTTCCTTCTGCTGTTTCCTTTTTCAGTGCACAGCTGTTGGAGCATATCTTTTCAAGGATTAGTACTTATGATGGTCCTTCATCCCACCTGATGTGGTTTATGAACCAGAAACTTCATAACTGATTAATGATGTTGAAGATGATGCTATTTTGACTACATGGTTGAAACAGAAAGGTATGTGAAAGAGGCAGCGAAATGCCAAGTGGCCCTGATTGCAATCCCAGCCTCATTGCACTGGCCGTTGTGTAAAAACCAGGCAGGAGAAGTCACTACCCAAACAGAGTTCAACCCTGTTCTGAGGCCCTGCACAATCTTAAGGTGGTATCTGTACACTGAATGGTTCTTCCAGATAACATTTTGTCACATATACATATGACTGCAGTAGCTGCTTCTATGAAATGCTGTGTCCGGTCTGCTCTAAGACATGAAATTTTTTCAGAGGAAGATGAAATTTAAGCCTCATGGTTTACTGACCCTCTCTATTTGCAGTAAAAATGAAATGGAGCAAATCTCCCATTAGGAGGAAAAAAAAAAAAGTAGTGGCATTTATGGCACAGATAATAAAGGTGGCATTTAGTAAGCTTAAGACGGGCATTGATGCTCTAAACACAAACTTTAATGGCAATTTTTGAATGGAAAGCAGAGAAACTAATGCCTTGACACTTTGAACAGTATCTAATTAATATAAGATGAAATGGAATGCTAGGAATTTGTAATCACAAACAACAACAACAACAAAATTTCCTTATTTATTTATTTTTTTCCTCACCACATAGAACCTTTCCTTATGGCAACTCATTCCCTAGACTGACTGAATAGAGAGCCCTGGGGTTTTACTATCATTATTCTTTTGGTCATACCTGTGACAAAACAGATTGCACATCTTCAAGAAGGACTGAGGGAGTAGTTCTCAAACTGTTGTTCTCTTTCCACACCCTCTTGGTATTTTCACCATCCCTTGTCTGAGCTTAATGCAATGGATTTAACAAAGAGCATCTGGTGATCTGGCACTATGTCCGCTTGTCCTGCTGCTAAGCAGGACATGCTCCTGTCAAGTGACAACTACAGAGAAAAGCTTCTAAGACTGGGCTGCAGAAATTATCCGTGTTGGTCTGAATAAAATCACTATGTCTTCTGGTAATGATTCTTATTCATAGAGAGCAATACAATTTGTGACAACGTATTTTAAACTATCATCAATTCTTGCAGCCATTCTCTGCTACCAGCTGCTGCCACTCCTAGGCTCGGTCAGTTTTCTTAGAAGCACCCTGTTCCTCCTGTGAGCTCTTGTTTTGTCTCCTGAGTAGATGCCACTGCTTAGATCTTGCTTTCCTGAAATATTCTTGCTGTATAAATAACAACAACAAATTTCTTGTTATTCAAGATGAAAGAGAAGGGCTGAAGAGAAAAGCAAAAGAAATTTTTAATGGATCCTTAATAATTCAGATCCATAGTCCCTGATTCTGCCAAGTTTTCTTATATATCATCTTGGAGGTTTAGATAAATTAAAGTCAAAATAAAGTACCATGAAACTTTGTGATTATGCTATATATGGGGTTTCTGTGTTGATAATCACAGAATTCCTTTCAGATTTTTATAGCAATTGTTTAGCTTCTGTAGGGAAGCACCTGGTGGGACCTGGATGGGATCACGCATTTATTTCAGCAGGCAGATGACAAAAGACTTTGGTGGTAGTAGTCAATAACATGTAAACATTTGCCTCTGTGCACATTGCTACATTTCTTGGTACACTTGCACTTTATTTCTTTTTCCCCTTTTCTGCAGAAGAGTTAAGACATCAGAGAAAAGATGGAGAATCTGTTCGCTGTGAGTGTAACTTCCTGCCTGGGAGCAGAGATTGCCAAAGGAACAACGCTGACTCAACACAAAACCCAATTGCTTTTCCTCCTCGACACTTCTAAGAGTTCAGACTGCTTTGCCAAGTGGAAGGTGCTGGACTGCATATGTGGCATCTCCTGAGTTTCTTGCTCAATTTCTGGGCTTGTGGCAGGGTCTTCTCAGTCTTCTCAGACAAGTATGGTGGTCAAGCTGACCTTTGTATATTTTTCTTTTTTTTTTTTCAGCTTCTCCCAGCAGATCTTTGGTAACAGTCCTTCACCAAACACCAGTCTTTCTTTGGAGCAGAAGTAGATTCTTTTCCCCTGTTACAACTGCATTTGGTGCCTCCTGTTAGCTTTGGAGATGCTGGGACATTGTTCACAGCAGAACCACAGGTCGTTACATTTCTCCTGCCTAAGTAATAAAAGACATTTTTCCATCACATATCTGAAGCTCCCAAAAAGGAAGCAAAGAAAGTTGGAAAGCTGATGTAGCAATGTCAAGCATTCCCATGTTGGGGAGTACTAGAACACCTCATTCCAGAGTCAATGTAGTCATCTTGGCATATGCATCATAATTTACAGAACAATTGTCCATCTGTTTCTTTGTTGAGGCAGTCCTCTCTCTTTCCTCAGCTCTCGTCGTTCTTCCCAGTCTCCCATCCTTTCCTTATTTTCAGTCAGTGGCCTGCTAGTCTCACTATTTTCTCTCAGAATTGTGATTTTTGATCTGCTCTAATTCCTTGTGTACCTTTATAGACCCAGTGCATCGTCCATCTGCATCTGAGTCGGAAAAATAGAAGTAGGATCTCAGTTCATCACATAGGTACCCAGAGTTTCTATAGCCTACTATAGCAGCAGTTTTCAGGGGAAGTCTTATTTTGGCTTCCATAGTTCATAGCAGACCTCAGAGTGCTGTTAATAGAGTATTAGGGAAATTATCCCAAAGCAGGCCCTCCTGGAAATAAGGGCACTGAGATTTTTCAAAGGCCATATTTGAGAATACAAAAAGCATTGCAAACCTACCCCAGGAATGAGTGCCTTTTCTCTTCCCTACCCTCTACATGTTTCTGATTCTTTTACATGCCACAAAGGAGGTTTATTTTTTTTCAAAATAAACATCAGAATTTGTCAGTGTCTGAACAGTGTGTACTGCAGTACGTGCAAGCTGTCAGACTAGATGGGTGACAAATATGGCAGTATTCCTAATCTGTTTAGTTTTCCTCTCTAGCAATAATTGAAAACCCACCATTTTCCGGTGGCAGATTTTTTCTCCCCTTGTAATTTTGTGGTTTCTTTTCACCAATTGTTGCTGTCGGTTTGGGGACATTGCTTCTGCTTATGTCAAGATTGGAGCAAAGGAAGGGACAGGTGCTTCCTGTAGTACATAGAGTCTTCTTGTGCAGCTTTTCTTTATGGAACTGCAGAAACAGGAAATTTGGTTCTTTCTGATTCCAAAGTCATAGTTACATGATTTGCATAGTTTTCTCAGCCAATTTTTCACAGTATTGAATTGCACTCTTTTTTTTTGTTTGTTTGTCTTATAAATAATTTATTGATTCATACAAGTCTTTTCCTTTTTCTTTTTTTCTTTTTTTTTTTTTAATGTTTCCAGTAGAGAGACATTCATGTCACCTACTTCCCCAGAATAATGTTCCTGAATTGCAAGGTATGTTTCCAAAACTCTTCACTAAAATGTGACTTCTTAGAACTAATACTTCCATGGAAAACAAAAGTCTTTATTACAGTAGAGAAATTAGCTTAGAAAGCAAAGTTTCATCGTTACAGTCAAAAGAATTGTTACTTCAAAGTTACGTACATGACACGATCCAGTTCCTTATTTGCAGACCCGAACTTCCCTGTATCCGTCAAGTCAGAAAAGCTGAAAAGGATTTGTTAATCTGGATCAGTGCAGAAGGGTTTTCTTACAAGGCACAAGTGTGGGCTTCAGCATCACTTTGAGGTGAAGTAGGGGAGAAAGGAGTGAAACACCTGGCGATGGCTGTCTGCCTGCTGCTGGCTTTTCTCTTTTCCTTTAGTACAGCTCTTCAAGTGCCTGGTAAGTCTTTGTCCTCTGCAGAGCATGGAGGTTTGCAAGTGTGCTTTCTCGTGCTTTCCTGACATCCTTCTTTATGTAGAGTATAGCTTAGATCTGTGTACAGCATATGATTTGGAACAGTTTCATTCAGCTCCTAAATCTGGTGTTATAGGCACTCTGTTTCCTTAATCTAGTTTTTGAGGAGATGTATGAGTGAAAGAAACATGCCAACAGATGTGGGCATAGACCAGGCAGTGCTGAGTCTTGAAAATCGGCCAGGTGAATGGGGACATAGCTGACCTGAAATTACTCCATCAGAGGGTAAATCAGCTCAGAGGTTCAAGGCAGCATCCTCTCAGCAGGCACAGGACCACTAGCTGATGTGTGCATTGACCCGGTGCTCGTGCATAACCAGCAGCACCGATCTAACCCACTAGGGGAGAATTTCCTCTGTGCAAGTTTTAGGTCAAGACTGAGCTGGCTCTAACATGTCCCCTGCTAACCTGAAGCTCTACTGAAGAAGGAGAGCTGTGCCAGGGGAAATGCCATCTGGTTGTTCTGGCCTTCAGCCCTTCATAGGAACGTCACCAAGGCTGTTTGATGGCTCTCCAGCAGCCCTGGGATGCTGGGGTTATGAAGCCCCATTTAACTATTTCAATCATGGCAGGAAAGCTTGGGTGGCAGTAAATCTCAGTGGTACAGCAGAGCAAGCTGGATGATGCTGTCACTGAGAGGGGAGCTGAGGGTAAGGCCAGCACAAAAAATATTCAAGGTTTGGTGCAGGCTGAAATTTTGCCCTGTTTTTTCAGATGGTCTTTGGAAACAAAGCTGTGCTGTGCAGCACTTCACATTTCTATTTACATTGCAGCTATTAATGGCACTTAGGATGCGTGGCTTAGTTGTGCTCAGGACTGAAGTGATGATGCTGCAAGTTGTGGTTTCCCTCCTGAGACATGCACAGGCTGAACTCCATGAAGAAATGACTTTTTGCACTGTTGCCAAAAGTTTCCTTAATAATTAGCTAAAAATCAAAAACACTGCACTTGTCTGATGATCTGTAAACCATGATGTCATTGTGGGCCAAATATAAAAATGGTTGAATCTTGAGTAAAACCTTTTTAATAGCACTGAAGCAAAAAGCTTTTTTACTTGCAAAATTAAAACCTATCCAATATTTTGTGTGGTGGTGAAAGTTTGAACCTTTTTTTTTTTAAATGAAAAATAACTGATGACATTTTTGATTCGCATTTTGAGAACAATGTGCTTTATGGAAGGACGTGAAGATGAAAAAAAAATTATCTTGAAAGTGCTATATTTCCAGCTTCTGTATTGTGTGTATCTTAAGAATATTTTGATGAATGTCCTTCATACAGCTGATGAAACTCCCTGGATTTCTTTCTCTATTGACGCTGAATATTCATTTTTTTTGTTGTTGTTGCAGCAAGCTGTCAAATAACAAGTAACTGACCTATCTTCTACTACATCTCTCCTCAAATATTTGCATTCTGATTTTGCTTTATAGATAGTGGAAAATTTCTAATCTATAATGAAGACAGCAAGCTCTGTGCCCAAGCTCAGAACACTAGCTCAGTCATAACGGCCACTTGTGATGAGAACAACAAATTCCAGCAGTTCAGGTGGATCTCTGCCATGCAGCTGCTCAGCATGGGGATGAAGCTGTGCCTGGGAGCACTTGCCAAGGACGACGAGGTTGCTGTTACATTGGAAACCTGCAACAGGACGAATGAGCTTCAGCAGTGGGGATGTAGAAATGAAACCCTTGCAATTAAAGGCACTGATTTATATCTCAACTATGGCAAAGGGAAGGGGAAGAAAATCAGACTGTCCAAAGGAACAGGCAAAGGCAGCAGGTGGAAAATCCATGGAACCACAAACAGTGTGTGCTCCCAGCACTACGAGGGTGAGTACTGAAAATTAATCTCTATTTCTAGGTAACTTAGCTGCTCCTATTAAAAAAAAAAAACAAAACAACAACAACAAAAAAAAAAACATTCCACCTCCTGTTTGCCATGCAGTCATCCTTATGGTACAGCAACATCAGTAATAGAGCTGACTGCAGAGCATAGCAATGCAATGCAAACAGGATTGTATACTTTTCTGCTCACCTCAGAAAGTGTGTTTCTGTCAAATGAAAGAATAAAATGGCAACGGTCTATGATGAAATCAAAAAGCAGAATGGGAATTCTTTTTGTATAGCATCACTGGGGGGGAATCTGTGACTTTCAAAATCAGTCTGATCCTTTTGTGGAAGAAATGGTGAATTCTGTTATATTTAAATGTTTATTGTTGTTCTGATTTGTTTTGAGCATGTGTTGTCATTAAGTTAATCTCTGATTAACATAGTTGTGATCCACTGTTGACAGTGTTTACTTGGTGTTTCTGTCCCAGCAAGAAGAAAAAGTAGAAAAAAGCAAAAAGGAAAGGCAGCACTTCACTGTTTTAGAGTGCAGTAAGTCCTAACACCTAGATAAGGGAACACTGGAGAGTTTGATCTCCTTTTCCTGCATTATTACCCCTCTTGGGTTGCACAGACCTGGCATCCAGGTTCAAGTGTCCTACCTCCTTTCTACCATGACACTGGTATGGTGGGAGGTTAAATAGGAAGGGATCATTTTTTTCCCCTGCCCTACGACAATTCTACCTGGAATGAATTTTATCATTATTTTGTTCAGACATCAGGAAGGTAGCCTGAGTAGAGATAGGATTGTCACTTTTCAGCAGAGTCACTTCTGAATTTAAAATATACCTTCCTCTGATGTAGAACAATAAAAAACATACTAATACCTCCTTTCCAAGCCTCTTCAAACATACAGGGAAAAAAAAATAAAAGATCCTAAGCTTCATCTGAGGACAGAAATATGTGGGTGATGGGAGAAGCTGAGTCATGAGCACTACTGAAACTGCAGGCCAGATAGAAATGAAAAGAAATGTTTGACAGATATTTGTCTGAGGGCCAAATCAAGGCTGTTTGAGAGTTAATTTTGAACATCTTGCCTGAACCATACCTAATTGGCATAACAGCCTTGGAAAACTTTGTGGTAATGAAGTACTGACCTGCTTTCTCCACATCAGCTCTTGTACAACTCAGCAGTATCCATGTAGAGCTGCCTATGAGCACACACTATGGTCAACACCAGATACAAACTGACTGCTTTTGATCTGTGTTTCTCTCCACAGATATGTATACACTGGGAGGAAATACTTTTGGTGCTCCTTGTGTGTTCCCTTTCAAGCTCAATGGTAAATGGTACGCAGAGTGCATCACTCGGAGTGGTGATGCAGACTCTCTCTGGTGTGCAACTTCTTCAGATTTTGATAAAGACCAACGTTTTGGATATTGCCCATTAAAAGGTAATTTATTCAGAAAGATTTCAACAAAGGCATTCAGTAAAATTTTCATCCTCTCTCATGGTCAAAATCTACTCAGGATGTGGCAGTGGCATTGGACAGCAAACCCAGTTCTGGCTAGCCTAGTTCACTAGTGAGTGGTGTGATACAACCTGGGATGCCTGCTCTGCCCTCTCACTGCTTCTGCAGCTGAGGAGAGGGCTTGCTCTGTCTCCCAAGCCTGGTAGTTGTGGAGAGTATTTTGAGGGTGGTGACTGGGACTCATGAAAAAAGGAAGATAAAGCCTTTAGGACTGGATGAGAAGAAAGTCAGAGCAAATGAAAGGCAGAAATAAGTGCAAGGGATGAAGCAGATGGGATATGGGGCAAGAGGGGTTCTGAGGTAAGAAATTGGTTTGGAGACCAAGATTTTGTGTATGGGGAATAGGGAATAGACCGGTGAGTGGGTTAATGTGGGCTGAACTGTGAGAGACGTAGATGAGATATAAATGGAAAGGGACAGGATGAATGGAGAAAAATGAGAATTGTAAGGAGAAATAATTCATTATGTTATTAATGTATTATTAATATTGAATGGATAAAGCATGTACAAGGTGCAAAACCTATCTACCAACAGTTACACTGTTTTCGTCTGCAATATATATATATATATATATATATTTCTGTATTAGAAAGTGTGATTATCTCGTCAAATTGCTTTTTCATATTTATAGACACCATCCACAAAGACTTTTGGAAAACAAATCCTTTGACAGGAACCTACTACCAGATAAACTCAAACTCACTGCTGACATGGCACCAAGCAAAGAAAAGCTGCCAGCAGCAGAATGCAGAATTATTAAGTGTCGCGGACCTTCATGAAGAAATGTTTTTATTAGGTAAAGGAAAAAAAGTATTAACATTTTGATGCATGTGTTTAAAATGAGCTTTAACTTGGACACATATATTCACCCTGTAAAAATAGGTCCAAGTGACAAATTTTATTTGATAACTTACCAGAGGCATTTAATATCTTCATTTCTTTTGGATACATAGGGCTCACGAACGATCTCGGTTTCAATGCCAAGCTCTGGACTGGTCTTGTTAACAGACTTAATGGTGGCTGGGAATGGACTGGGGGTAGTCCTTTCAGATATCTAAACTGGGCTCCAGGTGAGTGTGCTTATTTGAAATGATGATCGGTACTTCAGCCAAAATTCTCTTTTCTTCCCTGAATTCCTGTTATCTAATTTCTTTGTTTTCACAAAATTTTCACAGTTTACATATTACAGTAACAGGGGTCACAACTGAGATGGATCATCATTAATTCTGAATTTCCCAGAAAAAGCAGATGGCTCATCTAAAAATAAATAAATAAATAAAATTAAAAAATCATCAACAAGTATTTGCACCTCATTCAATGTTTGATTTTCCACCTACAGGTCTCTCATCACAATTATTATTCAAACAAAACAAAAAACTCATGAAAAATGGTATAAAGAAAATTTAAGAAGAGAGAAAATGTTAAGATAAACATCACATAAAATATACTTTTTTTCCTCATGTATTGATTACGACATTTATGTGATAAACTTTGCTATCTTAATGTTTCCACTATATTTCTTAGGATCTAATTCACCATTGTGCATGTTGCCACATTATATATTTTCATAGTAGCAGTTGTGGCTAGAGGGAAATCCAAAGGGCAAGCACTCACATGGAATTAAATATGCATTTTATATCCAGTGTTTAACAGCAGAGGACAATGAGTTTTAGCAATACTGCCACCCAATAGGGAATTGTGCCTTAGCTGAGCTTTTATAAAGTGTTTTTCTGTATGCTTAAGTATTTCAAAATATTTCATTCTGCTTAAACTGTGTATGTGATAAGAGGGGTAAGTCTCATTAGTACTGGCTCATTAGTGCCCTTTCATCACATCTCTTGGGAATTATCACTCTGAAAAATAATACACCAGGGGCTTTGTCGCTGTGAAATATTTGCACGTTCCTTCCTGTGGTGAGATGAACATTTTCGGCATTAACAGACAGATTCTCTGTATGTTGTGCTTCTTTCCTAAAGGAAATCCCTCTGTGGAACCTATAAAAATGTGTGGGACATTCCAAGGCAGGAATGGCAAATGGGAAAACCTGGCATGTGATCAGAAACTGGGATATATTTGCCAAAAGAGAAACTCCACTGTGGATTCCTCCACTATTGCCTCAGGTATGATGGATGACAAAGAAGTCTATTTTTATATGAGTGAGAAATACTGGACAGGTGCCATGTGTGAAATGACATGGTCAAAATTTTTGCACTTGCTGATCTGGGAGGACTTTCATTGCCCAGTTCATTTTAAAGATTATGTCTAAATGTTGTTGAACCAAAAATCATTTTGAAAAGATCCCGGGTTACCAAAGAAGGTAGGATTACACATTTAGTCATGTGATCCAGACGGCAAAATACTGCTGAATATTGTGTGCTCTGCAAAACACACTAATGACATGTCTTGCAAAAAGTGTGAACCAGAGTTCATGCTCCCTCTGCCCTTTCTGACCTTTTCTGCTCTGTTCCAAAAAGAAAAAGTCAAAACTTGGGGCTGGAATTGAGTTCCCTCTTCAACTGTGGCAAGATAGTCTTATCTATGGGAAGAGAATGGTTAGCAGTTACTTCACCTGGGAATTCCCAGCAAGCTACTAGCTCTACCATAATTCCCTCAACAATACATACAATAGCATATAAATTTATTCACTGGCTTGGGGGATGAATGGCACATCATCCTATGGCTGCATCCAGACAGATTTCTGACCTGTGCTTACCTCCAGACCATGTCAGGATGTTGTCTAGGGGAACATAAGCTTTCACACATCAAAAATGTGTCTGGGGACTGTGATTAAAATTGAACAATGTGGCTGATCACTTGGTGGGTGCACATCCCGCCCTCTTCAATATACAATATACGTGTAGACAATGTGAACCTTCAAGGAAGTGGAAGGTGCTTGATGACACTAAATTCACACCAAGACATACCTTCTGAAGGAAGTGCACTGCATTTGTATGCAGCTGGCATTTCTAACATGTCTGGTATAACAAGAACATGTCTGGACCTTCTTGTATATGGTTTGGGCTGTGCAGGAATTTGAAGTGGCTGCCAAGCACTTGGTTTTTCCAGAGAAAAACAGAAAATCTTCACAATTCACCAAGACAGAGTTTCTGTGTAGGAAAAGAGGCCTCATGCTGGAAAACATAGCTGTGCCCAGTGCAGCATGGATTTAACATAGAGTTGTACCCTGCAAGTTTCTGTGCCAAATTAATTAGTATTAATTTTATTTTGTAGAAATAGATTTTGGGTAGCTCCCAACACAAAATTGTTCTGATGGAAAAAACTGTTTTGCATGCTTTGTGATCCTCCCAGCTTTGTTTGTCTTCTTTACCAATATGTACTCAAATATCTCAAAAAGATGTCAGTTCAGGTAATTTTCTTTTTGTTTGACAGAAAGCACTGAGCATGGCTGCTCACTAATTGTTTGAATTTTATTTTTTAGGTGACATAAAGCCTGTTAAGTGCCCTAGAGAATGGGTAGCCTATGTAGGTCATTGCTATAGAATTTACAGAACACCCAAAATATGGAAACAAGCCCAGTCATCTTGTAGAAAAGAAGATGGAGACCTGACGAGTATTCATAATATTGAGGAGTACAGTTTTATAGTGTCTCAGCTTGGGTACAGTGAGTATTACTACACATTATTTTATTATTATTATTATTTTTAAATATGAAATTATACTGTTTCCACTACTCATTTAATCATGTATTCATGATCTTTTATTTTTTTTTTATTTTTTTAAACTCTTCATTCAGTCAAATGTAGATGTGAGACAGGATTGCTCCATTTTAAGACAAACCAATGCCAACAATTAACTTTGTATTTCCAGAGCCAGATGATGAGCTGTGGATTGGTCTAAATGACTTCAGGTTTCAAATGTATTTTGAATGGAGTGATGGGACACCTGTGACGTACACCAAATGGCATCACAACCAGCCGACCCATACACGCAATAAGGCGGACTGCGTTGTTATGAATGGAGAGGTACAACTCCTTCTCTCCTTCTCTTCTTCATGCTTTCTTTAGTCTTCTGTGTCCCCCAAAAGGGAAAAATCTGTTACAAAAAAAAAAAAAAAAGACAAAGGTTTGAAATGTTTTTTAGGAACTAAATTTGATTCAGAATGTCTTAGTGAGGAGTAAGAAGGAAGGCTGGAGGCCAGATTTAGGAAGATGGCATGGTGGAGCACAGTGACACACTGTGCTGAGACTTGGTCTGCTTTCTAATAGTTGCAACAAATTTCCCATCTGAAATTGGTTGAAGTAACTCAACTTTTGCATTCAACATGGCTGATCATAACTGTATAGTGTTGTTATTGGGATAAGAACTTTCTTGTTTCCCCTAAAGCATCAACACATACATTTTTTAGCTATTCTGGAAGCTCATATGACTGGAAACACAAAAAAGTTGATACAAAAATTACAGCCTGTTTTGTTCTCACTTTAAAATGATATATCATAATACTATTGAGAAAGATAAATAATATATTTTTCTTATTTTGTTTTTAATTTCTCTAGTACTTCTTGCTAGTGTAGTCTGTGTAGGTGAACATACTGTTATATATGTGTGTACATATACTGGTGAGAATAGGGTGGAACAGACTATACCCTTACTTTTCTCATTAGCCAGTGAAACCTTAATACATGCAGCCCTAATTCTCACACCTCTGAGGAAATATGTCCCTCTGTTTGTTTTGTACCCTATCTGGGAGGTTTGGAGAAATTTTCAAGGTGTGGAAATTCTGAAACAACCTCAGCCATATGAAGAGAGAAGTGGTAATGATAATGATAATGGTAAATATTCCTGTTGGACCTGGATTTTCCCTAGATTTCACTTGTCTTTGTTGTTTCTTCTTACCATGCCCAGGATGGAGCTTGGGCTGACAGTGCTTGTGAAACAAAACTCGGTTACATCTGTAAAAGAAAACCTTTGGCAGAAGAATCAGGGGAAGCTGAGGTTACTTACCCGGGCTGCCAGAAAGTAAGTGTAAAACAAAAGCAGTGAAGGGTAATTGCATCTCACTTTCACTTCCATGATGGTAAGTATCATAGACACCAATTATTTCACTGTTCTTTGTGGAGCCCTGGAAAATTGTTAATTCATATTATTGATACTTCTCAGATTAATGGGGATGATCTTTATTTCTTTATTTAAATAAAATTTAGGATCACTGCTCTTTTTTTCTCGGCTACATGTGCACTTCACTCAGTACTTTTGCTGTGTGGAGCTGATCACTTCACCCATGCCAGCACATCATTATGTTTTCAGGCTCTATTTCATGGGTTGCATACAGCCATCTCAGTTCAATCAACCAGTCCTGCCAGGAGGCAGGAATATCTGAACCGACTATGTTGCAGGTTGTTTGCAGCATGACCTCTTGCAATAGCTGCACTTACACAACACAATAGCAGAGCAGGCTTTACAGAAGGAGCTGGATGGTGACTGTGAGCAAGCTTCCCAGCTCCAAGCTGCAACATCCATGGCCCGTTACTCACAAAGACCCCTTTCAAGGAGCAATGAACAAGGCTGTATTTGATTATACTCCTCATTTTGTCTCATGGTTTCTGAGGTTGATTTTGGCTTGGTCTCTATTGTTAATTTGGCTTTTAGAAGTGCACTGTGGTGGGCAATCTGACATCCCCCTTTGCGTCTCTGCTATTTGCACTGGCAGGGCTGGATGAAGCATGGCTTTTACTGTTACTCCATTGGGCAGTTACCAGCAACATTTTCAGAAGCAAAACAAATCTGTGAAGAAAATAAAGCTTACCTGGCTACTGTGACTGACAGGTATGGAAATGTAATTCTTATCCTTTCAGACATGCAACCAAGCGTAAAATTCATCTCTTCCCATTTTGCGATTATTAATAGCGTCCAGTGCGATACCAGCCCTTTGGTGGAAAATATAAAGTAGAACTGAGTAAATATTACAAAATAAAACAGGGGATGGTATGTCATAAATATCAGTGTTCAAGCCTCAGCTTCTACTCCCCTACACTCTTGTTGAACCCAAGAATAAAAAATTTGAGTCAGCCCCTAGCAACCCCAAATTACCAGACTGTTAAAACTCATTGAATTAAAACTAAACAGATAAACGTGGAACTACTTACTTCTTGAGGATATGAGCTTTTCAGACTTTTCCTTGTAACAGGGAGATCTGAAATATTACCCTTTTTAAAATAAAAGTTTTGTTTTCTTTTTTTCTTTTTTTTTTTTTTCCCTAGAGTAAAAAAAGTTAAAAATCTAAGCCTTATCTTGAAGCTCAGTAAAATACTGTATTACATATTTGTACAGAGTGAACAACACAACTGCATTAACCCAAGTATCATTTGGTTTATGCTGTTCATCATACACTACAAAGGGAGAGTAGAATCACTTTAAATTCTAAACAGATTTACATTACAAAATTGTAAAATAAACTTAATTTATGTAATAATAAGACCCATAAAATTAAGAGCATTATGCTCGCTTCAACCCATGCTTAATTTTCCAACATATTAACAGTTCTTTTTAACTTGACCACATTTGCTACATGAACTGTTTGAAGAAATGTGAAATTGCATTCGTACATTAGTGCTTATTCTTCACAGATATGAACAGGCTTTTTTGACTTCTGTAATTGGATTTAATCCAGCAAAACATTTCTGGATTGGCCTCTCAGACACAGAAGAGGAGGGGACATTCAAGTGGGCTAGTGGGGACGTGGTCATCTTCACCCACTGGAACATAGGGATGCCAGGTAGGTGCTGTGGGGCAGCAGAACCTTCATGAACAGGAATGCAGAATTTCTGCTGGGAGGGGTGTGGGGGGGGTGGAAGGGTTTAGAAGCTAGAGGGTGGTTTTGAAGCTCTTCTGCCATAAATGTGCAGAAACAACCAGGCATGTGTTACTTCTGTTTGTGCTCAAGTGGTTGAACTGGGGATCATGGTAGACCATCCAAGAAGTCGCCTGAGATTGCAGGTGTCTGCTGGTATCATTCACTCTTTGTTATCTGATGGTTTTGATATTTTGGTGAGTCATAGCAAGTCATAGTATAATATAGAAGGAATTGGTTAAATGTTACAATTTAAGTAGATGGTATATGCTTTAAAAAGATGCAGCTGTTTATCAATAATTTTTAAAACTTTTGTTTTTCATGAAGGGAGGGAGCCAGGCTGCGTGGCCATGAGAACAGGAACTTCAGCTGGATTATGGGATATTCTCAACTGTGAAGAAAAAAATATGTTTCTGTGCAAGCAGCTGGTGGAGGGTGTGACCCCCCCACCCCCTCCAACGAATCCCCCACTCCCGTCCTGCCTGGAGGGATGGCATTCTGTTCCCCAGAGCAGCTTTTGTTTCAAAGTAGGTGTTTAACATCCGAAGGCAAGCACTTGTCATTTCAATAAAGAATGTGTTTTGTCTGTGCATGAAAGGGGGATTTTACCCTGCTTACCTGGTCGGTAGTCTGCTGTAACACATCTCCAGCCATGCCTGCGTGATGAGGCCAGGTGGTGCTGGAAGTGGTGTATGCAGGTGGAATTGAAGTTTGGACCACAGGGACTCTGAGATGATGGGAAAGGCAGAGTTGTGATAACCAGATTTGCTGGGTGACCTCACAATTATGGTGGTACAACTAAACTAAATGGCAAGTGACAAAACTTGAGGCTGGGAGACCAGAAGAAAGACAGAATGCTGTTTCTAAATTTCTGTTAATATCTGAGACAATGTTTAACTGCCCACTTTTCACAGATTTTTCAGAGAGGAAGGGAGAAGATGGAAACATGGCTTGGAGCAAGAGATTTTTGCAGAGCCATTGGAGGAGATCTGGCATGTATTCACAGTGAAGAAGAACAAAATCTAATAGCGGGCATGTAAGTATCTGCAAAATCCACTGTTTAGGAAAGAAAGCATTTTTAAAAAAATGACCTTTCTGTAAGACATAAAGAATTTCTGGTGATCAGTTTCTATTTTGGAAAGACAATATGTATTTTTGCAAAGTGGCAGAACTAAACAGCTGGAGAGAGATGAGAAAAGGACTCCTTGGCAGGCCTCTGGGTGGATGTGTCTATGTGTGGAAGTAGCCTGAATATATAAAAATGATAGAAGCATCAGAAAAATCGGTTTAAACTGAGTTTAGTTCAAAAAGAGAAACCTGATCTTTTTAGCTCATGTGTAATTGACAAGTAGATGAAATAGTCTTGATTAAAGGAATACTTTGTGCTGTGAAAGGCACAATTCTTTCTTTAGTTATGGGAAAAAAATGGAGACTAAGGGAAGCCAGACCTATTTATATATATATATATATATATATATATATATATATTAATGTTTAACTCAAGAATATGACTACAGGCAGGTCTGAATTTGGATGCCTAAGTTTCTTTGGGGGACTGAGACCTTCAGATATATTTTCACTTAACTCAGAATGTATGGTATTGTGATATCTACGATCCTCCCCATTCAGCTCTCTGTGTCCCTGTTTCCTGTCATGTGCAGTGCCAGGGTGTTTATCTCTACATAAAAATTGAATGATTACTTTATATGAATGTCTCAAATGGTACTTAAAGTACCAAAACACCGCAAATGTAATGATATCTATTTTCCATCTCTGTTTCACATTGTGGTTGTGATATTTGTGCAAAATCATTCAGGAAGAGAGATTATCTTCACTTGTCTTACTGGATGGGTTTAAGTGCTTTGGACTCTGATGGAGGATTTACATGGAGTGACGGCTCACCAGTGAGTAAATAATCTCTTCCAGCTTTTTTGTTCATACTCCATATATATCTTGGCAGACAGGTACAAACCACAAGTGAGTATAAATCCTGACTTTCCAGTCCCACTCCAGGAATTAGTTTTTATATTTTGTTAGTTCACAATCCCACACAGTAGTATGTTTTTTATAGCAATGAAATAACATCACCAAAGATGGTGATACTTTCTTATAAGAATACTCTTATTTACTTATAATAATACTTATTGTCTATCTTGGTTTTAGCAGCTCTGGTTGTACCAATCTTTATATTCCCATTTGACATTCACTGTTAGAAATAACTGTATATATCTAGTCAAGTTAAATTTTGTGGCCCTTGCCCTTTGACATATCAAGGCAAAGCCCAAGTCTGTACCACAGCACTTACGGATTTCTCAGGTTGAAACATCAGAGCAGAATAATCAACCTGGGGATCAGAGGAAGATTCTCAGATGCTTCTTTCTATACCTTAACAGGACAAGTTCATATTTCCTGATAAAAATAAGGACAACAACTTCTTGTCTTACTAGCGTAGCTTGTGATCATCATTCTATACAATGGTCAATTCCTTCTTGCAGGGTCTGGCACCAAAGCATAAGATGGATCATGAAATCAAATGAAGTACATACTCCTTTAACAAGATAATATAAAACAATTGTTTTGTTTCAGAAGAAAGTACTAACAAAGTTGTATTTCCACTATAGGTAAATTTTGAAAAATGGGCAAATGGAGAACCAAACAATTATGATGGAAATGAAAAATGTGGAGTGTTTAATGGCTACAATGATATGAACTGGAATGATTTATTTTGTGAACATATGCAGGACTATGTTTGCCAAATAAAAAAAGGTAAGATGATGACTTTTTCCTTTTATTTATTTATTTTTTCTTTTAGAAGTGTTTAGAAAAGATTAAGAACATCTTCTCCATGTCAAATCACAATGTCTGCATGCAGTAAAGCTAGGTATGCCATCGAGTACAATGAAACAGTACATTTCAATTTAAATAAAAGCAGCTGAAAACAATGAATTCTTTCATGTGATACATGTGTAAGCTTACAATATACACGCAGCATGTTGAGGAATTTAAATCAGATAGCCTAAATCATGCATAGTTTCTGTAAGCTTAACTTGTGTTGGCTCTAACAAGGTAGTTTTCTGAGTGTAACACTTTTTTCCAGATATTCTTAGAAACTCTCTGAAAAAAAAAAAAAAAAAAAACAGATTAACCTCTAGGATTTGTTTTATTGATAGGATATGTAATAAATATATTTAATAGAGAGATGTAATATGCTCAGATATTGATTTATATTGCAGGAGCTTCATTGAAACCAGAGCCCACATACACATTCGGTAAGTCTTGTACTTCTACTAACAGAAAGAAGTTTTCATATGATGACGTTAATGTCTATTACAGACACTCTGCTTAATGATTCATCTTGCAGATTATGAATATATAGTTAGTGAAGATGACTGGATAATATATAATCATAAGGAATACTACTTTAGCAAGGAAGCAATGGCTATGGAAAAAGCGAGGGACTACTGCAAGAAGAACGGTGGTGATCTTGCCATCATTGAGGGTGAAAGTGAAAGAACATTTCTTTGGAAATATGTAAGAAACTTGCTTTACTTCAAAAATGCACAGTTCTGTCCTGCACTGAAGTACCTTTTTCACCTGGCTTCTGAAGTATTAGAAAGTGGTCCCCATCATAAAAAAGCAGTGCCACCTTCCATGGGCCTATCTAATTAGAAGCTTTACCATGACCATTATTTTGATAAAAAATTGCTACATGTAGACAAATCCTCAGTTTCTTTGAAAAAGAGCATTCCCAGAGTGTAACTTTCAAAAACCTCGTTCTACTTATTTGAAAGCTAGTTACTGAGGGTTTTTTCCACCTCATTCTCTTCACAGAATTAAAAAAAAAAAAGCTTTTTTCCTCTTTTTGTCAAAATAGACTTCAGATTTCAATAAAAAAAAATAAGCCAGACTACCTTCTAATATGAAATGAATAACCTGGTGATGATAGTCTTTAGTAAATAGTTTGAAAACAAATACGATTCCTTTCTGTCTTCCACATGACTAAGTACTAAACTCTACTGTTTACTTGTAACGTTTTGGGAAATTCTCACTATATTTTCCTAAAACTCTTAAAAATGCTGCTTTATTTTATAACCTGCCTAAGTTTGTTTGTTTGTTTGTTTGTTTTAATCTTCTTAACCGAGTATTTTACTCCATTTCTTTTTCAACCCATACTGCTTTTATTTTTATTTAAATACTAGAAGTTGGATAAGAATTTTACATTTTGCAGTTCAAGAACATAATCCCAGTGAATCCCTGCACACTGCATACTGTGTAACTGTACAACTAAAACTAAAGTATTTTTAAGTACTTGTTTATTTGAAATCTGTTATTTTTATATCTCACTGAAACTTTTTATTCTTATTTTTATTTTTTTTATTTTGTGTTCATGTATTTTAGATTTTCTATAAAGATTGGGGAAATAACTTCTATATTGGCTTACGTGTGAGCCTTGATAAGACATTCCGGTAAGTGAAAATATTAAGTTTGTCAGACTTATACATCAAGTGTAAGTATTTGGCATGGCTGTCTGTAAGAGACTGGTCAGGTTCAATGACTGACCATATCTGTTTACAGCCATATTTTGGCATAAAGGTTTAAAATACAATTATCATCCTTAGGATAACAGTTCCTCCACTATGTTTTCATTATCTATTTCCCGATCTATTTCCTCTTCTTCTAGTTCTAGTTCTTGGCCTTTTTTTTTTTTTTTTTTTTTTTTTGTGAGGGCATGTTCACTCAGTTGGTGCAGTGTCATTTCCTTTTCCTTGTTAGACAAGACATAAAATAGGTTGGAGGTCTCTAGGGATGTGCCAGATGGTACTTAAGACATTACTCAATATTCGAATGATCAAAACCTTCCTCCCCCTTCACCTTCTGCCTTTTTCTAGTGTCTTTTCCTGGGATTTCCAGCTTGGTAAGATGAGTCTCAGCCTCTTCATTTCTCTTAATTTCAGCCTTTCTTCTAACTTCTCAGGATGTCTTTCTTGTCCACAAGCCACAGAGTCTCATCTCTGTAGAGCTGAGACAGTCTTATCCCCTGGAGCTTATTCTCTCCAGTTTTACTGTAGGCCTCCTTTAGGTACTAGAAGGCCACTTCATAAGGTCTTCATGGAGCCTCTTTTCTCCAGGCTGAACAACCCCAACTCCCTCAGCCTGTCTTCATAGGAGAGGTGCTCCAGCCCTCTGATCATATTCATGGCCTTCCTCTGGATGCATTCTGGTCCATGTCCCACTTGTGGTGGGGGTCCCAGAGCTGAACGCAGCACTCCAGGTGGGGTCTCACAAGAGCAGAGCAGAGGGGCAGAATCCCCTCCCTTGCCCTGCCTGCTACGCAGCTTTTGATGCAACCCAGGATACAGTTTGCTTTCTGGGCTGCAAGTGCACATTGCTGGCTCATGTTGGCTCACATCATTTGTCTTTGTGTTATTTCTACCTATTTATTATGCACTGTTTTTCCTGTTTGACTGAGGAATACTCAGGAATGCTCAGGAATTCAAACTAGAAAAACACTGGATCAGGTGTTGTCTGAAGTCTTTCAGTCTTGGCAGATTACCCACTTGACTGTGCTCCCACCAGCACTCTGAGGCTTTTTCATAGTTTTTTTTTTTTTTTTTTTTTTTGAGAATAAATTTGTGAATCACCAAATAGGAATTGTTTATTACACAGTTGAAATCAATAGGTATATAATATTAAAGATCTCCTTTGTTTAATAAAATGGTTTTCAGTGTTCCCCAGTGTAAGGTTCAAGGATCTCTCTTACCCTGTAAGAAGATCTTATATTACATTATTATTATTACTGTTATTGTCATCATCATCATCATTATTATACTATAATATTATATTTTATTATATTATACCTTATATTACTTTTTTTGGCCCCAGGAAATTACTAAACTAGGCTCACATTTCTGCTTCTGTGTTACAGGGAAGGTGATGTCCAATGTTACACTGGTGTGTTTTCTTTAAGGTATTAATGCTCAGTGGCCAAGACGGCTGCAACCACCAGCTGATTAGTTGAGACCAGTTCCAGGTCAACAGAATAGGTAGTTGACATAAAGATTTTTTTTTAGTGATTCCAAGTGAAAAAAGGTCTTGCTTTCCTTTTACCAGAGAACAATGTATGTTGGTAAACTAGGATACAGGAAACAAAATACCAAGCTCTAGTATGTCCCTTACAAAGAAATACTACTCTGTTCAATTCAGAATTATTATTCCCCTAAATTGTTTCTTTCAGATGGATGGATGGAACTCCTGTCAACTATGTTGCCTGGGCTCCAAATGAACCTAACTTTGCAAATAATGATGAAAACTGTGTGGTCATGTATACCCAAACAGGTGGGTGCTGTAACAACATTCAGTCTGCATGATGTGTTATAGGCTTGGGAGAACTGAATGTTTAAGTCAGGGTCTTAGAGATTTGCATCAGATCTCAGAGAGGTGAATTAAACATTTAAAGTAAAACTCCCCTTTGGCAGTTATTGCTTTCAAACATTGAAATATTTCTGTTCTCAGCCAAAATATTTATATTCTCAATTTTGCTGGAAACCTGAATATTTCTAAAGAGAATGTACATAAAAATTACTCATTATTTCTGGGGGAGAGAAATATAAATATGGGAGTCAGTTCTACTTCCTATGATGGATTTGTTTAAGGAATGGATACTCTTTATCCCAGTCTCTGTTTTGTTTTTCTTTAATTTTAATTTGTTTTCAGGTACATGGAATGATCTCAACTGTGGCAGTGTTGAATTATTCATCTGTGAAAGGCTTAACAGAACTGTTCGCCCAACTATTGCTCCCACCACACCACCACCACAGGGTGGGTGTCCAGAAGACTGGCTTCTCTTTGATAACAAGGTGCAGTATGAAAAGTCAGTATACTGTATTTAAACAAACAAACAAACAAAAATAATTAAAAAAAAATCTTTGGTTCAGTTTTTAAGTTGTAGCAGGGTTTTTAGTTATCATAAAATATGTTCTGATCGTGTACAAATATGTATAAATGACTCTAAAAATAAGATTTCTGATATCGAGATTATAGTCTTTATTGGGCTCACAACAGTTCTGAAAGTTTCATGAGCCATACAAGAACAAAGGTTCATCTTCATCTATTTTTTTTTTTTTTTCTTTTGCTATGATTTAATGTTACCAAAGATGGTTGAGTTGAGTGGTTTCCCTTGTGTGGGAGAAGCAACTGCAAAGCTGTTGTATGTTCTCATTTACTTCACTGTGTTTATCTGGCTGTCATTTATTGCTTGGACACTGCTTTGTTCCTTGCCTAACATGCACTGGCTCTTAAACCACTAAGGCACCTTCCTTTGAACATATTTGTTAGGTTCTTTATACAACTAAACATTTGTTAAAGTAGGCCTTTATAAGCTTCACCACAATTTATTATGTAAGATCACTCTTGGTCTTCTCAAAAGACACAATTTCAGGAAAAAAGAGTATATATGTTTAAAACCCTGCGAGTTTTGTCACTAATACAAAACTATAAACAACCAGTGTATGCTGTTAATAATACATCTAGCAGTAAATATAATCCTTCATTACATTGCCTCATCTGGCTCCCTCTCCTTCTCCCCTTCCCTCCCTTCCCCTCTCTCTCTCTCTTCTCCCTCTTTTGGCTAAGCCAAAACAGGATTTAAGTTTGATGGAACTCCTTTGTGTGAGATAAACTGGCTGCTGTCTCCTCTTTCCTTCCCTCTCTCAGTTCCAGGGAAAAGAGTCACAGAAAGAGATTTTTCCCTTTTGTGATGCTCCCTCAACCTAAATGTTTCTCTCTTTCTTACTCCTGGAAGGGGAGCTTCCAGGTGTTCCTCTCTGCATGTTTAGATAGCACTCGACTGTCTATTGTTGCCCTTTTCTCCCAAGATTCCTGATTAACTTTTCTATTGCATGCTTTAATTAGCACATTTGCGTTGCTTGACACTTGATGTTTAGCTTCAATAATGTCTCATCCCTATTGCACATTGCTTTTTGAGGTCTTAGGCATTCCTCACTCAAAGTCAAACCTCTGAAATGCTGAGGAACAATCACTTTTGTTTAATTTATACTGAAATTGTGAAGATGCTAAAATATGGAGCTTTGTACTGGTTGTACAGTATACAAGTTCTCTTTCAAAAAGACCTAAAGGCAAGCTAGAAAGGACTGTTAAACCGCCTCATCTCCCTTTTTTTTTTTTTTTTCTGTATGTAAAATATCTAATTTATCTCACTTGTTACAAACAAATGCTTTCACTTGAAACTCTGAAACAACATCCAACTACAGCTTTGGCACACTTGTCTTTTTCAGTGTTTCAAAGTATTTGGCCTTGATGAAAATGATACACTGACGTGGCACGCTGCACGGAACAATTGTATTAATTTTGGAGGAAACCTGGCTACTATTTCAAAAAAGGAAACACAAGGTATAAAGTACAAATCTTTTGATACTGAATGAGGCTTCAAATGATCATTGAGAAACAGGTTAAAACAAATGTTAAATTTTCTGAAATATATGTCACATTAATATCAAGTCATGTTCAATGAACAAATTGCATGGTGGAAAAAAAGTTTTGTAGATATTAGTGTGCTGATTAGTGTGCTGATTTTGTATTAGGGGCTTGTCATATAACAAAATGCCCCAGTACTGGAGTTCCCATGTCCCCCTGTTCCTTCTGCTCTGCTAGACCTGAGCCTGCTTGTCTTGCTGGTCAGCATATTACATTTTTTATTTATTTTATTTTATTTTATTTTATTTTATTTTATTTTATTTTATTTTATTTTTACTGAGGCCTCAAACTTCAATACTGAATGTAAGGCAAGAAAAGTAATGTATATAATGAAAGGAAATGTCATGCTACAGGTCTGCTGAGGGCTGTGTAGACCACCTCTTAGCTTGTTCCATTAGTGCTTGTGTTTTACTCCTTTTACTATAGCAGAGGAAGGACAGTCTTTCAAAGTCAGTCTAAACAGGAGCTAAGGGAAAAAACATTTGGCCTTCCTACATGCTGAGGTCTCAGTACATACATGATTAGCTCTTAAATAATTGTATTTTTATTGTGTCTGTTTAGAAACGAAATCTTTGGATATGGTTAACAAACAAATTACTAAAGAAGAAAATGGACTGCAGTCTGTAGACTCATTTTCTGTGTGACAAGGTGTACTGTACTGATATTAATTTCTCTAGTACCATTAGAACCATTTTATTTTCTTCTTCAGATGATCAAAACCACAGAAGAGTGTGCAGAAAAATTCCTCTAAAACTGTTGAAAACAATTCTATGATTCAAACTTTGTCCATGTTTTTATTTTTATCATAAAATTACCTCGTTATTTAAAAACAGAGAGAGAAAAAAATCATCATCCTTATTCCAGGCACTGTTCTGTTTAGGGAAAGGTAAATTCAGTTTCCCTCTTTCTGCAATTAATCTTTTTCCTTCAGCTTTCCTCATGTCTCTCTTAAAAAATGCTGCAACTGATGCCTGGGTTGGACTGAATGACATAAATCAGGAGCACGTGTACTTATGGACAGATGGAAGCCCAGTTTACTACACAAATTGGGCAAAAGGTTCCCGAAGTTATTATAGTAAGGTAAATATTAATTTATGCTTATCACTTATTCGTGTTAACTATGGTAGATGAATAAAATGTATGTACCTACAATAATATTTTTTGTAAAGTTTCCTTTATAAAGTTTTTTAATGATCTTGTTGCTTCTGAAAGAAAAAGTCATGTGGAAGATCTACTTTAAGACATTTTCTTCAACTGCTTTGTTTTGACATGATTTTTATAAATCCAGACAGATATTTGGAATTATTGTACAAAATTCAGACAAGTGAGCAATTTTCCTTACTTTACTATGACTGATCAGGAGACTCAAATAAACCATAGTACAGCAATACCTGTATAATTTAGTGATACAACGAATGTCATTTAGACTTGAGGAAAATATGAACTGTACATTTTGCATTTCATGGTGCTGAGCTTAGTAAGATAAATGAAACCCTCAAAAGGAAAATCTGGGTCTTCCTTTCTTATTTTATTCTCCCTCTATACCTTCTATCAAATTTTCTCAGTTTCACAGAAACTTCACTTCTGTGTGTTTTGAAACTTTCAGCACTGCTATAGATTTTTGTGTTTAGTTGCAAGAGAAAACTGAGTGTTTTTCAATAATTTTAAAACGGCTAATGAAGAATACTGATTGATAGGACCACTTCTGCGCTCCTTTGCTAGTTTTACCGTTTCTCTCTTTTTTTTGTGACAGAATTATTTTGAGTCTTGCTGAAAAAGGAAACAGCTCTGTGAGGTCCAACCTTCACTGCCACCCAGGCTAGAGCTTGGTTTTAGGCTCTTCAGGACTTCCCTATCTTACACGCAGTTTTTTTTTGTTGTTGTTGTTTTTTGTTTTTTATAGAAAGCTGTGCACATAGAAAACTGTCCCTTCACAAATTGTTCCCCAGGCACTTTCCTTCAATTGCTGCTGGGCTATTTTCTCTGAAGGGGTCAGAGACAGCATGAGGTTATGCTGAGATGAGGGAGGGAGAACTGCTGCTTCCTGCTGCAGAAAGCCGGAGTAGGCAAAGGAGGAAGCAGAAGAACCAAACCTGGGGTACAAAGGGTTGGGGAATTGTCCCCCACAAAAAAAATTCCTGCTTGCTACCTCTGTGCTACTGAGCTGTGGTGACATCCTTGGTTTGTAGTGCCAGACTGGTGCAGAATGCGGGTTTTAGCTCTCTAGGCAAGCTTTAGTTCTGATAAAAGTTTCTACATAACCTCCAGGAAAATAACAAAAGAGCTTAAATGTCCTGTGTGCCATATCTAGAATATGTGCATCTACCTGCATGCACACACACACAATTGCAAGCACAGAGATTATGTACTTACAGAAAGTCCCAGATGCTTCTTCCTGCCTCTGAGCTGTGATTTGCATCATCCAAGTACAAAATGTTCTACAGCCAAGTTGTAAATGTCTATTGCCATATTACTGCTTCTGACAATTTCTAATATGAGTTCATACAGACTACCTTAATTTTACTCAGCTGTGTGTGACAGGTGAGTCTGTATATCCTGTAGGAAAAGGAATGTTTCCTATTTTCCCACATCTTTTTCTTGTTAATCTCTCTCATGTAGGATGACTGTGTCTATATGATAAAGAACCCTATTGAACAGGCAGGGAAATGGAAAGATGAAGAGTGTAAAGCAAGCAAAAGTTACATATGCCAGAAAAACACCGGTGAGTTTTCTTTCAGTAATTTATTGTGGTTAAGTCAAAATTAACTTCCCATATTCCATGTGATTTTAACTGAAATTAATATGACATTGTCACTTGCACTAGAAATCATTTCAATAAAATGAGCACACATTTTATTTTCTGGAGAAAAGCTCTTAATCTTTCCTATTTTAAGCACTAGACCAATACATTCAAAATAATAATGAAAACAAAACCTCTATGGAATATCATGTATTTTAATTTTTTTTTGGCAGTCAGGAGGGAGTGAGTGAGCAAGAACAGTGAAGTACCTTTATAGAACAGTGCCTTTATATGGGCAAAGTACTTTAAAACTGAATTCTACTGTTATATTTAAAAGCACTGCAAGAACTTTGTTTTGAAAATCTGCCCTGCTTGATTCCCTTTTACAGTCTTGGGCAATTTCATCAGCAGCAGTTATATCCCTTTGTTTGCTCACAGCATGCCAGTTTTACCCTCTAGTGCTTTCCTTACTCTTTTTCTTATCAGAAATACACCAAATACAAGTATGTCACAGAGAAAGTGGGAGGATTGTTCCCTTTAATGCCTTACACAGTCACTTTGGGAAGTTCTAGAGTTTATTGGGCATGTTCCTGGAAGTGATACAGATATTTATGTTTAAAAGTAATTCTAAAAACAATTAGAAAAGTTTGTTACAGAATGTGAAAACATGGCTTCATCAGTGTAGTGTTAGTTGGGAAACAATTTGTTATTGCAGCCTCCTTCAATAACTTGACTACCATGATAAAATAGATCCTCTTTCAGCATGATAATATGTCTAGCCAAGATATAGCTATGGACTTTCATTTTTGTTTGTTTGTTGCAGACCCTAAACTGCAAAATTCCCAACCCACGGTCCCAATGTTTGGTTTTAACAATTACGGTGATGACCGTTATGCAGTCATCAACTACAAAATGAGCTGGGAAGAGGCACAGAAGAACTGCAGAGACCAATATGCAGAACTTGCCAGCATTCTGGATCCTTATGTTGAATCCTACCTCTGGTTACAAATATTAAAGCATGGGGAGCCTGTATGGATTGGTCTTAACAGCAACACAGTAAGTCCATCAAATGCTTGACAATCACACCTCTACTCTAAATCAACATAGATCAGCCATGTTTCTTGCTCAGAGCTTGGGAGGATCCCCTCTTGCAGGCTCCAGTGTGAATGCTCTCAATCAGATCTATGACTGCTTGGCAGGAATCAAAGTCTTGCTAAGGTATTTGACTTTGCTCCACTTCAGAGGTTTTAAACATCTAAGCATTTGGCCAAATTGTAAGTCAGAACTTCCACAGCCTGCATTTCAAAGGCCATCAAGGATACAGCTGCAGTAGCTAGTGGCTTCAGTAGCTTCAGTGGCTTTGAAATTTTGCTTCCTATGCCGTGGCTGGGCCACACACTCACATGTGGCAACAGAGCTGTTTCTGACGACATTCTGTGGAGCGCACCACAGAAACAGCTTGGCTTAAAAGTGTTTGTTTCTTTGTGAGGATATTTTAAGATTTATTATTTCAATTTACAGCCTAGCACTACAAGAACATGAACTGTTGTCCAAGCAACAGGAGAGCTGCAAGCTGCAGCACAGAGGAAGGAGCAGGCCTCTGGCAGGGGGGATACGTTAGGCTGGTTTTCAGAGCTGATGCCAATGCCTGATGGGAAGCTGCCAACAGCCAAGAGCGTGAAGCGCTGAAAGGGGAAGCACTTACTAAAGGCATATAAAAAGGACATGAAAAAAGATGATGCAGCTGGATATTTGTGGAAACAGAGTTGTGAGGAAATAAAGAGTGGAGGTAGAGATGGAGCTTGGTGGGACGTGGGGCAGAAGGAGGGCACAGTTCCTGATGTGGGAGGAACCACAGCTGAACTTTTTTGAGAGCAGACACTTGGAAACCAGGATTAGATAGGAAGCTGGGATGAAACTTGGCCAAGGAGTTCAAAGGAAAAAGGACAGGAAAGCAACTGTTACAAAGAACAGAATAGGAGCCTGCCTACAAAGGTGGCAGGAAGAAGGGGTCAGACTGCACAGGACAGGGTGAGAGGAGCCCTGGATGTGATTGCTCTTAGTCATTAGGAAATAATCATGAAATCCATTGAAAAAAGAACATGTTGTAGAGACAAAAATAGTAGCCGATCTTTGCAAGAGCTGAAAACCTATTGCAAGCCCTATTAGCATGGGTGGCAGAGGTCTGTGGTATGCCACATGAAAAACAAAGTCTTGTTTGATTGGAACTTCTGCTTTCTTTCTTTCTCTCTCTCTTTTTTTTTTTTTTTTTAATATATATAAATATATATATATATATATATATATATATATATATATATAAAGGAGCTTGTGTTAGAGGAAAGTTTCCTCTAAAGGAATAGTTTCTCTGCAATCTCTATTTGATGTGTGTATATGTGGAGTCCATTGATATTTTTTTCTGTTACATATTCATAATTGTTACCACAAGGCTCTTTGTCCCTTTACTGCACAAGACAGATGGTGTGAATTGAACAATGAAAGGTTGAATAGTGAACAAATATCAGTAAGATTACTGTCCTATCTGCTGGCAGAGTGGAAGCTTGGACCAGACTTTTATATAATCATGACAGAGGAATAATAAATTATCTGCAGGAAGCTGTGATACTGACATGTCCTATCTTTTACATACCTGCAACCAATCTTAATATTCTTTCAACCTGATTCATGTATGTGATATAACCTTTATTGTCATTTGCTTTTAGACTCATGGCCGTTACATGTGGTCGGATAGAAGGAGGAGCAGGTATCATAACTGGGCCAGTGGAGAGCCAAATAAAAACACAGCCTGTGCCTATATAGATCTGGACGGTTTTTGGAAGACAACATCTTGCAATGAAACATTTTTATCTCTCTGTAAACAATCTGATGGTACGTTATCAGTAGAAAAAATGTGATTAGGGAGACTGGAATTTAAATTCTTCTCTTTATTTGAATTCAGGTTTTGCACATACACAATGATTGTGACAGAAGTTTTATGCTATGTGATAAACTATTGCTTTTGTTAAGGAAGAACACCTAGATCCAGTCTGTCTTGAATGATTTCCAAAGATTTTCACATTTCATTTCCCAGGCCAGTCAATATGTGCACATCATAAAGTCAACCGCAACATTTCATGCCACAATAAGTGGATATTTTCTGCATCCTTGTTTGTCAGGGATTGCAGAATTGGTCAACCTTAACCCAACTGTAAATACATTAATAATAAATTTTAAATAGTAAAATTTTGCATTTCAAATTATCTTTTGTAATATTGGGAGATAAGAAACTTCACTTTGCAGAACCAATAAGTGCAGATGGAAAGAGGACCAGGAGGTAGACAAATACAGAAACATCCAAACTAATGAAATTATATTCATGAAAAGTATAAGATCCTGGGAAATTTTGCTTGAAGTACTTTTACTGAAGTACCACAGGGGTTCAAATATTATACCTAATTGTCCAACATGTTTTAAATTATGTATGGAATTTATGATCTTTGTACCAGACTTCACTACATTTTTTTTTACTCATTTAAGCTCTACTTTGGCTTTAATCAGTTCATTCAATAGGTTGCTATTTCTCCTTTTACATAGTTTAAAATGCATGTAAAAGGTCAGATACAGACAGCTTCTCTGAACTTGCTACAAAGCAGCTGGACACAAGTCACTGGCAGTACATAAACCAGACTAACACAGTCCAACTATGCCCAATTTGAGATACTTTTGGCATACTGACCAATTCTTTTTTATAAGTTTTGAAGTTTTAAATTGCCTGGCTGAAGACAATTACAGTTAAATTCCAGTAAGCCTTCTTGAGCAGGCTGGAGAACAGCCCCATCCAGAATACTAGTTTACCATGATTAGTCCTGCCTTTTTTCATTAGTTAAGCCTATGGGATATTCTTTTTACTGGAATCACTGTCAAATTGGTAGGGCTGATGTGTGGTGCAGCAGTACGTTTCCCTCATCTTTTAAAGCCCTACTGAAATCTGTCTCTCCTTAACAGAGTTAATCCCTAGTGAACCACCACAGCTTCCTGGAAAGTGTCCTGAACCGAAGCGTGGTAGATCTTGGATTCCCTTCCGTGGCCATTGCTACTATGTTCACACCACTTCTGAAGAAAGCTGGCCTGATGCTTCCATGATGTGTATTCAGATGGGTAAGTGTCTTCTTATTTATTTATTTATGTATTTATTTATTTTTAATAGTATATTTTAAAGGTTGTTTATGCCCAGAATAGTGTGTCAGGTTTCCATCTAAATTTCATTTTTGTCTTATTCTTCCATCTTTCCACTAGTTCTAGTAAAAATTCAAGAATCTCAGAGACCAATGTGGGTAGGTCTTAAACCTTTTTCAATTGTCCATTAGCAGGGTAGGTGCTTGAAAGTTTCCACTTGTCTTTTTTACTCCTCCTCTGTTACACCTTATACCTCCCCATTCAATCCATCATCATTTTGATTTTCCTGTTTGCTTTATCTGACACTTTTGATAGCTATTCTATATTTTGTCTTTTCTTTCTATCTGAAGTTCCTACTTCTGTTTGTAGAGGGTCTTATTCTTGGTCTCAATTTGTTGCAGTCCCTATCAGGTTGAAGACAAGCCATAAAAGGTAGAAAAAAATAAACACATACTGAACCTTGGGAAGGACTTCTATTTTATTATTTTATTTATTTTATTTTTATTATTTTATTTATTTATTTATTAATCCAAAACCAAGATATACTGTATAGATTTATGTGTATGCATATCAATTATAAACTAAAGCTAATTTGCTCTCAAGCTTCTCTACTATATGAAAATCTGATCGTGAATCATATCATGATTGTTTACTGAGGTAAATAATTTATAGAGGAAAATATTACTGAAATTATATGTAATATTTAATTGATATTTTAGGTGCTTCTCTAGTTTCCATAGAAGATCCAGCTGAACTGAACTTCCTTTTACTTTACTTGTCGCCACTTGCAAGTGACTTCAGAAGGTTTTGGATAGGATTATTCAAAAATATTGATGGTAATTATTTCAAAATGCATATTAGGATAAAAATAAATACTAAATAAACAGAGTGAATGCTAAATTACACTAACATTAAGTACTAATACCAAAACATTAAATATTAAATAATTAAACAAATAAATCAACTGTTACGTGTTAATAGGTTTTCAGCTAAAATACTTACAATATATGCAAGCTAAAGGCCTATATTTTTTGTATCTTAATGGTAATTAGAGTATAGTTCAATCTGTAAAATATTTGAGCTTAGCACTGCTTATTACTTACTAACTAAATTGCTTACTTACTAAAATTGCTTGACAGTTAGCCACTGTTAGTCTTTAAAAAAAAAAGTCTAACAATTGAGAGCTAAGGCAGCCTTTAACTGAAATTTATTTCTAAATAAAACAGAGAATAGCAGCTGCCTAGCAATATTTCTTAATCTATATTTTTAATTCTTTTTCTTAATAAATTTTTGCTTTAATTAACTTTTAATTAATTAACTCTTAATAAACTTTTTGCTTTCATCCAAAAATATTTCAGCTATTTATTTGGAAATGCAGTTCAAAATTTCTCATTAAAAATGTTGGTAAAAACAAATTTGATAATGTTTTCTGTATAATTATAATTCTGAATCCTGTTTTTCACAGCAGGCTTTGAAGGTAGGGCTCTAGAACAAGTGGGCTGCTGTGGCCTTGGCTGTGGCTGCCCAAGTCTGTCTCTCCTCATCAGCAGTAGCAGGCATCTTGTCGCATGGTTGGCCATGCTACAGATCATGTCTGATCTGTTCTCACTGAAAACTAACAGTACAGAAGAAGTGATTTGTTTCCTGACCTGGCCCACTACTTTTCCACATTGCTACATGCCAGTGAAAGAAGAGGTAAAGGAAAGTGCAGCTGCAGGCAGGGAGATGGAGATGGTGGCACTCAGGTGGCAGTGAGTGGATAGGATATCCTGTCATGAAAGCACATCCTGAGGGAGCAGAGATGGCACTTATTTCTACTTGATGGCCCTCAACAGGAGATGAGCAAAAAGTTATTATTAAAGAGATCTGATTCAGATTGCAAAAGCAATTGATTATTCTGTGATCTTGGATCCACAAGTAAAGAAAATTTTCTGAGTGATCTGGATCCTTAAATTCAGAGCATGGCTCATGGAGGCACTCTGCTTTCTGAAAAAACAAAACAAAACAAAACAAAACAAACAAACAAAACAACAACAACAACAACAACAAACAACATGTGGGTTCTGGGCACAGACTTCAGCTTAAAGTCCTCAGGCAGCCTGGGCATTTCTTTCTTTCTTTGTTAAGAGCCATGGCCCTGGCAGGTAATGAAGTTAACTTGGTTTACAGCATATGAGCATTACATTTCATGCATTCCCATCTGAACATCTCTGACAGTTAAGAGAGAAAACTCTGTGATGATAAATTAATCAATAATAAATTCCATATGCAATGTCATTGGGCCTGGTAAGTTAGAACTGATTCCCTACTTCATTCACTTACTATTTAATACTCTTACTTTTAGGGGAATGGTTATGGACAGACAGAAGTGTGGTAGAATATGTCAACTGGGAGAAAGGAGAGCCTACAGTAATTTTTGATGAACACTGTGTTGACATGGATGTCTCAAGTGGAGCCTGGAGGAACTATTACTGCTCTGTTGACCAGAATTTCATTTGCAAAATCCCCAAAAGTAAGTTCTGAATTCTGTTTACTGGGTTATTTCAGAAGTAGCAGTTAACATATATCTGGTCAAACTAATCATACGCTGGGTACTCTTTATGTGTTGATGTTGATTCATGTGCATCTGCATCAAAGACAAGAGTAAGGACAGAAAAGTAATGTTGGGGATTTTTTTTTATGGATCTCCACATGTTGTCAATGGAGTCACTCACAAGCTTTGCAGGACCCAGATAGACCTGCATGGAATCGACTGAATCACAAGCAAGGGAGGAAGGAAAACAAAAATACAGCCTAAATGTTTTCACGTGTAAAAATGCTTTTCAAGTGTAAAACGTTGGATTCCTCTATATGAAGGATGGGTACTGTGGAGGTGTGAAAACTTTGAATAGAAGCGTTCAAAGCAATTAACAGTGAGACAACAGTTTGCGGTTGTTATAACAAACATTTTAAACAAGAATACTTGATTAAATTATTGTGAACTCTCAGGGAAAAAATATATTATTAATCTGTATTATGTAAAATCTAAAAGGAACATAAAATAACAACTATTTATATGTGTATTTAGTCTTTGAATGGTTGTTTGTGAACTGTGTATAATATATCCATATTTTAATTTTAAAGTTATTGAAGTTGAACCAACCCATGATTCATCTGTCAATAAAGGTAGGTTGATTTTTATAAGCGTGTTAAAAAGAAATTTCAATACATTTATATGCATTCATTATTTACAAGTAAAATTGCCTCTAGATGAGTTTCATTTAAATACTCATCTCTGATGATCACTGATGTTTTTATTTTAAACTTGTTGAAAAGAAGAACTTTTCTTTCAAACTGGGTGGCTTATTGATATTTTTGTTATTTTCTGAATTAAGTGGGGTACAATATAATGCTAATTTTAAAAGAAATGTAGGACAGATTGAGCCCAATTTTGCTCTGCTCATTGAGTCTTGGTTGATTTTAAGTGTGGTTGTGATTGTTCTGTACTTTTGTAGTTCACCCAGCTGGTTTACATACGAAAATGTTTGTTGTACACAATAGCAGTCTCTGTTCATTTGTAGTAACTGTTCTGTTTTGTTTTTCATAGCATCAAAAAGAGAAGCTGCTGCTTCATCCTCACACAGTTTAAGTGTGATGATTGTTATACTGATCTTCCTACTGCTAGCAGGAACTGGCCTTACAGTCTATTTTTTCTATAAGAAAAGACATGAACAGAAAACAATTACAGCCAGTTTTGACAATGCTATATACTGTGGTGATACGGACCCTGGAACTCATGAATCAAGGTGCCTTGTGACCAATATTGAAGAAAATGAACAGGCAACGGTTTAATAATCAGGTTAAACTTGGAAATGAATTACTGTCTAAGGACTGATTTGGAAATGAATTAAAGCACTGGAGTATCAGAATTCTTAAGTTAAAGTGATTTTCTTCTTTGGAAACTGTAGTTCATTTTGCACAGGTTGCTTCTTGCCTTATGTACTAGCAGAACTAAGCAATCTTGCAACACTCCGGATCTGCTCACAGACAGTATTACCTGGCAGGACATGCTTATGACCCTGGAGCTACACTGTGTAAAAGAATACTCAGGCTGTTCTAGTCTCTGTATGGGTCCTGCATCACCTTTGGGCATGAAGAGAACCATACTCATCACAGGCAATTGTGATAATAAATGTCTTAACATTCTCCAAAAAGTACATCCAAAACTGTAGGAATCCTGAAAATGCCACTACTGATCTCCACTGACTGATCACAGACTGGTAGAATTGCATGGGTCGGATGGGACCTCACAGCTCACTTCGTGCACATCCCTGCTTGAAGCAGGACCATCTCTCTGCCCCAGCTAGGCAGTCAGCTCCCATGCTTATCCACACTCTTGGTGAAGATTGCTTTCCTTGTACTACATTTGAATTTCCCTTGCCATTCCACTTTTGCACAGCAAAAGACAGCACACCTCTGAGAAAATTTTGGCTGCATCATTTCTCTAACCCCTTTATAGCTGAATACAAGACTCAGGTCTCCCCTTAATTTATTCTCTCTGCTCTTTCAGAATCTTATTGTAATCACATACCTATATATCAAGTCCCCTACTCCTTTCAGTGGCCCGTGGCTAGACCCTTCATTTTTCCACCATCCAGTTCCAGCACTTACTGCTTCATGGAGTTATACCCCCACAGGTGCAGGCTAGACTTGAAATCATTGTCAGTATATTATGCTTTAGACCTGCCAGGCCAAGCAGTTTTTCACCCATCTTGCCGTCGACCCACTATATTAAGAGAGAGGATTTTGAAAGTCCTGCTAAGATCAAGGTAAATGACATCCACTACTTACTCACTTCTTTGGTGATTGTAAGACAGTAATTTTGTCATAGGAACTAATTGGTTTGGCCAGGCATAATTTGCCCTTTATAAATGTGTTCTGGCTGTTCCCACTCACCCTTTTTTGTCTGTTTTGTTCCTGGAAATTGTTTCCAAGAGAATTGTTCCATAATCTTCCCAAGGTCTAAGGAGAAGCTGCCTGCATTATAGCTCCCAAATCCTCCATCATTCCTGTTTTGAAGGTGTGACATTGACTTTTCCAGTCACAGGTGCATTTTTTTCCAGGTGAATCCTGCTGTCACTGTGATGTGTCAGAAGTGACAGAGTGCAGATTCCCAGTGACCACAGCCAACTCCCTCAGTATCCTCAGATACATTCCGTCAGGTCCCGTGGATGTCTATAGGTACAGCTAACTTTATCCCTGACTCAGTCCTTCTGCACCATGAGTTGTACTGTTCTTCCCTAACAGCTGCTGCTAAATGCAGAGACCTGTGAAGTGTGAGAAATGGTTGATAGCATTGAATATCTCAGTCCTATGTCTTGTAGGTCTCCTGACACATTCAGCTGTGGGCCCACATCTTCCTTTTGCAGCTGAGGTACCCACAGAAATCCTTTGTTACCCTCCATATTCCTGGCTAGCCTGAACCCCAGCTGAACTTTGCCTTTTCACCTTCTGTCCCAGTGTACCCAGGACATGTCCCTCTTTGCATGCTGGGTAGCTTGTTGCCTTTTTCACTTTCCATACACTTTGAGTTTTTGAGTTTCAAATCAATCAGAAATTCCCCATGGGGCTAGGCCCTGCCTACTTTGTGTCTTGCCTATGGAGAAACCATTCTTGAGCTTTTAGGAGGTTGTTCTTGAAGATGGAAAAGCTATCCTCAGATCCTTGGCCTTTCAATAACCTCATGCAGACTTGATTTTTCTTTGGATTAATGTTGTATAAATTCAGGTCAGAAAGCTCCAAAATGCAGATACTATGTATTCCCATACTGGGATATTTAATTCTACAGCACATACCTGTAGTATGGGAATGATGCAATACTTCTGAGTATCTTATCACAAAAGTATTATTAAATGTTATTCTGTCAGTCTTTTGTAAAATTTCTGTCTTATCTGAATAAACACATTTTCCCTTTATGTGACTTATATAAGCATTGAAAGATCAGCTGTAAGAGGTATGAGTGTATTGTGAATAGAAATATGTTCTTGTTTAAATAACAGAATACGAATTTCAAAGAAAAAGGGGAGAATGAGCAGGATACACAATACACAGCTGACAAACTTGTGTAAAATTTATTAGTGAACTCTCCAATACCAGTGAAGATTTTGTACCTTTTTAGACCATTTTTTTCAAAGTCTATTGAAGCTTGTTATTAGAAAGGCTTTTGTAATTTCTAACTGAGTTTTCCCTGTCAAAGCCTGTTTCAGTCCTGTAAATTTCATTCCGGACTCCCATCAGGACTGAGCTGATAGCACTGCGTTTTATCCAAGTGCATCCTCTGTGTTCAGAAAGCTTGGAAATACATAATTGGTTCCTATATATAAAAATATTTTAAACATTTTCAGTGTATTATATGCCAAATGTAAATCAAATGACTCAAAGTTCATAGTCTCAAGAATATCTTTATTTAATTTGATATTTTAAAATATTTTAATCTTTTGACAATTTTTAATCATGTTTAAATTAAAATATTTTACTTGTATATGAAATACATGTAAATAAGTTTTTGTTCTACTTTGATTCACTAAATAGTCATTAAAAGGTTGGTTATAAGTAAAAGTTTGAGCCTTCTTAAATAGAACAATTTATCAGAAAAGTAAAATAACAGAAAGGAGGGATGGGAATCTTAAGGTTTTGATTTGCAAAATAAGCATCTATTTTTCCCAGTCTACTATATTCTTAAATTCTAGTAGTGTTTTGTCTTTACCATCCCATGAAAAAACATGTTTCACTGTTTCTTTATTCCTGACATTTGAAAGTTTACCTCAATAAAAGATAGTATAGTTTAACATTGTTCATGTGCTGTACTGAATAGATAGACAGTTGTGAAATTAATTTGTGCCTTCAGGTGAGACTCCAGTGGGCAAGAGGCAGATTTTGCAGGTTTGAACTGCTCCATAAGCATAAAGTTGCCCTGATGTCACCATAAGTGGACACAGGAAAAGTTTGGGTTCATTTTCTCTCTTCTCTGCTGTGCCGTTATCTGTCATATCCAGCCTTCTTCCTTCTCTGATGTTCTGTGGGGCACAACTTTTAATATGATATTTGATAAATAATGGCATTTAAAATGTTTTAAGAATATGCTTAGCAGTTCTAGTTCCTCTGAGAAAATATTTACTCCCATTTCAGGAGAATGCACACGATGTGAGCATTATACTGTTTTTTTATCCAGACTGCTCACTTGAGCAGCTAGATGAAATTAATTTCACCTACTTTCAGAACTTGTTGACATAACTCGCCTTTGTAGTCAATGCTCAGGAAAATATTTGTAGGGTTATCTGTTTCATGGTACACCAGAAGTGGCTAATGATGGGACAGAGCTTCCAGAGGTACGAGGAAGTAATGTTCAGTAATGGGAAGAAAAGTAGTTAATGCAGTGAGAAATGTAGACCTGTGTTGATAAGAGGATGGATCTGACCAGCTGGGAGAGCCAGGAAAGGCTGGCCAGACCCAATGGCTTGGCATGGCAGGGATGTTGGAAATGCTGGAGTGCAGAGAGTTCAAGGGTTGGTTTGTTACTGCAATGGAATAGGAAGACTCCTGGTTGTGGAGAAGCAACAGGGGGAATGAGCATGCTTTAAGCAGGAGCTACCCAAGAGATATTTGTGTTTGTTCCCAATTTGCCTGGGTATTCTATGTTCTTTGGAAAGGGCACAGATGGGGAAGGGAGGCTCCCTCCACACCTTGCACTGGCTCCCGATGTCTTCAGGCTCCCTCCACACCTTGCACTGGCTCCCGATGTCTTCAGAGGGCAGAGCCATCTGGAATGATGAAGAGATCGCTTCTTCATTAAGAGCAGTGAGTGTGCACAGGGTGGGGGCAGCACTTTGTAGTATCATAACAGAGTAGAGACAATGGGAGGGAGTCTTTAGTGCAAGTAGAAATCAGGGCTTTTGTGAGAGAAACGGAAAGTAGATTTGTGGGGAAGCCTGTGTCAAGGAACAGATTTCTCCTGATGTCAAGGCACAGATTTATCCTAGAGAGGTGTATAGAAATTGTGTGGGCTCTTTTGCGACACACGTCCTGGGACATGCTTGATCTGAGGAAAAGGTGCCAGTAATTTCACCTACAAGATCTGGCCAGTTTGGGTTCTACCTGCTGGGTGGGGAGAAAGCAAGTTGAACAGGGAGGAGAAAAGGTATATTTAGTTTATGAGTCCTGTGGTCAGTGGAGGGAATGAGAGGGATAAATCAGCCATGAGGAGGCAGGTGGGAAAGTCATGAGGATTGGTTACTCATCTTCTGTCACCCCAAAGACTTCTCCTACACCCCATTTTGCAAGAAAATTACTTTTTATTACCAGGCAGTGGGAACTGCAGCCTTTTCTCCTGGTGATGGTGCTTCTGATTTCAGAGCTACAACATGGGATAGTGGTGGTAGTTAGGCTCCTATCAGAAACAAATTAAAGGCACGGTTTTCTGTGTACTATGACATAATGATACAGTTGAAACCAAACAATAATTAGGATGTATTTAGAGTGAAATCTGTTTACAACTAATTTTTAACAGGAAATGGGAAAACAGAAATGTGCAGTCTCCACACTGCAAAAATAACAAGTGTTTGGGAAAGAAGGGACTGCCTTTCTTCTTGACTGATTATTTCCCAAAGCAGATACATTTAAAATACATGGCATTGAAGCTGTTTATTCTTAGTTGGATTAAAACTAAAACAGAATTGATTGTGCCACTAAAAGCTGTCCTCATCACAATTACTTTACTGAAGGTTTGAATTTTAATTACAAAAACCAACAAACTAACAAACAAAAATTTGGCATAGTGGCAGAAAAGAGATAAGATTTTAAATAAATGAGGAAGCTAAAATAAGATAAAAAGGAAGGAAATCCTTAGATTTTGCATGAACGCTATTTGTAATCAGTTAAAGAATCATAGAAGAGAAGCATATTCTATATTGTCTTTAACTATTTTCCATTGATTCTTATGCACTTTCATAAATGGACTGAAATTACGCTGAATACAATGGTCATTTCAGTTTCAAATGTTCAATATTTTATCTCAATCCTTCTAATGACTCATACTATTTTATTTTTTTTTTCTGCCACAAAAAAAGAAAATGGCCTGTTTGCACACTTAGTATATCAACATAGATAAAATTACTACAGAAAAGCCATTCTTTGTGTGGAATTTCCATCCCTGGGAATTCTCAGAACTCAGCTGTCTCTGAAAGGAGATATAGCTTTGAGGCCCTGCTCTGATCAATAGGTTCAACCAAATGACCTCCAGAGGTCCCTTCCACTGTAAAATCCTCTACAATTCTGCAGTTGGTGGTGTTATACAGGATTATGCACTTAGGACCCAGTTCTGCACATGGTGTGTGCAGTGCAGAGCTCCCTTACTTTGGAGGGGAATCACCCTGGAACTTATCCATTTTGGATTAATTGAATACGTTGCAGGAGTAGGCAAGAGCTTCTTGGAACGGCATAGAGACTAACAATTGTAGAGTGTCCTGAAGTGGCGAAGAATAGCAGGAGGGGTTGATTGAAAATATGCATATGACCTGTCTTCTGTGAGATATTTTCTCCAACCCTAGGAATACACATACATGTAGAGCCCTATCAGATCTACACAGCAGTATTGACAAGGCTGTCTACTTAAATTAAGCCAGTAATTTTGGCTTTTATCACAATTTAGGAACAGCTCTAGGGGTCAGATGAAAGCTCTGCTTAAATCCTAGTAGTGTCCAAAAGCTTAATGAAGAGCCCAAAAGTGGCCAAATATTCAGTGGTTGCTCTCTTGGCCTCAACATTTGTAGCTCAGGGATTTCATGGTTTAGAAGAGGTGTTTTGCATTCATCTGTTTATAGAAATGAGCATACAACTAAGCTGGGTTTGTATTTTACAGTACTCTAGTGATTCCATTGTAAATCCTCAAATAGACAATTTTTAATATGCAATAAATGTGAGGTGATTTACTGTGATTTGCATGGAACGGGAAAAAAATATCCACACAGAGACTTAACAACAGGCTAGAAATACACTCAGTGTATTCTGATACAGAATTTTGCTATATAAATATGTGGTGGTTTGACCATGTTAAGCAACTGAATGCCACAACCGCTCTCTCACTCCCCCTCCTCAGATGAGGAGGGGAAGAAGTAAAGGAGAAAAAAACAACTCATGGGTTGAGATAAGGATAATTTTAATAAAGAGAAAAAATATATTATTAAGGAAATATTATTATTAATTAAACAATTCAACTAAAGGGAAAAAAGGGAAAGAGGAAGAGGAAGGGGGAAAGGGAATAACAAAACAAAACAAGTAAAGGCTATGTGGAACTGCAGAGGGAAAAAAAAATACTCTCTACTTCCCACAAATGAGCGATGCTTGACCATGTCCTTGAAGCAGGGCCTCAACGCACATAGGCGGTGTTCAGGAGGAGGACAGACGTTTTCACAACGAGAGCCCACCCCTCCCCTCTTCTTCCTTTTTCCACCTTTTATTGCTGAGTGGGACATCATATGGTATGGAATATCCCTTTGGTTGATTTGGGTCAGCTGCCCTGGTGATATCTCTCACTTTTTTGCCCACCCCCTAGGAGGGCTAGAGAAAGTCCTGATGCTGTGCCAGCACTTCTCAGCAGTGTGATACCACTGCTGTTTTAGCTACAAGTGCAGAGCATAGCACTGTATGGGCTGCTGCAGAGAAAGTTAACATCCCAGCCAGACCCAGTACGAAATAAGCCAGTAGAGAAAAAAATGCAGTATTGCAATACTTCTTGAAAATAGAAAAGCATTTAGTATTTCTTCCTCATGTTTACTTCTTTTTTCTTCCTTTCAAATCTTTTCGGATGTTCTGAAACTTCACATGTATCATGACAATTTCTGACATCAGTCCTTTATGTTTTCCTTACAATTTCAGAATTTCCATTTCTATTCTATCAACACCTGCCTATTAAATGCCTGACAGGATGAACAGCTTAGGGCAGTGTAGCATAGTTTACAGAGTGGCAAAATATTAAAAGATTTTCTAATGGTCATAAGACAGTAGAGATCTGACACCTCTGAAGTGGCCTATTGTTTTCTCCCTCACATTTAAAGACATTCCATAATCTTGCTGAATTCCTGGTCTCCTATGAACATAGCTTGACTCACAGTTTCTTAATTGACAACTTTAAAAAGAAAGCATCTTTCAAGAAAATATACTTTTTTTTTTTTTTTTTTTTTTTTTTTTTTTTGTAAGTATCCCAATGGCAGTCTGTTCTGGTTAATTCAGAGTTTAAAGAAATACAACCCTGAGTCACACCTTTTCATGAAGAACAGTGGTAGTTATACATATGCATTATCCTTTACTGTTGTTTTCATCAGAGGAAACTTCTCTGATCAGTCTTTCTTTGCACGATAATCTGTATTTCATTTCATCAGTTCTGTATTTAATTTCAAAAGGCAGATACTATGTATTCTTTATGAAGTTAATTCTGCATTTTAATTTATGGATGTTTTCTGCATTTCTCTCTGCCCCAGTGTTTGGGCTTCATCAAGAACTATAAGTGCTAAGAAAATGAAGAACTGCGTCTCTTCTAAATATTAGTGAAAAGAGTACTTATATAATTTTGTATTTAAAAATACCTGAAATGAAACAACTGCTTTCATGCCAATTTGAGTGCACCTGCTGATAAAGGATGCCAGAGCTTTGTAATTATATCTACAATGCCCAGTCTATTTCATAGTTTGTCTGTACATAACATGAACTAAAGATCTGGTATAGGAAAAACCCTGTGCAGCCCAGTGAATATTAAAAAAATGATCAGAGATAGTAGTGGGGTAAAGTAATTATTAACCCATGCTTTAAAATATTCTTATGATTTTTACTGTTTCTAGGCAAGCTGTCTGTCCATTCAAGCTCACAGTCTGCTCTTGATTAGGCTCTTGACAGAAAGTGAGTGTCATTCTACTATACCTCTGGACTTGCCAATAAGAACAGGCATGGATGTATGCAGTCCCTTCAGATGCAAGAGGGGTGAAGGCATGGTTCACATGGCAGCCTTCTCACTGATTAACACAAATTAACCTGGTCATGAGGCATTGGCTTACAGATGGGAGCAAGGCCAGCTCAGAAAACTGGCACTGATGTGCATACCATGAGTGGCTTCCCCAAGGTACTGCTGCCCTGAAAAGCTGCAGCATCTTTTATTTACCACTGAGGGGAGAGCTTATCAAGATTGCAGATGTGTGAGGCTCGATTCCCCAGTCTGCTGCACAACATTTTGCTCAGAGCAGCTTGGCAGTGAAGCTATGCTCTGGATGGTTCAGAGCATGGCTGAGTGCAGGGCTCATACAGGGTTCCCTTTTGGGGCACCACTGTCAAATCAATAGTTTCTACCAATGGTTTAAAACAAGTAATTTTTATGTAGCAAATGAGAGGCCTGGTTATAAAAGAATACTAATCTCAAAATACATATATCTTTACTTGTTAGAGACCACTGGTACTTTCTTACCTGAATGTTCTGGATTCTATTCTGACCATGATTGTTATATTAACCAACATGGAAAGCTGAGCTGATGCTCCCATATTTTCATTTCCTATGGGTAATTAAAAGGTTTTGATTGATCCTGCAATAAATTATTATCATAGCCTGGGGTGGAGAGAAGAGAAAACACACACTCTAGAAGTCACAGGTGATTTTTTCCCCATTTTTTTAATAATTCAGTGGGAATATTTAACATCTCAGCATTCTGTGGAAACCTAATGTTCTGGAAATATGCAACAACTCAAAACTATGTATATAAGGCTATTGGAGAGCTGTCTTATTTTATGGTTTTCTAACTATGTAGGAGACATTTCTGATTGATTTAAATATAATTATTACTTCAAAATGACATCTCTAGCATTTTTGTGATCTGAAATATAGTGAGTCATTTCAATAATTAAGTTTGCAGCATTTGTGGTAAATTAAGATTTAAATATCCCGAATAGTATCTGAAAGTTACGGTGAGTGAACTGACTTAAGAACTTTCACCTAATAGATCTGTCTTATTAATGATCTAAAAAGGCACCAAAATAAGCTTGTATGTATGTATTGACATCTAATAAAATTAACTACAGAAATTCAAGAAAATATTGTTGAAGTTATAACTGAGATTGTTACATCTCCTGTCTGTCTAAAATCGAGACTTCAAACTTGATCTCATATAGATCAAATGAATTAATTATGGGTTGAACATACACAATGCATTTTACCGTGCTATTTTTTGTAGCAAAAATACTAGCGAGTGTTATGGATTTTAAAATCAGATTCCAGTCTAACAAGACTGATTTTCAACTGAGCATTTAGAAGTAGCATTAGTTTCAGAAGTCTTTATGATTTTGCAGAACTTTGAACAAATCAGATTCACTCTTTACCATAGAAAAATATTATTTTGCATTTATCTAAAGCATTCAGAAGAAGCATAAAGCATAAGTCATTGATACATCTTCATGAGATCAGCAGCAGTGAGTACTTACTCTCAAGAAGTGACAAAGCCCTGGCAGACTTCAGTCATACACAGTAATTTAAATGAAATTGCTTATGAGAGATCAATTAGAGAATATTTTTGTCATTAAAAGGAAGAAAGAAAAAAAAGGAATATAATTCCATTAAAAGTAAATAAATCTTCTGATAGATGAAGGTACTTGTATTAAGAACAGTCAAAAGCAAAGTGGTTTTCTCCTGGAAGAAGTTGTTCATTTTGCCTGAGCAGTTTTACAGTTTGCACACTAACTGGAAAACAAGCAAACAAACCAAACCAAAACCAAACCAAAACAAACAAACAAACAAAAAACCCACCTATGATTATTTTACAGGATATTGAGGATATTTACAGGATATTATCTAAGCACAATTCTGGGATAAATATTATAGCATGAAACCCACACACTACATGAAGCAGTTACCCACCTATTCTAGCCTGTACACAGGAGTAACATTGCTCAGAGAGAGTCAAATTGTGAAATTCATCTAGATAACTTCAAGAATAGCAATTATAATGTGAAATACACAGCATCTGTGCAAATCTTTTGTGGTGCTGATAACATTGCATTTCACTTCACAGTCTTATTAAAAATTGGTATATAAATCTTCCATACACAGACACATTTTGTTCTTGTTCTGTGATCTGTCATTTTCATGTCACACTAGCTCTGTTCTCTAACAGTGTGTCACTTCAGGTTTGTAAGCTTCAAAATATCTCATTTTAGAATTTAAAATAAACATACACTCTTTTGTTCTGGACATGACTGAAAGAAAACTGTGAAAGGATTTTATTCCATATAATACTATGGTAAGCATTAGGAGATATGATCTAATTTAAAGGTTAAAGATCTTAGAGATGTAAATATTCTACCAATAGGAACCTTTTATCATATTCATAATTGAAACAGGGAACTGAAAAATTTCTGCCCAAAGGCAGTGTCAGCTAAAACTAAGCAGCTGCTGACAGATATAAAATCATCTTACAAAGTTTCTGACAATTATAGTTTTTTTTTCTGACAATTATAGTTTAGATTTCACACCTCCCCAGGCAACATATCCAAAGCTTATTTACTAATAATGTCAGTGTGCTTTTTAATGTCACCAGCTCCTCGGGACAGTTGGGCTAGAGTGGTCCAGATGTATGCTAGTAATAAACTTGCGGTTGCTCCAGACCAGGCTGGCAGTGGCTGCATTCAAACTGTCTTGTGGGAACGGTCCCTTGAATGCTGTACATGCCAAACTGGGCCTAAAAATCCCTTTGGGGGAATGCTTGCTGGTGTGGGTGAAGGACATGTGCACCATCCACTCACAGGATAGGTAGCTCTGCGGTAATGCCTCTTCATAGGCACTCTTTAATTTCAGTTACTAACTTATTAAGTTCTCCTTGCTATTATCTGAATAGCTAACATTTAGAATAGCACAAAATCTTTCCATAAATGTGCTGTCAGTACTATTTCCCATTCTACATAATTTTAAATACTGCTCTTTCTTTAGAGCTTGACTATGATTCCTGTATTTTCCTTTCCAGAAATTCAGGTTACTCTTCATTTCCTCTTTTTTTTTTTTTTTTTTTTTCTCATACTGTTTTCTGATATGCTGAAACTCTATCCTTTATAGGGTAGACTTTACTGAGAAATGTACGTGTTTCTGAGTACTCCAGCCAGTTCTTAAAGTGTTAAATTTAATCAAATTAATCTTATTTTTTGATTTTTCTATTTCTATTTCTACTTCTATTATTTTTATTATTGTTATTATTTTATTATTATTATTATTATTTGTATCTAAAAAAAGTTATACACAGTTTTGAAAATAATGCATGGAGTTGTTCTGCAGCCCACATATCATGTTTTCTTTTGATCTTTAATCCATACTGTTGTTTTAAGCAATGTTGTGCAGATCTTTTGCAGAGCTAATCAATGCTCATGGTATAAGAAATGATCTTGCAACTCTTTGCCCATCTTCAAGTGTTTATATGCCTCCTAGTGAAGCAGCTGACTAAATGTTACTGTAGCGAAGAGTACTTTAAATAGTGGAAGCGTTTGTTTTATGTGAAGAATTATGTTCATGAATGCAGTGAAACTGTCTCATGTAAAATAACAAGAAAATGAATTCTTCACTGAAGCTTTCCAAAACAGATTTAAGTTTGATGGACTGTGCTGCTGCCAAGAAAAAGGGCGAGATTTCTAAAAATGTGGGCAGGAGTCCAAACTGGTTATGCATGCACGTTGACTTTGGAAATATGGAAATTCAACTAAGTTAAAAGTACCACATACATGCAGTGAATGTACACAGATACAAATAGAAACTGCAAATGTATTTCTTGATGGATGATGTGCCTACTTAGATGTGTGTTTAGAGATAAGTGTTAGTTGAAGACATTGGCTTCAGAGGATGCTGCCTTGGATAGTCCTTTAGTTGGGAACTGGCTATGTTTCAAATCTAAAGTTTTGGCCAAGGCTCATCAACTTTCTACAGATATTTCAGGTCAGCTGAGCTATTTTGTAATGACAAATATATTTGTCATGACATGAGGCCTTATATTTGAGGAGCTGAAAACATTTTGTGCAGGTGTGGGAGTTACAGGATGTGTGGTTTGCCTGAAAGGGAGGAGGGCCTGATATGTTGCATAAGTGCAGAGCTGGGAACAGAAAAACTAACCTTTCACTTTTCCTGTGTCCGGATAAGTTGAAAATCAGGGCAGATTTGTGCAGTACAAAATTTTCTTAATCACCATAGTGATTCTGGTTTGTTAATGGAAATCTGCTTGGAGACCACCAGCTCATTTCACAGGTATTTGTCAAATGGATGTTTCTACATATAGCCAGTGGCTGCAGGTTACTGACCATCTTGTTTGTGAAGACTGAGATGTTTGAGGAAGACCGACATTGGGTAAAAGAAGTTGAAGCTACACCTCTGCAAAGTTCCCTAGATATGGTTCCCAGTTTACCTTAGCTGAGGACACTCTCCATCTCTCATCTCTTGTCCATGTAGCAAGGAGTAGATGAGAGAGAAAGAGAAAAGGCAAGAGGCTGGTCTAACTTTGTGCCCATGGTCAGCACTTGTCCTGCAAGTCTGAACCATAAATTGAAAACATGACCATGGCCCCTGTAGCTCTTTTCAGGCTCATTAGTGGAGCTCAGATGCCTGTCTGCCTAAATATGGATTGCTTTAGGTATGGAGTAGGTGCCTTTCTCCCCCAAACAGACAATTCTGCACAGAGTGACCAAAGTTGTATGTCCAGGGCAAGGTCAGGCTAAGTAAGGCAATAGATAAGATAGTCCTGAGAAGTAGGTAAACTGCATCGATCGCTGTGCCTTAGGCAAAACATCTCCTGTTCCTAGATGTTTATGAATTCAAACCCCCAAAAGACAACATAGAAGAATAAATTGCATTGCAGTGATATCGCAATGCTCAGAATATGCCTGGAAGAACTGTGATAGATTTAGATGCCCCTCATAACAAAGAAATCTGCAAACCATTTCAGATTGAAGTCAGTCCTTAGAGCAGCTCACAGAGTTCCTTTCTCTCCTTATAGAAACTCTCCTGTTTTTATCTATTTTATCTATAAACAAAATAACAGAGCCCTACAGATCTTTTTATCATTTCACAGTTAAAAGATTCCTTTGGTAATAGTTCATGTGAATGGCTGCTCTCTTTGTCTCCTTCTCTGCTGTTAATTATGAACAGAATTTCCTTCCTCTTCCAGAAAATAGGTATGATACAATTGCAGGTGGCAGGTGTGTGAAGAGAGGACTAATGAGAGAGTTTTCTTTTCAGGCTGATGAAGAAAGAAGAAACTTGAATTATTACAACTCTCCCACCCCCATATGGACTGACAGATTGGTCAGGCCATGAGTCAGTGTTGTGGAGCTGGCTGACATCAGGACTTTTTTCAGATGACATATACCCTTGCTACCCATATTTAATATGAAGCTTTGGACATCATCAATCCACCACTAGTGGGGGAAGAAAACAGCCTGAAGTACATTTTTCTATCAATCTTCCTGATTCAATGAGTTTCTCATATATTCAAGTCAAATCCCATGTTTAGATATGGTAGAGAACTAACATAAAGAGAAAAGATTTAAAAGGTGTAGAAAATAGAAGTATTATCCTATGGAAAATATTTTGAAACATTTATTTCTGGAAAGCATTTATTTATTTATTTTAATATGGAAGGAAAAAGTGATAAAGCATGGGAAGAAAACAATGCCCATCACAGAGATAATATAAAGAACAGGGATTTATTTTAGATATTTTTAGAACTGTATACTGATATCCAGGAAATACGACTGGATGAGTTAATTTTTCTTACACGAGCCATGTATTTAAACAATAGTCCAGAGATGTATGCTGATTATTTCCAATGGTTACTGAGGTTCAGAAGCTGCTAAAGGGTAGCACAAAAGGTTGATGAGTGTATCTATAAATCAGCAGTCATGGAGCATATGTTAGCCTGTTGTACCTCAGCCAAAATATTGAGGTTCAAATGCTCTTGGTCATCTGGGCTAGGAAGCTGTGATATGACCCTTGGGTGCAAACCTCCCACATGGGGTCTTCCATCCCTGGAACATGTTGCCTGTGGCCCTACTGCTGGGACTGGTTCCCTCAGATACCTGTCAGGATAGTGGTGACTGGCTCTGCAGTTTACTCTCTAATTTTAGCATGCCACTCTAATTTTAGCACCCTAAAATTGTGGAAAATAAGAGAAATTTCCAAGCAGTCAACTCCTTCTCTCCATTGAAGGCTTGGGTAGGTCTCACCAACACTTGTGAGCCCAAGGCCAGTACTACATGAGGGACTTAAAGATTTGGTCTTTACACCAGAGATTTTTTGGCCTCACCCCTACCTCCCATGCACTCTGGAGCTAGAGTAACCTTGTTATGAGCTGCTTTGGCACATTAAGGAAAAAAAAGAGGGGGGGGGGCGCTCAGGGGGGGCTATATCTCTGTTGGTTTTGTGTTTTGAAATGGTTCTGTATAGAAGCTGGCAGATTCAGTCCTATTCCTGGAGTGACGGTGGCCCTGCCAAGCTGGTCATGAGATGTGGTGAAGCCATTGCAGGCCTTGGGGGATGGACTCAGGCTGTCAGTGAAGCCCAGCCCCAAATCTTCTCTTTTACCTTGCTTACATTGAAAAGGATGTTTGAGTTTGTTTTTCACCACATTTGCTTGCTTTTGTAATTGATCCTGTGTTCCTTTAGTTATATGATTGTTCTGAGGAGCTACAGAACCAACTTCTTCCCCCAAACTGGGGTAGCATTAGTGCCCAGTGGGCCTGGTAAAGCAGCTGAGAGGCCACCAAAGCAGAGGGGGTACCCATGACAGCTTCTCAGTGGCAGTCACACATGTGCTGTCATGGTCTTTCCCTGTGTTCTGTGACTGCCTAAGGCTTACTGAACTGCATTTGAACACCCTGGGACTTACCAGTGCCACAAACAGAAGAGAGACAGAGCAGAAGATATTAATGATGTGGTTTTTCATATGTATCTGAAATGGGTGACAAGACCTTTTCCAATGAGAAATCATTGATTGACATTAACAGGAAAGTTAATGGTTACTTCAGTCTAAGACATACAGTGTCACCATTATTTTTCTTTTTATAAGGATGAATGAGAATATCTGAATGTTGAACTGAAATTAGAAAATATTTCTTAATTTCTGGAGGTAGAAAGGCAAACTGCCCGTAGAGAAAGAGAGACAAGTGAGTTTGACTGACTTCTGAATACTACTTACCTATTTTTTTTTTTTATAAAGGGTCTCTCACTAAATAATCTGTCCAAGTGATTAATTCTTAATTAAAATGAAGTTATTTTATTATTTTTTTTCCTGGTATCTAACTCTCCCCTGCTAAACTGATTCCATTGTTTATTTTCCTGTAATTCTTGTCCTTTCCTGAGTAGATATGTAGAGTAATTTATTCTCCATATAGAGACATTTTACATCTTTACTGATCATTATTGTGTCCTTCGCCAGTCTTCCTTCCATTGGTCTAAGTTCCTCCAGCATCTTGTCAGACTTCATGTAATTATACCACATCCTTCTGGGTTTATGGTATTCCTTTAAGAGGAAGAAAAAAAAGTTTTAAAAAGTTAAAAAGTCTTCTCCCTCTTTTAAGAGTTTCTTGTAACAAAAAGAAAACAGATGTGTAAAAGTCAAAGACAGTAAATAGTATTTTTAGTTTGCATAACAAAAATAAGAGAGGAGCCTTGAAAACAGAAGACTGCTTATGGTTTTATGAGTGGAGTAATAAAGTGGCCTTAGAGAGTATTGAGGTGGTAATTTGAAGTATGCTTAAGCAAGGTGTAGAGATGTTTTAGCCTTGGATATCCCTAAAAATTCTTTATGAAATCAGGGTGGGCTGATACCAAAGACCTGAATTGAAACACTTCATGAGAAGTGAAGGTCTGGTAATGATCCAGTGGCTACATATGTCGAATGTGTAAATGTACATCTTGGTCAGTAGAATATGTCACTCAAGACATATTTTGGGGTATATCATCTTACAGAGTTCAAAAAGGAATATATAAATTAGATGGTTCTATCAGATGAAGAGAGCCTTTTTCTCTGAAATATATTTCTTTCACTCCTACTCAAGAAAATATCACTCATATTTGTTATTTGTTCTTGCCAAATCTAAGTTAGAAGAATGATAAGGATGTCAGTGAAATGCTTTATTGAGTTGATCTCATATAACAGTGTTACCTATTGACCTCAAAATAGTGTTATTTTTACATCTTGCTTGCTTTTGCTTTGGAAGTGTACAACGTATAACAGGTATACAATGTTAGATGACAGTTCCAGCAACTTTCTGTTTACTCCTAAAGAAAAAGACTATTGGAGAAGTAGGTATTTAAGGAGTATCTCCATATATCAGTGAAAAATCCATGCTATTTCTCATTATCCTTCTGTTGAAGTCAGTGTAATTCAGAGTTTTGCTTTATTATAACAAATAAAATTTGTTGTTAAATCTGATTTAAGCATGCATAACTCTCTTCTCCAGTATTCTAAGGCTTTATACATGCATAATTTCTTGGAGATTACTGTTAATGGTTTAACATTACGACCAGAAATATTAGAGTTCTTCAATCATAATATAAGCCCAAAAAGTCTTATTTAATTTTAGTATGCATCCTTTTCTTGCTTTAATTTCTGTACTTTCTCAGTGTAGTTAACACTGTTGACCATTCTGTCACAACTCATTTTGTGAAGATTAAAATAACAAAAAATTGGTATATTTTTTACTTCTCTATGTCACTGCAGTACTTCGTGGAGCTATATTTTCTTTGCATGTTGTTTTCCTTGTTCTAGTATATTTATAGAGCACACAACATTTTCTTAATTTGTGATCAAATCTAGATGTGAAAACAATATGGTCATCTTTTATTATTAACTGCATTGTATTGCTGCTAGTATGATACAGACCAGATCATATGGAACAAATTATTCATCCTATTAAAAATATTCACAGCATTTTTTGGTAGAAAATGTAGATCAGTTGTATGACAATATGACAATAGTTTTTTCATTACCTCAGAAAAACTTGCTGTCATTTCAAAATTTGTGTCTAACTAATTTAATACTTCCTACTCTGGGTAATAATGAAGTGTAGACTTTTTATGAGTTCCCATTCTAATTAGTGAAGATTCATTTAATAATTCCATATTAGGGAAATGTTTTTTCATTTAAAGTTTAATTTTTCATTTGTATGTTGCTAAATTTACTTTTAAAATGTCTATTGTCCATGTAGTACCCACACATGTAGTTTCTGGCAATGCATAATGGACTTAAGTTGTGAGGATGTCATAATTATGGTCTTCTGAGATGAAACATGTAAATCCCAATTCTTTAGAAAAAAAAAAGTGAAGAAGCAAACAATATCCCTCCTCAAACAATGCTCAAACTTGTTTTTCCCCAGGGAAATTTTTTTGGTCTCCCTTTCATGATGAACTTCATGATGATGCTGCCTTTCTACTCGATTTCTTCTTGCATTCACCAGATGTACAAAAATCAAGAAAATGAATATATTAGCAATAGTATTTTCAGTTCAAGATTTTGTTTCCCTTATTCAGTTTTTATTTTGACCTGTGTGGATTTTATTGCTTGAACTACTGATAAACAGCAGCTTTAAAGTGATGCTTTTATCAACCTGATATTTACAATGGATGCCAGACAGCTTCTGCCCCCACTTATGGTGGGACTTATGTTGGACTGGTCTCCCAGCAGAGCAGATCCTAAAGCCTCTCTGATGCCAAAGGATCTCAGAGCACTTTATGGGCTCAACACAAAGGTCTTTTTATGTCACTGTAGCTGTCAATGAACACCTGACATCAGTGTTTGGCAGATTATTGCCTGCAAAGCAGCACTTTATGTCCCTCCTTTTTTTCATTTAGGCACATCAGAGTTATAGGGTGCTGTTGATATTACACTGTTCTTTTTCTCTCAATATTTGAGTAAGTAAAAGTTTAATGAACTGATTGTGATTTCCAGGTGAACCTCTAGCAAGTCAACTTCTACTCTATTAGTGATCAGTCTCCATATAGCATTAGTGTCTTTGATATAGGTTTAGCAACTGACACTGCAGCCTCCCTGAATTTGAAGGAAAAGAGAACTGACAAATTCATGCCAAGGCATATAACTTTGCTTTTAACCCAGCTTCTGATCTTCTAGATCAGGAATGACCAACCTGCACCTGCACAAATGCAGCTTGGTGGGATGGCAGGGCTATACCTGTGGACAGCATTGAAATGAAGGCACCTGATGTTGCCTGATTACCTAAGTGCAATGGAGCAATAAAACCTCCTGCCTGGCACTCCTCAAGGTATGTGTCTGGTGACTTGCAGTGACCAGGAGGTGCCAGGTGCAGGTGTGACGATGATGAAGAACACTTCTGGCTGTACTCTTCCTCAGAGTCTGGTCCTAGGGATTTTGAGGGCCTTGATCAGCCACCCCCCTCCAGAAACCAGCACAGAACCCTGTAATTCTCCATTCTGGGCATACTGGGAAAGATGTAAGAGCACTCAATCAGTTAACGAGCCAGTGTTCGTTATTCTGTCAGATGTGTCTGGCTCTGGTGGATTGAGGAACTGCAGAGGGCAATGTAAAGGGACCATTGCCCTTTATTTTTTTATTATTATTTACTTTATTTACTTATTTATTTTATTTATTTTTATTTTATTTTTTTATTGTGAAATTACAAAGAGAAGAAAGAGGAATACCTCATGCTGTATCAGTTCCTCAATCAAACAAGGCTGTTAAAACTCTTGACAGAATAAGTGACAATATATCTTTTATATAACTAGGCCACATACCATAAAGAAGTGCTGTCTATCTGAGAGATACCAGTTCAGGCTAAATAAAGCTTTTACTCTTTCCAGGCAAAATGTTTGGCAGCTGATTAAAGGACTTAAAAAAAAAATTATAGAAATCTCAAATGTCTTTTCCAGGAAAAGGTATTGACTTTATTGTCATTGTTAATATATTTTGTCACTGTCTGAAAAAGAAAATTCAGTTAACTTTGTCCTTGATTTCCTGGCTTCTGTACCTCCTGTGTCCTTGTACTTTCTTATTTCGCAATTCAATTTCTCCTTTTTATTTTAATCTTGCAGACCTTCTCAGAGACTAACTCTCTTTCTTGTATTGTCTTTTAGTTGAGTAGCCAAGTAGAAATAAATCCTGTACTTAGAAATGAAATCATCTTGTCAACAAAGAGGTAGCAATGCCTTATTTCCTTGCTATCACAGTTTTGTTACAGGTACAGAATATGTACCTGTATATGGTACATATTTTGCTACACTTTGAATAATATTCTCATGCTACAGTTTGATTTTTCTAAATAAAACTAAACATTTACCTGGTAGAAATCCACTGTGGTAATGTCAGAACTTGATGCAGTTATAGGGATAGTCTATTGTGGATCAGACAGGAGCACTGTGTTTTCCAGGTTTCCACCAATATGATTAGAAACCAAACTCATGAGTTTGGTTCTGTGATCTACATAAGATCCCAAATCTTTTGTATCTTCAATGCATCTGTATACATGGCATTTCATGAAATTGTGGCTGACTCTTGGGATCACTTTCTGACAAGATTTGCATTTTCCAGTGCATTTTCATGGGAAAAATGGGGACTGTTTTGAAAATGAGACATTTTTTCTGGTAGATTTGGGTCTTGGTTTCCTAATTGTATTTCTGCAGAACTCAAGGTCAGTAAGGTAATGGAATCTCATGTAGAAGGAAAGAAATTTGAATAATATCCTGCACAGTAAATTTTACTGAAATCCCAGTCCTTTAAATTTGAGTTCTGACTCATCTCACACATGAAAACATGAGACTGACATTTTCCTGATGGTGTTTTTTCACTGTGTGATTAAGGTGTTAGATAGCTGTTAGCTCCATGGATGTTTCTTCAGGAGAGAAAACAGCAAACTGTTGAGATATAATCTTTTGTCTATCACCCGCATTCTTAAGGCAGCACAGTTTACCACCAGTTAGAAGTCCAAAGGCAATTTGTGCTGCGTGGTCATTTTTTTTTTTTTTTTTTTAAACATGGCATGTGACAGAATATTTCCCTATTTAGAAGCTAGAGTTTTCTCTTCAACCAACTAGCCTTTGAAACTGAGAAGGACTGATCACTCTTCTCTTAAAGAAGGACTTTATTATCAATAACACTCATTATACAGCTTCTGGTGGAAGGAAGAAAAGAAAGTAGCATTTGCAATGTACTCTGGCTTCTTGCTCATTCTTTGTCTCATTCATGGTGCTTTGCAGCTGGCAGGTAAGTGCCTCCCACTTGTATCCTGTAAAGCTCTGCGTGAAAGTGCTTCCATGTTTCCTAATGTATTTGGAGTTCTTTACAGTCCTGAGGCAGTGCCTGTATGTACATTATTAGTTTGGGCCATATAGATGGGGAGTTCTTCAGGGCAGGCAAAAGGCAAGGGCAGGATCTAGGAGGTTTTTTTTGTTTTGTTTTGTTTTTTTTTTTTTTTTTTAATAGACATGGAAAGAAAGACTGAATTCTTAATGCCTTGATTCATGTATAGTGGTAGTATCATTTCAATGACTCCAGAAGATCAGACCTAGAGAAAATTATAAGATAAGTTTAAATGTCTATTTTTTATTCTTTATGTCTGTGTTCTTATTTTTGAACTATTTTGAGGTTTTTGGGTAATGTTTAGCAAAATCAGTCAGGAAAAACTTCAGGGGTGGTGAAGTGTGGGATTAGTCACTAGTGGCGTCCCCCAGGGTTCGGTGCTGGGGCTGGTCCTCTTTAAATCTTCATCAATGATCTGGACGAGGGCATTGAGTGCACCCTCAGTAAGTTTGCAGATGACACCAAGTTAGGTGCGTGTGTCGATCTGCTTGAGGGTAGGAAGGCTCTGCAGGAGGATCTGGATAGGCTGCACTGATGGGCTGAGGTCAACTACATGAAGTTCAACAAGGCCAAGTGCCGGGTCCTGCACCTGGGGCGCAATAACCCCAAGCAGAGCTACAGACTGGGAGATGAGTGGTTGGAGAGCTGCCAGGCAGAGAAGGACCTGGGAGTGATGGTGGACAGTCGGCTGAATATGAGCCAGCAGTGTGCCCAGGTGGCCAAGAAGGCCAACGGCATCCTGGCTTGTATCAGAAACAGTGTGACCAGCAGGGCTAGGGAAGTGATTGTCCCCCTGTACTCGGCTCTGGTGAGGCTGCACCTCGAGTACTGTGTTCAGTTTTGGGCCCCTCGCTACAAGAAGGACATGGAGGTGCTTGAACGGCTCCAGAGAAGGGCGACGAAGCTGGTGAGGGGCCTGGAGAACAAGTCCTATGAGGAGCGGCTGAAGGAGCTGGGCTTGTTCAGCCTGGAGAAGAGGAGGCTCAGGGGCGACCTTATAGCTCTCTACAGATACCTCAAAGGAGGCTGTAGCGAGGTGGCGGTTGGTCTGTTCTCCCACGTGCCTGGTGACAGGACGAGGGGGAATGGGCTTAAGTTGCACCAGGGGATTTTTAGGTTAGATGTTAGGAAGAACTTCTTTACTGAAAGGTTGTTAGGCACTGGAACAGGCTGCCCGGGGAGGTGGTGGAGTCGCCATCCCTGGAGGTCTTTAAAAGACTTTTAGATGTAGAGCTTAGGGATATGGTTTAGTGGGGACTGTTAGTGTTAGGTTAGAGGTTGGACTCGATGATCTTGAGGTCTCTTCCAACCTATAATTCTGTGATTCTGTGATTCTGTGATTATTTGGAGGACATTAAGGTGTTCACAGCTGATGGCTGGGCAATCCAGAGTCTTCGTGCTTACTGAGAGGATTATTCCCCTTCACTCTTTTGAACAGACTTGCTGAATTCACTGGTACTGATAAAATGAATGAAGTAAAATTTGTGTGAAATAAAGCTGGAATACATTTGGGACATTATTGTAGAACTGTAGTGATAAGAGTGCTTCCATCCCTTTAGCTATACTTCTATCGTATACAGCTTTGGAGAACTAGATGTCTCCTGAGTAAAACTGGTTGTTATTGATTGCCTCAGAGTATCTATTTTTCTTAATTGTACATAGTATCACTGCAGGGGCAGAATAGTTATTTTATCTGTGTTGTAAGTTATTAATTAAACTGATTTAATATTTTTGGAAGCTTTTTATGACTTTCCTTTTTTTATTTTTAATACCTTTTTTAGAATATATGGCACCCAGTGATAAAAAGTTGTACCACAGACTAAAATAGGTTATGAATCCCACAAACTTTGGAGAGAAATACAATTAGGTGTGTCACAAGGTACACCATAAAACAGCAGAGTGCAGTCATAGATGTGCCTATATTGATTCACTATTGCTACTAATAAACTCATTGTAGGACTGAAATTAGCTCAACTACTTCACTTTACTTGATGTCAACACTGTAGACATGATCAGTGAAACTACTGAGAGAGCTGAAGACCCAATTCCTGTTACAGGTGGACCTTCTAAGGTCCAGAGTTGTTCACCCATATTTATTCCATGAAAAGGAACAAAGATCTGGCTTCAGGAGGGAAAGGATAAATGGCTCAGCAAAGATGAGGACACCTGTAAGGTCTGGAAGCATAAGGACAGTTTGCAGAGGTCAGAAGGCTGTGCATCTGAGGACACACGGAAACAGGGCAATGGTGACAGCAGTGTGGTTAAGGGAATGCACATAACTACTATAAATAAATCCAAGATGTTCTTATCTCTGCTGATGCTGCTGGCTGCCACTAAGCCACAATATAGTGACATATTATAAAGAAACACATATTCTATTGTCTACCTTATTGCTTTCTAACCAATAAAATTGATGTTGCAATACACTCCATTCAAAAGCATGTGTTCATCTGGTATGAAAGCAATGCCTTCTAGTTTATGTGAATGGGAAATAGAATCATGTCACTTATCTTGACTATACATATTCTTTGCATTACTTTGTTTTACAGACACTGAAACATTTTTAATGTATAATAAAGTCAGCAAACTCTGTCTTCAGGCTTCTATTGCACAGTCAGTTAGAACTGCAACTTGCCACCAAGACAATGAAGCACAAAAATTCAGGTGGATTACTGATCATCAGCTCATGAGTGTGAGACTGAACCTATGCCTGGGTGTGCCACTGAAGGAAGATGAGTCTCTTATCACCCTATATCCATGTAACCAAACAAGTGAGCTCCAGTGGTGGGAATGCAGAAATGAAAGCCTTCTTGCAATTCAAGGGGAAGATTTGTTTTTCAGTCCTGGCAATGGAGAACATGATAATGTTATATTAAAGAAAGGCCTGAGTCCAAAGAATAACTGGAAGATGTATGGGGCCAGGGATGTTTTATGTTCCCATAAATATGAAGGTAAAGAAAATCCGTTCTTCCATCCATTGCACTAACTTCGTTGTGTTAGAGTGTTTCGGATCTTTGGTTCTGAATATTCTGATTCCTTCAGTAACCACTGAAGAGTTTTAGAAAATCAATGCACCAATGGAGTTAGCTTTGAATTTAATTCCATATTTTTTGCATTATATATAAAACATGAATTCACATATCACATATATAATATACACACTATAATATTATAGTATATATAATATACTCAGTACTATTAGTATTTTAAGTATTTTATATAAGTACTGCCTTAATATAATAACATAATTAAATAGTTAATTATATAAATAATAAATTATAATATATGGTTATTGAAAATTATATAATCAACATAATAATACGTCATAGTGTTATTCAATAATACATATGTTACATAAATTAACAATATTAAAATTAATATTATATCGTATCACTATTAGTTAAATACCACATAATTATATAACAATTATATAACATTATATTATATAACATATTATATTATAATTATATACATATGTACATATATACTTATTTATTCACTCTTATATGTAAGCATTCTCTAAATCACTATTGCTCACCACACACTGTCAGTACACTGTTGGGAGAGTATAAATACTGAGAATTTTCATATACAGCAACATGAAAATGAAATTATATCCTTGAGAAAAAAGCACAATATGGTTGATCTGGGAAAGGGCTCACTGTGAGTGGAGGAAGCGTGGCTTTTGTGACTCAGAAGATAAGGATGCTCATGGCATGATTATAATTACCAGTGCAATTACCCTTTGTAATTAGCTGAATTCTGATTGTTCTGAATGGCTTTCCCACATCCAAAACAAATGTTCTGAAACCCACCAACACATCTTGCAGAATATTATCAGTATTTGTCCCCCTGCCTTGTATATGGGGGCTGCTCCACTGTGTGTGAGGCGATTAAATGCTTACTTAAACAAAAACAGAGAGAAGAACCTGATGTTTACTTTTTCCAGGAAGTAGAACATCCAAATATTAATTCCTACTCTTGTGCATTTTATATAACTCTTGACATTGTTTAAAGTAGTAGTACCTTAGGGTAGAGCTCTGGAGCTTTATTAATAGTTTCTGAAAGCATCTTGGTCAGAACAAAGAACTAGTTTTAGACTTAGCTGTTATTACTTCAAATAACACTGCTCTACAACATGTATCAGCTGTTTAAATTTGGAAAGGTTCAGGTGCAATTCAACCACTGGCATAGACTTCACATTTTTCAAACTTTGTTTTATTTTCTCTATTGTCATTATCGTTTTGTCTTCACAGAGACTTTTACACTGCTAGGAAATGCTTTTGGGGCACCCTGTGTGTTCCCTTTCATGTACAAAAAGCAATGGTATGCTGAGTGCACAGATGCTGGCCGATCAGATGGCTGGCTGTGGTGTGCAACGACTGCAGACTATGATGCAGACCAGCGATATGGATTTTGCCCATTAAAAGGTAAGCTATCTGGTCCCACACAGGTCCCCCCAGTGTGGTATTGTCAAACCAGCACTAGCAGAGTATCAATGTCTTTATAATGATAGGTAGTTTACATGAATAGATTTTAGTAATATTGCCACATCCTACAGCACTCTACACAAAGAAATAACATGTGTTGCATAAAGATGTGGAGAAAACTGTGACTGAATAGTAAAATAACATGCAGTTCCCACTAACTGTGGTGGTATTGCTGAGCAGCAGGGTAATTTTGAGTTCCTACCTGTTTCCCAGGCAGGATGCAATCTGCCACCATTGTACAACCTGTACAATCCTTTTCTGAGGACCCCCATTGTGATGGATGTGGGCACAAAAGTAAGAGCTGTAAGAAGCTTAATGATAAAGTTAACAATTCAGTCTGTGATTTTCATCTGGATATATATAGATATGTATATTTGCTTAAGTTGTACATGTCCATTTACTGATCTTATTAAGACCTCTTCACGTTGTCTGGAAAGAGGTCTTTCCACTCCCCTGACAGCTGCCTCCCATCCCTGGCATTTCTGTACTACTACTTCAATTGCTTTCTGAAAATTGTCCTCCATTTCTGTGGTCACTTCTCTCTCCTTCTCACTTTATGGCTTTATTCTTGACAGATAAGCTTTGGACATCTGACACTTCTCAGCTCTCCTCTATCTTTGTCCCCATTGCTCCTGATCAACCTTACATCTTCTATTATTAAAACATTCCTTTACCCCAGTCCATTCAAAATGTGTTTTTGGTTTGATTCAGATCTGTAGTCAAATGCATTTTTCAGGTCCCTGCAATCATACCTATTGCAATGAGTCTAAATGGCTTGTGACATAGGGTCAATGAGTAATTTTCAAAGCCTTTGAAAGACGGTTCTTAGTTCTTCTTTTAATTTAACTTCATACTGGCTTTTGAGACTAATCAAGCATCTGACTCAATTTCATACTGCACTTTATTGAGCATGTATAGATCCTCAACAGATCAAAGAAGCAGAGATAATCAGGATAGAAGCTCCACGCAGCTCAGTACTACTGCAGTGCCCCAGATCTGAAGCTGTGTGGCAGGCACATCCAGAAGCTTTTAGCAGGGGAAGATTTAACTAAGAGCAGTCTGATGTTAAATTCAGTTCTATAGCTGGGTCTCACATATCTCAGTGGGAACTGCTGCCAAGAATGAGAAGGAGAAGTTATGTATCTTTTTATAGATTTCAACTACAATTTCTGCCACAGCACTCCATGCAATGTATTTCTCTGTGCAATCACTTCCCTTGTAGCAATTCCTGAATTGTGTATCTTCATGCAACAGGAGGGAACATTTTCCAGCACTACCTGTCAGATTACAGGCCTTCCCTATCCTGCTTGTTACATTTCCAGTGCTCTTGAAAGAACAGCACAGCCAATATGCCAGCACTTAATGAGAATGTCATGCATAAAGAGAACCTGCAACTCATTTTTCTGTAAGTGAATTACTATCACCACATAATAACTATTTTCTCCACAGATAAAGATACAACTTGGACTACAGATCTGTCAACAAATGCCCGCTACCAAATAAACTCTGAATCTGCTCTCACTTGGCACCAAGCAAGGAAGAGCTGTCAGCAACAAAGTGCAGAATTATTGAGTATCACAGACATTCATGAACAAACGTACCTTAAAGGTAAGGAAATTAAAGCAAACCCTGACATTCAGGATCTTTTCAGTCTATCATCACAGCTAAGGACTACCTGGTACGGTTTCGGCTAATATCTATGGGCCTAAATATACAAAAGTAAGTTAAAAAAAATCTTTTAGAAATTGCAAATTCACATTAAAATCACTGTCAAGTTTAAACAAAATTTGGAGTATTCCAGCACCCTGCTAGTGTAGGAGTTTGACTTTCTATTTAGAAATGTTATCTTATCTTAAAATCTTTTTTTAAAAAAAAAGAAAAAAAAGAAAAACTTTTATAAAATGTAAATTATTTTTTTCATCAAAAGTAAACTTTAAAATTTTGAAAATAAGAGAAATTACATATATTTATGCAAAAATAAAGATATGTTTTTTGTCAAATGCACCTTGGCACCTGTTATTTTTTAAATTCATTTGATAAACTGAAATATATCAGTTGTTCATATATACCATAACGTGTCTCTACCCACCTGTGTATTTCTGGAGGAATTGAAAGTCTCAGTTGTTATTCTAATGATGAATTTAAATTATAAGACTTTTGCTTGTGATTGTACACTTACACTGCACCAATATTTCCACTTGAATGTCTCCAATCTTGTAAAGTGTTTGGGCTATTCTACCAAAAACTTTAATTCTGAATTTACTCTGTGGGAGATCATTTTGCAATAGGTGATTGAAAGAGAGTGTTGTTGTTTGTATTTTACATTCACCAAAGCTTTGGAATATTTCAGTGTATCAGGTATCATAATATCTAAAGACATTTGTAAGTAGATTTTTAAGAATTGTAAGTCTTCCTAGAAATATTATTTGTAACTAATAATGACTAATATTATTTCCTAATAAAAAGTGATTTTTAAATCTTCCTTTGGTTACTTAGAATTAACAGAAAGTACAGATTCTATGCTATGGATTGGGCTCAATAGACTGGACTTGAAGAGTGGCTGGGAGTGGATTGGAGGCAGCCCTTTCCAGTATTTAAACTGGGCTCCAGGTAGCTGTGACTTTCCTTGATTTTGTATCTCTGAAGAGAAAAGATACATACCTCAAATACTTCTTTAAATTTTATTCTCAATTTACCTGAGCATGAGAAAAAGTAGAATGTTAACGTTAAGCCACCAAACGAACATGGACATTAGCTTTTCTTGTGTTAGCTTTAGAAAAGGTTTTGTCTGTAGTTTTCTATAGCACTTAGTATACCCGTAGAAATCAGAAAATTCGATGTATTGCAAAAGTTTTTTTAGGCCTGAGAATAATAATACAACCCCCATAAACACATATTCTCCCATTTCTGGTCTCTAGCAACAATATTAATTTACTATATTTTAGTATAGTTATAGTTAGCATACTAGTATAGTTATAATTTATTATTTATATTACTAGCAGTATTACCAGCAAGTTATAATAAAAGTCAGAAGAATGAGTTACCTGTTCACGTACACTTAAATGATGATATATTAGACATCACAGAGGCATTCCCACTACCACAGTTGTTGTTGTTGAAGGTGGAAAAAGCTTGATCTTTGGGGATGTCACTTCTAGCAGGGCTAATTAGTCCTGTACACTTTAGGGCTTTGAGTTCTACTTGGCTTTCAGAAAAGTTCACCTTTTTTTTTGTTTGTTTTTTGTTTTTTTGTACTCTTACCAAAGGAAGTCCATCTCCAGAATCTGGAAAACTCTGTGTGGTTTTGAATCCTGAAACAAAAGCTAAATGGCAAAATTGGGAATGTGATCAGAAACTTGGCTACATTTGTAAGAAAATAAACATTACTTTGGTACCCTCAGGTATGTTCATCTATGTTGATAATTAAAAATAGAAGCCATTATCTGAATTGCTTGGTATTCCCAATGGCAGAGACAAAATTATAAAAAAGAACTAATTTTAACCAGTACTGTATTATTTTTTTCTAATTTGGTTTTTACAACCTTCGTACCCTTTCTAGGCTGCTCTCCAGTCCACAACACACAGAACGAGTCAGGTCTCCTCTTTGAATACACACAGTACTGAGCATGAAAAAGGAGAACAAACCAAAAGTTATTTTCGGAAGAGGGAAGTTAGTAAATATCTTTAAAGGAAGAAAAATGTATACAGATTAAAGTTAAAATGTATACAGATAAAAGATATTTTAAGTGAATAAGTATTTTGTTGTTGATATTTCCCTTTGTATATATCTAGCTGCAAATTTGTCTAGATGATTTTCACTCTACCAACATACTTAATCTTTTAGAAACTTTTGTAAGCAGTCTGTTAAGTGCACATGATGATTTCTGACTTCCCTTAACTGATAAATAGCTACTAAGTAATGCAGAAGGTATTAAAATTTATACATTAGTCTATTTAATACACATTTGACTATATAATAACTCTAGAATTTGTTTTAATTAATATCTGTATTAAAATTCTTCTAAAACTTTTCCTTGCTAAAGATGCCGTCATAGCATGTGTTTAATGTTTTCCATCCATCATTTCACTATAATAAGATTCTCCAAAGAAAATTCTTAGTTTAGAGCTTTTACAGAGAATGAGTGAAATAATTTTCAGCTTTGTGTCTTTCGGATAGCATTTGAAGTCCTCTAAGACACTGATGTTTATTTCTAGGTGATACTGGGTTTATTACTTGCCCAGATGGATGGGTACCATATGTAGATCACTGTTACAAGATCTTCAGGGAGACCAAAGAATGGCAACAGGCTTTGACCTCCTGTCAAAAGGAAGGGAGTCACCTGGCCAGCATACGAAGCCTTGAAGAGCACAGCTTTATAGTGTCTGGGCTTGGGTACAGTGAGTGTTTCCAGGTTTATATTTGCTTGCTTGCGTGCTTGTTTTGTTTTGTTTGTTTTGTTTGCATGACAGAAGTATCAGCTACCTCAAATGAGGTGTAGAAATTATATTAACATGAAATATTGCAGCCAAAGACAGGTAAGGACATGTAAATCTACTAGTGTTAGTGCAGTACTATCCTTTCTGCTTCAAAATTGATGCCTTCCTCTATGCAACAACTTGCAGACTTACTCAACAGTCCTGATGTGTTTTGCCTTGCACTGGTGCAGGGGGCCAGTCACTCAAGTAAGAAGCTTTCTCAGTGAAGTATTGTGAAATATAACTGCAAATCTGAAAAATGTTTTCTATGGAAAAGCAACACATGTACTGTTTTCAGCACATTTGGGGAATTTACTGTGTGTCTCTAAATCATTTGCTGTGCTTTGCTGGTCACCCAACACCAAGATCAGCAAGATCTCTACAGAAGCAATGGAAGGAACCTACCGAAGAAAAGTTCTGGAATTTGCCAGAAGAAAAAGAGCAGCAGAGCTAGCCAAGGGGGTTTCCAGGCAGACAGCTGTGAAATTGCCTGGGCCTCTTGAAGAAACCTACTTAGATGACTGGATCTAACATTATGATCTCACCATGGCCTATTTTAATAATACTGACAGAAATGTGAAGTGTCTCTAGACATGTTGCTACGTTTTTCCCTGTCAACTATTTTGCTTTTTCCTGTGCATAGATGTAGAGAAAGCCCTAATTAACTATTTGGAAAGTGAAAAATAGACAAGACAGAAAATTTTCATTTTTCATCAAAAGTAACTTATCTGCTTAGTGTCCAACCATCTTCACAACCAGCTCCTACAGTGAGATATTTTTGCTATTGTTTACTTTTTGGTTCTGGTATCATTCCTCAGTTTAATTATTACTGAGAAAATTATGAATATCCTTCCAGATTTTTTTTCTATTTTTTTTTTTTTTCTGAATGCTGCCTAAATTTACCATTCATTTTTCTCACTTTCCTTTAATTTAGAATGCCTAAAACCATTGGATCTTACACTGATTTAGGCCAGAAGGAACCCTGAAGGTCATATGGTCTGGCCCCAGCTTGCATGGCTAGCTTCAAAGTTAGATCCAGTTGCTGACATCCTTTCACTGCTGAAGTTTTGGGTAGTATCAGAGATTTAATTTATTGCCTAAAAAAAAGACCTAGGCCTTGGGGGATGGACTTAGGGGGACTTAGTTCTCTGCTTTTCTTCTTCTATTTTTTTTTTTTCTTGAAAGACAATTGAAACACTTATATTCCAAGTTAGATCAAAACAATATTTTAAAATCTGACCAGTGCAATAGAACCTGAAAACTAACTATTCACACAGTTCCACCATATCACCATTGTACATCAGTATCAGTCTGGTAATTTACTCTTCTCCCAGTGCTATGAGTAAAAGAAGCAATTTATTTATTTATTTATTTATTTTGATTCAGTCCATGGATTATTAGATAATCCTGTGTAGACTCAGGGGCTGGACTTGATGATCTTTGTGGATCCCTTTCAACTCAAGATATTATTTGATTCTATTATTTCATTATATTTTATCTTTTTGCAACACACTGAATACACTGTATTTATTGTAATATATGTGTGAAAAAATTAACATTTAAAATGATCATGCAACAAACTAAATAATGTTATCTTTGATAAATTAGGGAATTATGTGTTCTAGAGCTTGAGATTGCTGAGAAAAGGATGTAGCACTGTAAGAGGTCTTTTCTAGTTCTGTTTCCATATTTTAGAGCCGACAGACAAGCTCTGGATTGGGCTGAATGACCATAAGGTTCAAATGTATTTTGAATGGAGTGATGGTACACCAGTGACATACACAAAATGGCACCTGGGAGAGCCATCCAGCACCAACAACAGACCAGAAGATTGTGTTCTGATCAAGGGCCAGGTAACATTATTCAGCATGGGTCTGACTTTAACATTGAAACTAAATTCTTAGCAAAAGAATAATGTGCCCTGCTATTTCATCAACTATTTAGGCCTATGGGAGGAGAAAAGACGAAACTAAAATAGGACCTTTCATTTAAATTAATTAATAAATTAATAAAATGAAAACATTGCTGCATTTTTGAAGAATTTTTCTCTTCAAGTTCATCTAAAAGTCACCACTGAAACTGGGGCCATAAAGCAGGTCTCTGAATGTCATTTGGATGCATTCTCCTCTTCCTTTTCTTCTGGTGGCAATGGTGTAACGTGGGGATCCCTGCTACTGCCTTTGTGTCTGCTTGTTTGCCTGTCCCTGTGTGGTACAATGGCCTGTGCCTGCCTCTGCAGAAAAGGTTGGGGATCAGCTCCAGCTGAATGGAGGCCAGGAAACCCAGCACCCTTATTCCCACTCATCACTACTGGCTATAGCAGTACTACCATAGACCACTCTGCCATTTCACTGAGTGTGAGAAGATTTATTTTTGTTATCAGCTTGGGGGACTGCATAAGGAAAACAGTATGTTTCTGTTTCAGAATGAAAGGAGAAAGAAAATTCAATTCAATTTCTTTAGGTTATTCATCTTAATCTCATTGCTATTTCTTTCTTTTTCCTACCTCATAGGATGGCTACTGGGCAGACTATGTCTGTGAGAAGAAAGCTGGTTACATTTGTAAAAGAAAACCTGCATCACAAATAGCTGGAGAAAAGGAAAGTACAGATGTAGGTTGCAAAAAAGTAAGTATATAAGACTGGAACATTAATTTTTCAGATCAAATAAGGCCCTTGTCTGAGAATCATCTAGAAATATTTGAATTTGCATCATTTATATATAGAAGCAATTTTTGTTATTTATTATGGAATTTATCCCTCTCTCTTAATGTTACTATAAACTTTATTAAGCTATTTACAGAAGCCATTTAGAAGGAATCTAATTTCACTGCAAAATTTTGCTAATTCATAATACTTATGATTATTATGCTTCATTCAGTTCAAAATAGTATAGCTCACTTAATACATGACACCACAATTATTTAAAACTCATAAGGAGATCCTATAATCATATTACAGGGCTGGAGACGATATGGGACCAACTGTTATTTTATTGGACATGTACCAGCAACATTTTCAGAAGCAAACAGCACTTGTGAAGGAGAAAAAGGTTACTTAGCCACAGTTGAAAGTAGGTAGGATAATCACTTTTCTTTGTCTTTTGAATAGGTAAAGTTTGTATGTTCCTAAATTACTCAAGGAACTACTTCACAGTTCTCATACAAGGACAGACAATAAATTACCCAAGTTACAGATGAAGTCTGCAGTTGAACAAAATAATCCCCTCCCCCCCCCCCATATTTTTTTTCCTGTTGTTGATTTATGTAGTGCCAGAATGGCTTTGTAAGGCCCTTCCTCTAATCCGAAGCAAAGAAAAGGAGAATAGGATTCATAGGATTCATCATCAGATCAGACAATTAGCATTTGGATAAGGACTTTTGTTTCCACTTGTGTTACTGTGATCTTCCTTGCAGGTATGAACAAGCCTATTTGATCAGCCTTGTTGGGCTGAGGCCTGAGAAATATTTCTGGCTCGGTCTCTCTGACATGGAGAACCAAGGCACCTTCAAGTGGACCAATGGTGAAGATGTTTCCTTTGCACACTGGGATGCAGGAATGCCTGGTAGGTGCTGTGACTGTCGATGGTGGATGCACTCTGACCTCACAGTCCTATTCAGGTTGGCATTGACAACATCCACTGAATTTTATCATTTACCCTTTAAGTATATTTCAAAGGAACTGGAAGTTCCCAAAATCCAACTTTTAATTTCAAATGAATAATTTGAATAGCAGTTATATATTAGGACATCTGATATACTTAAGTTTAACTTTTTGGCTCATCTTCACAAAGATAACGATTATCAGAATCTTGAAAATTGCCTGCTTTCTGATAAACAGGCTACAGGCAGTTCCTGAGACCATTCCGCAGTCTTAAGAAAGAGCCTGAAACAGAACAATTGTAGTAAGATTTTAAAGTTAGAATTACAAAATCACAGTATCAAAAATGATCATACCATATATTTTTTACTTATGATGCTAAGAAAACTGCACTCACATCACCATACTGAAACTGTCTTTCAGCTAATCTGACCTGACAGAAGAAAGCTCTTAAATGAATATAAAATTTGGTTAAAAGACAGGGAATGCAAAAGGCTAGAACTATTGTCTAATAGGGAAAGAGTGCTCACCAACAGAGTTTTGTAATGACCTGTGCCAAAGCCCATGTTGTTCAATATACTTACAGATGATCTGGAAAAGGTGGTGAATATCAGATGACAAATTTTTCTGATGATACTAAATTATATCTGATAGTGCAAGTTTGCCTATGATAAAATACAGAACAATCTCAGGCAAATGAGTGACTGAGCATGATCAGAAAAATGGCAGGCAAACTTTTATGCTTGTAAATTGATACATAGGAACAAAATGTCTTGAACTGGCATAAAATGAAGGTCTTACAGCTGACCTTTTCATTTCAGGACTGAATTATTGCACCATGGTAGACATGTCCATTTCAGGTCTGTGCTCAACAGGAATCAAAAAAGCAAATTAAATGCTAAGTAAACTCAGAAAAAGATGAAAGAACACAAACATGCCATCATATAAGCTCATTGTGTGCATGTGACTGCATCTTGTGTGGTGTGTGCACTTATGAAAAGCACTAGTAACTGAGGTTATACTATAACTGAGGTTATAATATAAGTATGCTTAATCTAAGTAGGAATGAGGTCCTCACTTGCAAACAAATGTTTTACCTATTAAAAAATAAATAAATTATTGTCTGCCCATATAATTCATTATGAAGGACATAAAAAACCAGACTCTTCAAGTAAGAATTAAACAAGTTAGACTATATAAAATAGCCAAAGTTGTTTTTTTTATTTTTATTTCTCATAAAGGGAGTAAGCCAGGATGTGTTGCCATGAAAACTGGAACTACAGCTGGATTGTGGGATGTTCTTGACTGTGAGACAAAGCAAAAATATATCTGTAAACAGTGGGCATATGGTGCAACTGCCCCACCTATTCCAACTACTGCTCCAGTACACACATGTCCTGAAGGTTGGGTGTCAAGCAAAAATAGTAATTCCTGTTTTAAAGTAAGTGCTAAAATAGTAAAAAGAAAACAGGCTTTGAAATGTTGGGGTTGGGGATAAAAACAACAAACAGACACAAAGGATGGAAGGACAAAAGGACATTTGGCAATATTTGCTTCCAGTGAAGGGGGTCTACAAGAAAGCTGGAGGGTGACACTTTATTACGGAGTGTAGTGACAAGACAAGGGGGCAATGGCTTTAAACTAAAGAAAGGTAGATTTAGATTAGATATTCAGAAGAAATTGTTCTCTATAAGGGTGGTGAGACACTGGCACAGGTTGCCCAGAGAAGCTGTGGATGCCCCATCTGTGGAAGTGTTCAAGACCAGGCTGGATGGAGCTTTGAGAAGCCTGCTCTCGTGGGAGGTGTCCCTGCCCATGGCAGAGGGGTTGGAAGTAGATAACCTTTAAAGGCTCTTCTAACTTAAATCATTTTATGATTCTATGAATGTCTGAGATTAGAACAAGGCCAAATAAAATAAAAATAATAATCTTCAGGAATCATCTGTAAGGGGGAAGAAACTGGGGAAAGAAGGTGATATTTAAGGAACTGGACACAAGGGGAGGAAGAAAGACATGGGAAAGAAAATCAGGAAGTTTGTGACCCAGGGATAGTATAAACTGAAGTAGAAAATGGAAGAAGGGGAATAAATATTGCATCCCTAGGAAAAAAAAATATATGGAAAAGATAAAAAAGAACAAAGACAAAACAACATAATATTTGCAACATTATTAAGACAGCCATGATGAGAGTTTTCATTAAATAGTAGTAGCAGCAAACGTTGGCTGTTAGCTTGGCTCTTTATATCAGCTGTGGTCACTAGGTTGTGCAAAAACCCCATTTTACCCAAGGTAAAATGAAAGCTCAGGGAATGAAGTAAAGAAACAATAATGCCCACCCACATGCAGCAAAGTGCCTAAGACTTAACCTTGCTAAGAAAACCATGTTACCCCCAAAATACAGGAAGATACATCACATGAAAGGTTAATCAAACAGTTTTTATGAAGCTTATGAACATTTATTAGATAGCTGTAGCAAAGCTACAGATAACTTGTACTTGAAGTACACTCTATTGCAAGTGTGAGTTGTTAGTATTTCTTATAAATTTATTTGAATTAATGAGGTCTTGTCTTTTAATTGTTGTTGGTTTTGTTATTATTATTATTTCAATTTCTTTCTTTCACTCAGTGGGAATGATATTTACTTGGTTTCCTTTATCCCCATATCATCATTTTTAGCTTTGGTCAAACTTGTGCTTATTCTCTTTTAAACTACCAAACTGCTAGATATCATATTGCAAATGCAAAGTGAGACCTACACTATGAGGTCAAACTTTTGCCTGTGTCTTCAGACTCCTCCATCCTGCCTTGGCCACAATTAAGTTCCTTTCCCCCCCTTGGGAGGGTGTCCTGGGCCCTCCTACAAGCAAAACAAGTTAAAGGGAATGGTTTTCCCTTCTAGCAACTCCTCAGCTTTGTTTGTCACTCTATGGCAACTAATTAGACCACTGTAATGCAAAACCTTTATGAACAGCATAATCCATGCTATTTCTCATGTGGACTAAGACTTGGCTTGTATGTTTGAAGAAGAGTTCATTACTTCATTTTTTAAAATTTTATGTATATTATGTATATTTATGTATATTATGTATATTATTTTATAAATAATGTGTATTACATTACATGTTATTTATATATGTGTACATCTCTATTATACATTTTATGTATAGAACATGTTTTAAAGTAATTTCTCTCTAGAGCTTTTGCCGATCACATATCAAAAAGAAATCCTGGCTTGAAGCTCGAGATTTTTGTAGACAAATGGGAGGGGATCTGGTGACCATTAACTCTGAGGAGGAGAAACAAATGTTATCAAGAGCAAAAACGTGAGTATCTGTTGTGTGTTTATCTTACCAGGCCTAAAAAAACATTTAGTATGAACTATTATAAACACTCTTAAATGATTTCTGAAACAGGCTCTTCAAAAGCCAGAAACACTGTGATAAGCTTGAAATTTTATCTACTCGTTAGTATGAACTGTTTCATGAAAAAGGAGTTGTTTACATCCAAGAGACCGAAAAATCTGTATCGTGGCTAATAGATATCATTTAGGAATATATGAAATTGTGGAGGTTGGTATTTTTAGCAGGATAGAAAATATGACCAATATATTTACTTTTGTCTCACCTTGACATAGTTAAAGCTGAGACTATTTTCAAGAGGAACAGCCTCTTTGAATCAGTGAAGGCTTTTCCTTTCCTAAGAAAACTGAACAAAAAAATAATAGAACCAATATTTTTGATAAATAAGCCATTGGCACTGAACAAGTGTACAGTGGCTTCTCATATGGCAATTAACAGTGCTAAAATGTGAGCTGTTCTTACAGCTCCATAGTTAGGGTATTGATTATTAGTTAGGGACTTTCTGATCTTTAACATCTTTACCAACCTAAACGATTCTATGATTCTATTATCTTTGTTCAAGAAACATCCATCGTCTAAAGTATGCAACAATTACTAACATGTTTTAAAACACCTTAGGTACATTTCCAAGTTAATACAACTGTCTTTGTATTGACATCATGGCATCATGAGTCTTCTAGCTCATGATGCCAGAGCTAGATCTTGGCAATTTGGTGCTCTGCTGATTACAGTTATTGCACTAGTACATTTAAACTGGGGATACTGGTTCAGTGTAAGATCTTGTACATTCCAGAAAAACTGTATCAAAGAGTAAAAACAATAAAGCAAGTAAATAAGCAGATAAATAATATTTCCAGGGAGAATATATACATCTGTATGACCTTCATGAAAGCTAAAAGGATAATTATTACAACTTAAGTGCACTTTGGAATGTGCTGTAGGAGCTTTCAAGATGTGTTCCTGGATGTTGATTGTTTTAGTATTTACACACTGTTCTGTCTTGTAATTTGTGTTAGAGTCAGTCACTGTTCATTTGAAAAAGATTGGATTGGTATATTTTCTTTGAATCCAGATGAAGGATTTGCCTGGAGTGATGGCTCTCCAGTGAGTATTTTAATTTTTCATCAGATTTGTTTGCTTAAGAAGTCTTGGCACTTGTACATGTGTTTTCTGGGTTTTTACTCCTCCTATTGAAAGAGAACACTAATCCTGCAAACATTTATATGGTTGTTAAACTTGATAACCATCAGTAAAATCACAGCAACACATCTGACTACATGGAAATCATCTGCATTTCACTATGATCTGCAACTTTCTGCACAGCATTCCAACATATTTTCTTTTTCAATAATATAATGTGAATGCATAACATCAGAACATTAGTCACATCAGACCTTGTATCCTGTCTTTAGCAGTGGCCAGAAACATCTTAACAGCTAAGCATGCAGCAAACAGGTTTCACAGGATTCTCCTGCATCCCCCGGAAAGTGAAGCCTCAAGGTCTTTCAGAACAAGAGCTCAGATCTTTATTCTTAATTCTTTATTTCAATGAATTTACCCAGCCTCCTCTTGAGCCCATGTAAATATCCACAAATGTGTGAAATATTCCTGCAGAATTCCATTCCTCCATGCACTCCTACTCCCTGTTTCCTATTTTTGACCCTCTTATCTTGTAACACATTTGTTTCCTTGCAAGTTTTTTTTTGAAAATCCCTAGCTGGTTATAACAAACGGATCGCTCTTCCCATTTGGATGTCAGTTCCTTAAGGTAGCTCCACTAGGCTTGTAGGACAAGACTTCCCTGCTGAAAGCCACACTCCTCTCCTTGTTAACCTCAGTAAAGGGAAGCCGTGAATGCTGAATTGAGGCACAATATGGTCACAACTACCCCATGGCTGTTGGACAATATCATTTTGAACCAGGTTACGGCTGAGGAAGTGCAAACTACTTTGCCTGCATAGGATTAGCGTGACTGTGTTGGGGTTAAGTTCTGAGCTAGATGGAGTCCATTAGAAACTGTCCATTTGCCTATTTTTTATTCTGTCTGTGTCTAGAGCTTAAGGTGCAAAATAGAGAAAAAGCCCTCCATGTCAAGACAGCTTGATCTCCCAATCAGTGACATTGCCCCACTGTAAAAATTCTTGCACCTATTGCTTTTCCTGTATTTGTCCTAGTGAGAGACGGTATCTTTAAAATACCCTTGTTTCTTTTTACCAATGGAGAGTACACCTGCTGAAAAAGATGAAAATATATTTTGTTCTATAGGTTAGGTATACAGTCTTCAAAGGTCATTCAAGAAATTCAGGAGGACGCAAATTCTGTGGTGTGCTGGATGGTTGGCCCCATCCTATGAAGTGGCTCCTTTTGGAATGTGAAGTACTTCATAACTGGATTTGTCAAATAAAAAAAGGTATTTTTATTCTTCTCTTTAATCAGGAAGCTTAAATAATTTTTAAGCAGTTGTTTTCTAATGTAACTTGATGCAGAAAGGTATAAAATTTTGAAAACTGTACTTTTTCCAAATGTATGCCAAGGTAATTATGTAGCGTAATGTAGGCAAGGATTTTTCAGTGACAGATGATCAGAGTAAATGAATTTATTTGTTGATATATATTAGGATGTATTAATAACCCATATATTTGTGAGGATTACATAGACTGCAAACATTTTGTAAATTAAGAACTTATTATTTGTATGCTTGTGATGTAGGAAGTAAGGATTTGTGCATTCCTTACGACAGTTTTTTTTTTTTTATACTAACACAAGTAAAGCTTAAAAAATAAATTAATATTTGTACACCAAACATACTTTTGCTTTGATATAACTGGATTTACCACAAATCCATTAAAAGGGTTGAGAGAAAGTGATGAGAGATGGACGGAAGCAGAAGGCTTTGTCTTGCCTTCCTGCAGCACTCCAGCCCTGATGCTGAGCCCCTTGGGACTGGCTGAGACCCTGCCCCATTTTTCATAGGGTGGGTGGCTGAAGGGTCAGACATGCCATGTCACTTACCATGCAGCCCAGGTGGCCATGGAGGACAGTCAGGAGCTGCTGCACAGTAGTGGAGATTGCAGGTTTCCTGTCTGACATCCACCAAAACTTTGGAAAGTATTGAAATATTTGTCTGGGATATTACATTTTTCTGGGATATTTTGATTCTGCCAGATCACTTTTTTTTTTTTTTTTTTTTTTTTCTTTCTCCAAAAGAAAATGTTCTAGTAGAAAATTTTCTGCTGTTTTTTGTTGTCTGAATCCATTTAATGAAAGAAAACTGTTCAGGATCACAGTTATGTTGGTATGTTTGGCAGTTGTCACTGAGGCTAGCCATAGCTCTAACAATATTATTAAGGAAAACTGATGAAATAGGTCTGGAAGCAGTGCTCCAAGCTCTCTTTTACAATTATTCAGGAGACATCTGCTTCTGGAAAAAGAATGATTCAAAACAGTGGCATTTCTTTTTCCAACCAGAAGCAGAAACAACTTGCAGTCAGTATATAAAGTCATATTTCTTTTTGCTTATGAGTATTAGGGACTGAGAGAATATTCAAAAGAGTTGAAGAAATCTAGTGGAAATTTTCTGCCTCTTGATGAGAAGATCTTTCTGGAAATTTATGATATATCTACTGGGGTTTCACTAAAGGGCTACAAAACTGAATTTTAAAGAGTTTCACATAAATCTACTGTGTCTTACAGACTGGAAGACTGATTTTCCTTTATATTTCTCTTCACAGGTATGTGGTCCAAGCAAAGCTATGACTCTGCTGGAACAAAGCACAGTTTATGATACAAAATCATAAGTAGATGACCATGCATACTTCATAATGTGTAACTGAAATGTGTGACTAAGCCTGCTTCTTTTATAGTCAGTGGCAAACGGGTACAGAATTCTGCTCTGGTCCTCAATTGGTTCCATGTCAGTCAACAGAACATACTATAGGGACACATTATGCCTTCTGTTCTCTTGTTTTGCAGGAGTGATGTTAAAACCTGAACCAACTGACACATATGGTAGGTTTTGGCATACATTTATTCATCTTGTTAATTATTTTTTATCAAAACTGTTACTCTAAAATTAACTTCTATGTTCTGTTGATGAAGAATTTAAGGCTACCTTATTTATTGTCCAGAATATAAAACAACTGTGGATGGATGGGTCATATATGAAGATAAACTATACTACATCAGCGAAGAACAGGTCTCCATGGAGAAAGCCCAAGAGTTTTGCAGGATGAATTCTGCAGACCTGGCTGTTGTTAACAGTAACAGTGAGAGGAGGTTCCTACAGAGAGCTCTGAAACAAAATGTAAGAATCAATATAAAGTAGAAATGCTTTTCACAGCCTGCCTGCAAAGTTTGAATTGCCTCAGAAATAGAGCCATCAGCATTTTTGTTAATGAATTCTAACTGAAATTGGTGAATTCTCCCCTCTTCCTGCAAAATGTCCTTTGTTCCTGTGCAATTTGGTCTCTCCTGTTTGGTACAAGGCATGCTGAGGTGGTGAGGAAGAGCAGTAGAAAGAATGAGGTGGTAAACCATGCTGGTTGGGGAAGAAGTTGGTTTCAGAGAGAATTGAAGTTGGCACTAGACAGTGGGAGGAGAAAAAACATGTGCCAGTCTCTGCCTCAAACTCTGCTTCCCTCTCTTCATCCTAAGGGTCCTCAGAGCTGCAGGACTCTGCTGCTCCAGCTGAAAAGCTGATGTCTGCCCCTGAGCATGTAAACACAACTGTGTTTAGCTGTAAGCACATGCCTATTGCTGATGACTTCAGTAATTAATAACATATGCATTTCAGCTTGTTTTATTTCAAATACTTTTTTGATTAAAAATAAATAAAATAGTTGCTTTCTGATTTAGGATCGTTACTGGAGTGAGTCAAGAGAATACTTCATTGGTTTAAAAGTGAGTCTGGATAAAAAGTTTAGGTAAGTTCAGATCATCACAGCAGCTCTTAACATGTAGAAACATACAGTATTTTATGGAGCTGGAGGTACTAAATGTGTTGCTTTACAAGGACTGAAAGATGTACGTAACAAGTACAAAGCAGGATCCTAGAATAGTCTAAGTCCCAGTAGCTTTTCCCAAAAAGAAAAATGAAAACAACATTTTTTCTTGAGTCAATACTTAATCAAGAAAAGCTTGGCATCTCTACTCTCATGCTTTCTCAAGTCTGTTTCAAAGATTGGCCCCATAAACTAGAGGGATGTCCTTCTGTGCTGGATTTTATACCTGTATGCACACACAGAATATGTTTGATTCTTCAGAGCTTATCCTTCATGTTCTTTTGATCTCTATACTGTAGCTCCAGAGAAACCCTCCAGAATGAGGAAGGACTGCATAATAATTTCAAAAGCTGCTTCTGATTGAGGTTTTCAGGGTAGTCTCTGCATACTTCCACCCCAAGAGGAATGTCAGCAGAAGTTTACACTACAGTAAAATTAACAAGTATTTCCAAAAATCATCAACACACAAATAAACTTAAAATTTAGTAAAAGTTACTAAAGAGCACAATACAGACAGTGCCTACCTTCCCATCTGCTAGTTAAGACACTTTTGGGAGGTGACAGACTGTGCTTGTAACTGACCTGAAGCAGGTTTAGAGGAATTTTTAGTTGAACCTTTCTATATTTTTCCTCCACTACTGAGGGTCTGTAAACCACTAACCCTGGAAAGAGTGGAAGAGAAACATAAGGTTATGAGTGACTGAGCCTGTGCCTGACTATGACTTACTGAGTTAGGACACAAATCAGGGGAGAAGGGCTATTGCTTGGGTCCAATGAATATCTAATCGATTTAGATTTAAGGGCAACACCCTTCAATAATAATTTGTTAAGTTAAAAGCATGCAGGCCAAAAGAAAAAAAAATAATTTTGATACTTCAGAAAGAGTGGTCTTAAAGCTGACAATATATCTCCGGACGCATGATTTAATTAACTTATTGAAATACTTCTCTTCAGAATAAAATTTACAGAAGAACATTTTTGTCCTTAATTGTCTCTATGGAAACATCAGGAATTCTTAGACTGAGGAGCATATTATCTAGATGATAAAATGTGATCAATTAAGATAAATATATATTTTTAATATTCTCTCTATTATTTATTGTGGCTAACTGAATAATGGTTAACTGATATTAAATGATGACTGATCACTCCTGCCTGTCACTGGAAAATATTCTTGGTGTTTTCTTCTGTTTTGCAACCAGCAATGTTTTACACAAACTTCGTCAAATTTGGATATTCAGGAAGGAGAAAAAAATCTGTAACAGTCTTTCCAGTTTTAGCCACTTCCCATTAATGCTCTTGGACAGTGTCTTCATGGTGAGATGTTCATTAGAATCTTAATCTAGTAACTGAAGTATATTAACTAATAACTATTTTTGTGTCTTTAAGCTGGGTAGATGGGACTCCAGTAACCTATGTGGCCTGGGCTCCTAATGAACCCAACTTTGCAAATAATGAGGAAAATTGTGTGGTAATGTCGTCAAAGCCAGGTAAGTAACAAGTCTAAACTATTAGATTTTACTTCTCTGCATTTGGATTATAACCGGTGGTGTCAAACTTCTGCCTTTAGCTGCAATACAGTCTTACAGCTGTTTTCAGCAATTTCTGAAGAGGAACAAGCTAACACGATGTGGTAACAGGCATAAAATCCAGTCATGGAAAAGTCTATGTCTTTAGAAGGGGGAGACTTTAGCACCATGTGTAATTTAATGTGGGCATCTGTGTCTGCATTTATAAGATTGACATTACACATTATAGTGTTTTTTACTACTTCTCTAAGTAAAAACCCGATGAGCAGAGCCTATCTTTACTCCTATGAACTTGAGAAAATATTTATGATTCAGCTATAGAAGAAAAGGAGCTGAAAGTAAAAGCCAATGAGTAAAAAATATCAAATATTTTATAACACACTCAAACATTATAATGTGCTCTCAGATTGATCCAGAATTTCCTATCTCATCCATTTTACATCTGTTTTCTTTTCAAATTTGCATGCTGGTGTATTACCACTGCTGTCTGCAATGTAGTGATGCCATGGCTTGAACAAATCATAAACAGGTGTAGACACTGTGGAAAGCCCTGGAAGAAGAGCAGCAGGGTCAGGCATTCAAATTCAGCACAAAGCGCTACAGCTGTTCTACAATGAGAACTTCAACTGGCTCAGTCAGATCTGCAGTGCTTACTTTGCTCTCAGATCAAGCTTTAACATGAGATATAAAATGCAGTAGATTGTGTTCTGATAAAAGAATATTCACCACATCTTTACTTTTTTTTTTTTTTTTTTTTTTTTTTACTTTTCTTCTATCTTCTGTAATTTCCTTACTTAGTTGTCTTGATGTGAGTGGGGATAGGGAGGGGAGGGTGGAATGAAGTTAACTGATGATAGAGCGTTTCTTCTTAGTCGCTTGCCTTTTTTTTTTTTTTTTTTTTTTTCCCAATTGCTAGGCAGTAGCCCACAAACTAATAGTGCTGAGCAGCAAAAGTAATAGAATCACAAAATCATAGAATGGTTTGGGTTGGGAGGGACCTTAAAGATCACCCAGTTCCAACCCCCTGCCATAGGCAGGGACACCTCCCACCAGACCAGGTTGCACAAAGCCCCATCCAGCCTAGCCTTGAGCATTTCCAGCGATGGGGCATCCACAGCTTCTCTGGGCAACCTGTTCCTCACCACCCTCATAGTCAAGTATTTCTTCCTCATATCTAATCTAAATGCATCCTCTTTTAGTTTAAAAGCATTAGTCTTTTTCCTATCACCATACCCCCCAAAAAAGAGTCCCTCCTCAGCTTTCCTCTAGACTCCCTTTAGGTACTGAAAGGCTCCTATAAGGTCTCCCCAGAACCTTCTCTTCTCCAGGCTGAACAACACAAACTTCCTCAGCCTGTCTTTGTAGGAGAGGTGCTCCAGCTCTTTGATCACCCTTATGGTTACAAACCTTCTGTTTGTAAGCAGTAGCTGATTGTATAAATGTATGTCTTTTAATCACTTTGGTGGTCTGAGAAACGGAGATTACCCTCTTTCTTACTCAAAATAGGGAGTGATATATTATTGTTACAAATATTATAACATCTTGACTTGTTTACTCAATCTAACTATTTTTAGGTTTGTGGAATGATGTAAACTGTGGTTCCACCAATAAATTTGTATGTGAAAAGCATAATAGCTCTATTAATTCAACTTTTGCTTCTCCATTGCCTCCTGGAGGATGTCCAGAAAGTTGGCTTCTCTTTAACAAGGTATGTCAACAAGCATCTTAAGTGAATTATGTATGACAGTGGGACTGAAAAAAAAGAACTGCAAAAAATATGATTTTATGATTATGAAATAAATCTGCAGTGTAATTACCCAGTCAGTACATGCTGGGTAGACAGCTGGACATTTCTGGAGGTAACTAGACATTTAACTTTGCAGAGGGATACAGCAAAATAGGTGTATGTTGAATAACTTTCAGAGAACATAGCCTGTGCAAGCTTAAAATACATTGTTGCTGTTTAATAGTTCTGTCCTGTGTTATATATTTATGTTAGGAACTGAAGTTTATAATGGTTGGTCTCAAAAAAAAAAAAAAAAAAAAAAAAAAAAAAAAACTCTTCAGGTGGAGTTATTTAGAAAGAATGTGTCTGAACAATCCTGTTGGCTTGTATAGGAGTTCCCAAAGCTCTGAGTTCAGAAACATGATGCCAAATTACAATTGTTTTGAAAGTGCTTTCACATACAGTCCTACTCTGAAAGTCCTCATTGCTGTAACATAAGAATATGTACCAACTGGAGGTGAAACTCCATTTGCCAAGGGCTGTTTTATCTGGTGTACACACTCTGCGCTGCACTTGCATCCTCGAAATGTTGGGTCAACATGTCAATTATATTTCACACAGTTTGGCAGGATGAGCAGTTATAATCACAGTCATTGGAAGCAGGACAAGGAGCAGTAGAGATTGTTTTCTGCAGCTGTGTTACCCAAAGCCACATTTTCTTGAACTTAAATGATCCTTCTGTTACTGTAAGAAGCAGGCAGAAGAAAATGTGAAGCAGGTTTATAGACCTGATGTCATTATGATAAAGTCAGATGATACTCAATTCCTGGGTTGCACCTTGTGTGAAGAGAGGAGCCAAAGAGCTACTTCAATAGACGTATGTACTTTGTGCAAAGATTTTGCACACCATTAATTTAGCACCCTTGAAATGTGTCATTTATTTTAGCCCTGATTTCTTTTTGTGGAGAAATAGTGTCCTATAACTGGTTGATACTATTCATAAATAACAGTTTCCATATTTGTTTGAGTAAATTGCTTGCTTTCTTCTCTCCCCGCCCGCCCCCCCCAGTGTTTCAAAATTTTTGCTTCCAATATAACAAGAAAACTTGTATGGCATGATGCACGAGATGTTTGTATTAATCTGGGAGGAAACCTGGCTACAGTACCAAATGAGCAAGTGCAAGGTACGTATACAGGCTTTACTGAAGCATGTTACCTCTCAAAGGAAAATATTAATCTCCTACTACGGAAAGTACTGTTCCTTCAAAAATACATAAGCAAATTAACTGCTGAAAATGTCTTATTAGCCAGGTCAGTTTATGCTTGGTTTTAATTCTGAAGTGTGAAACAATGGCTAAATTATTACATGTAAGAAATAATGTGTGTTTCTAGTTCTTTCAGTTGCTCAGTTTTCATGAAACTTCCAGTCTGTTTTGACTGTGGTTGCACAAATCTCTCAGCCTGACATATTTACTCTCTGTCTGTCTCTCTTGCTCTCACTGGCAAACTGGCAATATGATTTTCTGAAATGCTACTTGTGTGTATGTAGTTGGCAATAGGACATTTTCTAATTTGCTCCAGTGCCTTTTTTTTGGGGGGGGCTATTTTTTCCAACCTTAATGCTTGTTTAATGTAAGTTCCTACAGATGCTTTTCTAAAAGTTAGTCAAAAGCAGATAGGTTCTATACTGGGAAATGTTACCTTTTAATATGGCTCCAGTTTCGAACTTGTCCACATCTTTTCATGCTTTGAGTGAGTCATGATGAGCTTTCCCTAATGAGTTCTTTGTTTCCCTCTAGCTTTCCTCCACTATCATTTAAAGGATGCTACAACTAATGTTTGGATTGGGATGAATGATATCAACACAGAATCCACATTTCTTTGGACAGATGGGAGCACTGTTTCTTATACCAATTGGGTTAGCGGTGCACCAGAAAAGGCACAAACATACTTCAACTTTTATGACTATGACTTGTTGACAGACAACACTGTAGAGGTACAGAAAAATTAAGTTACCTGTGTATTTTAGGCAGCCAGATAATTATTCTTAAGGGGAAGCTTCAAAAACAAGATGCTGAAACAGGACCTTTAACAAGAAGAATGGGGCTTAGCAAAGTACCTGATATCCATTTCAAATACACCAAGAATATTTGGCAGAGATTCTGAAGAAGGACATTGTGCTTTTCATCTGAACTATTGTAAAATACCAATTCTGTAAAACAAGTCCAGAGAGGAATAAATTAAACCAGTTGCCGCACAAACCACATTACCACTGACATTAAAGTTGCAGCACCAAGCAGAGAAAAGTTACAATAAACCAAAATTAAGGTTATTGTTGAAACATTTATTTGCCTACCTATGTGTACCGTTTCTGGATAATATGATCCCACATAGTTTCATTAGTTTCTAATGGTACAAAAGGACATTTTCAGCAAAAGGGAAATCACTCTGCTGAAATTAAATCTCCTTCCCAAAGGAAGGACATGCATAGTTTCTGCAGAAATGGTAGGCAACTGGTAATGGAAAGCTTTTGACAACTGCCATCAGTCAGAGTTTTTATGATTAAAACTTGTTTAAGTCAGTATAACAGAGAAACTTGGATATGCTCGGAAATGCTGAAAGATGGACAAGGCCGATCCTGAAACTAGGGGAGCCATCTGAAGGAAATCTTGAAGAAATTAAGAATAAGGAAGTAAAGGGAAATTTTGGTTGTTCCCCAAAATACCTGATAATGATATCTTGATAATGACTGCAAACAACTGAGTTAATGCTTTCTGCAAGATAGACTACTTCTGTTAAGATAAATCCAGACTATTTTTTAATAATAATTCATATATTATTTTTTATACATGGATTTTTTTTTTTTTGAAGTAGCTGTACATAATTGTAAATCAGCATCAAGAAGACATATTGTGGTACCCTAATAACTTCTGTAGTTATTAAAGAATTCTTAATAAAACTAGTGGGACTGTATTTATAGATGATTCTTTCAAACTTTGACAGGTATCAGTGAGAGCCTAGGTCAAATTGGTTGTTAAAAATACCAGGTCAAGCCAATTTGAACTTAGGCAAAATGAACTGATTATAAAGGTGCTCAACAAGCTCCTGTCTTCTCACCTCTCTTCTCTGTCATCAGGCTTGCATTAGGAATATCGGAGCACCTGACCACATCCTGTTTGCCTTTTCTAATGGCTGTATACATTGTCCTCTATTTCAGACTGATTGTGTTTTCATCATACAGTCAGATGGGAAATGGCGAGACGATAGCTGTGAAAATGAGAGAGGTTATATATGCCAAATGAATTCACGTGAGTTCTGTTTAACCCAGTCTCCTAAATGGGATAAGTAGCTCAATTAGACAAGCATAATACAGAATGTATGGAAAACCAATATGATTTTTTTTTTTCTAGATTTGAGTCTCATGCTGAGTCTCTTAGGTTTTCTGAGCACCACCAGTCTTAAGAGAAAACTATTTTTAAAGTACATTTTGCACTGCAGATATTACTGGAGAGGATCCACTGTTTTAGGATTATGTACCGAAGTCACAAATAATACTAGAGAATAATACTTGAAAACAGATTTCTTAGTGAAACCGAAGACTTTTTGGCATCCCCTTTAAGTGCAATGTAAAACCATGGAGTTGCATACTCCTGTCTATCTCTGAGTAGAGCATGTAATCTTCTTCTATGAATGTCATATGAAGTCCATTAAAATGTACAAACTCTTGGCCTTGTCTTAATTGTTGAAGAACATTTTACACCAAAACAAGTAATAAATGTTTATTCTCCTGCTATAGATTTGTAATCATGCAAATTGTGCCAGTGCAGCCATGCAGTAGGAATAGAGGAGCCAAAGCATGGGTAACAAAACAGTTTTACTTCACCTTTATCACACTATTAGTAAAAACTAGCTGCCTCATTTCAATCAGCTTCTGCAGCTTGTTCACTCTCAATGTAGCTAACTTGTTAGTGAGAAACCCATCTCACTGAATAGCAAATAAATTTTGCAAGAGTTTTAGAGAGGCATTTTTATCTTGTATAATCCCACATACAATTGTTCTTTACGCATCACTGATTCACAGGGCAGAAATAGATCCTGCTTGGCTCAAATGTGCAGAAAGTGTTCACCTTATAGACAGGCTAATGACTTAGAGAGAACAAGGAGTGGTGGTCAATTAACATCAAGTATCAAACTCTCAAGTTGTGATAATAGAGAACAACAGTAAATGACTTAAAATACTAGCCCTAAAACCTCTGTACCAGTTACTCAGATATCCAGATTTAGTCAAAATATATAGAAATATAGGATTTCTAATATCCAGTTTATGAGTCAGGCACCTAGCAAATATACTGCCTGCTTCATGGGATTTTAATCTGCTTTTTACATTTACAATTTTGGTTTTAAATTTTTTTGTTGTTGTTTTTCATTTACAAATTGCTCATGAGCCTAAATTAATGTTTTGAATTTTGGCTATTTTGCACTTTTTTTTTCTTTTAATTCCTTGTATGTTAGATAGCCATGGTATGTTTTAAATTCATGCATTCAATTTTCTCTCCATAGTTACCACACAATCTGAAATACCAGCAACAAATCCATCCACTGAATTTGCCCGTTATGGTGACAGTAGCTATTTAATCATCTCGTCTGAAATGCAATGGGAAGAGGCTAGAAAAAACTGTCAAGACAAACATGCAGAACTTGCCAGCATTTCAGATGCCTACATCCATTCCTTCCTGTGGATTCAGATGTTGAAATATGGAAAGCCTGTATGGATTGGTCTTAACAGCAACATGGTAAGTGCTGTTAAGGGGGGAGGTTCAGGTGCTTGATGGGCTCTTCTGCTTCTTACAGTCCTGCTGGATGTCCGCCTCGTAAAAGTGCTGAAACAATCATCATGTTAATGGTTTCACCATGTGTGTAATGATTTTATGTCTGATTTTGACTGTTTACTGACAATTAATCTTTACTCTTCAAATTGCTCACAGGCTAAATTTAAATGAAGCAGATTAGAGGAGGTGAATTATTTTTACTTGCTTCTCTTGAGATGAGATTTTCTACATAACTTAAGATGAACTTATCTGATTTTCTTCCTGTGTTTTAGAAATTTGTGTTACTTCCAAAAAACCTTCCAAAAAGTAATGTGTCATTGAACACAGTTCATATGTAGACTGCATGTAACTCATACTTACAGCATTCAGTGACATTGTTTAGTACAGTGAACAGTGTTTAAAAAAAACAGAGCAGCAGCAGCAAAGGGCTTTAAAGGTCTTCCCCCCCCCCCCCCCCCTTTTTTTTTTTCCTGGAAAACTTCAATAAAGGTGGAACATTATGTGTCAGAACTTTTTATGTGGAAACACACACACACACACACACACACACACACACACACAATTTTACCAAAAACTTACCAAAATTACCAAACCTAACTGTTTTCAGACTGGGAGCTATTACAAATGGGTTGATAACTGGAAAACCAAATTCACTAAGTGGGCAGCAGGGGAGCCAAAGGAGAAAAATGGTTGTGTCTATCTAGACCTTGATGGTACCTGGAAAACAGCATCCTGCAATGAAAGCTACTTCTCAGTTTGTAAGATGTCAGATGGTAAGCAAATGAATGTGCTCACAATTTGTATGATTTTATAGAAGTGTGTTGTTTTCTCTCCTTGGGCTTTTAAGGTTGCATGATACAGACTGTTCCATATTTGAGATTCAAGGGAGCTTCCAAGTTAAATTTTCCAGCTGTACGTTTGGTCATTGAATGTAGTCCAAGACCTGCAGACCAACAGAAGTGAATAGAAGTTGCACTGATTTGGTGGAGGTTTGCTCCACTGATGGCACCTTCCTCTAGTGACTGCACACAGACAGCAGGCAGCTGTATGATGTGGGACTGCAGTACTCATTAGGCTACGAGAGCCTGCTGTTATGTGAGAATATAGATTTGGGATTGGTGTCATCATTTCTCAGGTTTTGTTTTCCTCACAGTAATACAAGCCACTTAGGTATTGCAGGACGTGTTTTGCTTCCTTGTCCTGAGAAATGTGATTGGAGAAGTAAGACATTTCGCACTGCTGACTGCCTAGCTTTCCCCAGTGTCCAGGCTGGGGGCCTGGAGGAACAGTCTGGAGCAGAGGTCTAGGAAGTTAATGCTTAGTGGAAGAAATCCCACCCTATTTATGCACATGTCCTGCTTGGTGGGTTGCTCATAATACAATACCAATTTCAGACCACATGTCATCTTTAGTTGTAGCTCCTACTGACCCTGCTCAGCTGCCCGGAGACTGCCCCGAATCAGCTGGCCTGCAAGCTTGGATCCCTTACCATGGCCACTGCTACTACATCGAAGCATCAGCTGCGACAAGCTGGGCCCTGGCTTCCCTTGAGTGCACTCGGTTCGGTGAGAGGCTTCTCTGCCAACTGACAAGAGTTGTAGAAATTTATACAAAACACAAAAAATGTAAAAAGATTGTTTTTAAAAGATCATTTAAATACTTTATTTATACCTAAATCTGCAGATTTAGATGGGGTGCAGCAGCTCCCTGTCAGTCTCTGGCCTCTGGGGCTCCATCCTGAGTGAAGTGGTGGGGAACCATGGCCACCAAGCACTTGCTGGGCTCTGTCCTCCACAAGAATCATAAAATCATAGACTATCCCAAGCTGGAAAGGACCCAGAAGGATTGTCGAGTCCAGCTTTTGGAGAAGAAATGGGTGAAGCCTGCATGCATAAAGCTTTTGAAAGTTTCCATTTTTACAGACTTAAAAGAGGAGGTCATTTTAGTAGTTGCTAATGTAGGTTATGGTTGTTTGCTTGCCTTTCAGGTGCTACCTTGGTTTCAGTAGAAAACATAGATGAATCTGACTTTCTGATCCATATGATACAACCACTTGCAAACAAAGTAGGAGGCTTCTGGATAGGACTTTACAGAAATGTGGAGGGTAAAGTCTTACTTTCAATATTTAATTTTAAAATTCTTTTATAACATTAAAAAAATGAGGATAACTTTACTTTTACAAAAAAATGCAACATCTAATTTTACTTTTTTAATGCTTAACAGCAATATATAGAGAGATATAATTCATGACAATAGGATGGTCCTTATTTGATACAAAATGTTTATCCTATCACCTGAGCTGCCAGATAATTTACACTAATGAAATGAACACTATGATTATGCTTCTGTCTCCTGGAGAACATCATTGAATGCTTTGGGAGGAAGTAACCTCCCTGATCCTCCAGGAAGAAAAGAAACTTCCTGCCTCTCTGACACAATCTTCAAATTTTAGTTATCAGATTGTTCTGAGTTGTGCCTTACTCAGCATGTCTCTTCTGGGTTTTTGACCTCAGTCTTCCCATTGTGAAAAAATGTATATATTGTAATTAGGCTGAATTATCTCGCTGACTTCCAGATCATGTTGCTCACTACTACCCTGGAAATGCTAGAAAAAGTTCAGACCCAGGATGTGAGTTCAAATCAACCCAATAGTCAAAAAGTGCAAAAAGGTCACAATAATCATTGTGAGCTGTTACTGTCACCACAAGGAAAGATGAGACGCCACTGGCATTTTAACTGTTTGAGTATACTTTCCTCTAAAAACAGTGTTTTTGCGTATACTTTCCTCTAAAAACAGTGTTGCTTGACATGGTGACAGCCTGTCTTTGAAAAGGACCAGGTTTCTTCCTAAGTGAGAAAAATAAAGTGCAATAGCTACCAAAACTTGGATGATTTAAATGTTGTCTTATAAATTTGGTCACTATCTGTATAAATAGCTATACAAATGTTCTGCCCAACCCTTTACTTTTCCTCTCTAGACATTTTATATGCATTGTGTTGATCTACAGTCTGTTTCTACTGGTGGTTAGAAGTTGGTCAATTGTCCATCCACACAGATCACAGAATCATAGAATGGCTTGGGGGTTGGAAGGGACTTCAAGGATCACCCAGTTCCAACCCCCTGCCATAGACAGGGATGCCATCCACTAGATCAGGTTGCTCAGGGCCTCATCTAACCTGGCCTTGAACACCTCCAGGGATGGGACATCCACAGCCTCTCTGGGCAACCTGTTTCAGTGCCTCACCACCCTCTGAGTGAAGAATAGGTCCTGGATCCAACAAGTTACAGCATGACTGTGGATATTTCCAAAGCACCAGAGTCTGTCTGTTCATAAATTCCTACAAGAAGGCTGTGCTGGAAAATTGCGCATCTAGTCAGTATCACTCTAATCTGTAATGCAGGGTGCTCCATATGCGTATGTCACAGCTTTTCTTCAATATATATGAACTGTTCAGGGCATGTAGTAAAGATTTAGTTTTTTTAACCTGACCGACAGCAAAAAAATATCCTGCAACCAATTCTATCTGGAAGATAATTACATAGTAAATTTAAATGAGATTTCTAGAAGAAGCATACAGAAGCATGCGGCATACAATCAAAAGACTTATTTTGCTATTAAGTAGTATTTTATTAAATGATTTTTCTGTGAAAATAATGAATTATTTCTCCTACAATAATCCACTGCCTTTTTATAAGGTCTTTATGCACAAACGTGAACTCAATATGAATGGCACTCAAATTCTAGCAGTCTCATTTCTAACATTCCATGCTGTGGCACTACTTCTGTAATATGGACAACTTTATCAATTTCCAGAACTCAAATGCTTTAAAAACTTTTTTCAGTTGTAACTTTAATGAAGGCTGTTGTACTCTACAATTTCTCATTCTGTCTATAGCTATTTTGGATACCAATTAATCAAATACTATTATACCTGTAATAATTCTTTACTGTTTTGCTGTAGCATTTCCTAAGCCACCTTCCTTCAAGAATCTTCTAGAAAGAAAAATGATATGGTCTCCTAATGAAAAAAATAGATTCATTAATTTTTTGAAGTAATTTGCTGAGAAGTTTTATATCTCATGGAAGTTTTAAAAAAATGTATTACTCTATATGTTGCTCTTTAGACCGGTGGTTGTGGCTAGACAATGCTGCAGTGGCCTTTGTTAACTGGGAGGAGAAAGAGTCCAGTGCGGAGCACAACTGTGTGGAAATGACTGCACCACTTGGTTACTGGGACAACACTGATTGCTCTTCTGAAAAAGGATTTATCTGCAAAAAAAACAAAGGTAAGTCTTTAGGAACAGAACAGATCTGTTTAGTACTAACTGTTGTACTTCTCTACAAGAAGTCTGGAAGTAATTTCTGATGGTTTGGTTTGGCATATCCCACTTTTCTAGATATTTGTAATTGCCTGTGTTTGCAGTAATGTCTGCTCTCACATAGGAATATGGTTATGTGCTGTATACACTCTAGATTGCGAATGAAACTTTTAGAAGACTTCTGAATACCTAACACAGATATTAGTATGGCATCTGTGAAACGTCTGAACTTACAACTTTTCCAGGAACTAAGTATTGACATAATTTTTATAATCATTAAAGGAAGATTTTGTCTGAATATTCAAAAGTTCCTTTTCAAGCTTATTGTACTCAAAAATTACATTACTGCCCAACATCAAAAAACAGTGTGATATTGGACCTGATTCAACAACCTCAAAATGCCTCAGGAATACTAAAAGAACAGCTGGTTGTGTTGCAGTATCAAGAGAATCTGTTAAAAATCTGAAATCTGTTAAAAGAAGAATTCTGTTAAAAATAGAAATCTGTTAAAAGAAGATTCAAAGAAACTCACTACAGAACCTGTCAAATCAGTACTTCTGGAAAAAAATTGGAGGGAGAGAGAGAAATTAAAAATACAACCAAGATGCTGTTATCCCCAATGCACTTTTAATTTTCATCTTTAAATAAGCCTGTCCTTGGCAGTAAATCAGTTAACTGCCATTAAGATTTTACTAAGAACTTACAAATTATTCAGACAAAATATTACAAAATATTCAGACATTCCTTTCTGAGGTTTGAAATATGTTATTTCTTTTTATAGATATGTTGGGACTGTATACAAATAATAATGGTATCAATAGTTAACGTCCTAGTTTCTGTGAAAAAAATATAAAATATTATCAGCAAATAAAAGCTAACCACATATTTTATCTAATTAAAACAGTTAGAAAGCACTAAAATTCATCCATGGAGTCATGAGATATTCTAATATACAGCTACTGTATACAGTAACAGTCTAAGTATCTCTTCGTTTGTATCTATTAAGTTCAACTTTTTTTGTTGTTGTTTTCTTTTACATTTTGCTTTCATAACTTGTCCCTCAGTAGTGAACTTGTCCAAACTGTAATGTAAAGGAACCCCAAGGAGAAATACTTTCTTGATAATTTAGGAAGTCTTCTTTCAAAGTAATTTTTCTTGCTGACTAAGAACATCTGTTGTTTTATTTTCCCTCTTTTCTAATTTTAGTATATTTTTACACCTCTTTCTTAAACAATAACAACAACAACCAAATATTTTTTAGTTATTTTCTTTCTCTCTGTTCTCTTACAGATAGGCACATTAGATGATTAAAACCCTTCACAGGGTATTTTCTAGGGAAGATATTTAAGAATCTCAGAGTTAATTGTAACAGCGGCATCCTGCTGAACATGAGTAGCTTCCTAGAATATACTACGTGAAATTTATCTCCAGTGTTGTACATCATGTTCTTAGTAAATTAAAACTAATATTAGAAGAAAAATATGAAATTATTTTTGAATGAACATAGAAAAAAAAAAGTCATTATTTAAGTGTTAGTAAATATTAAAACAAAATAAAGATTTTAACGAATAGTTTACTAATGTTACATAGGAAGGTAAAACCTTAGCAACTTATTTTTTGCTTAAATTATGGTGCCTTTCATAATAGACATATATGACATTAACACAATGGTAATACTTCAGTTTTTTATTTTGTTTTGTTTTGTTCCTGTATAATTTTAGTGAAACAGTCAAACTTATGAATTCTAATGAAGTGTTATATTGTTTCTCTCTGATATTAATTGAAGTTGAGCCAAGTGGAAGTCCTCTACATGAGAAAGGTAAGATCTTTCATAAGAAAATTAGAGAAAATTTAAATAGGAAAACAAAAACAACAAATAAAAACCTTTAAATGTGCTTTTCCCAATCATCACTTTTTAGAGAACAAGCCTTGTTGACAGTTACTGAGACACATGTTTATAAATCTCTCAGGATAATCCCACATGCACATGAGTTCTTGGGTGACTGGATTGCCACAGGGCTAACCCTGAGCTAACAAGCTCAGCAGTGATCCAACTAGTGACTAACATTGAAAACAGACAGAGAGCTTTAACTTGGCTGTAAAAACCTATATATGTGTATATGCAAATTGATTCCATAGGTATTATTGTAAATAATCTGACAGAAAAAAATGTAAAATTGATTTCCAAATAATTAGTACCCCTTAGCCATATATAAAGCATGACCTAAATCATGACTGTTAAAACTGTGGCTCTCAAGATCTGCTCTTTATGGACCAAAGGTCTTGAATTTTTCCTCCATTCCCTCATTAAGGCACTGAAAGGTACTGCAAAAGTGATACTTCCATGCATCACTGTAGTCCAGATCCACTGAGAGCATATTAGCATTAGCAAAAGTGATCAGGCTACTGATCAGCAACAACTCAGTGCTGAACAGATGCCAAGTTCAGACAGGAGAGAAGAGCTCCTTGTTTTTCATGTTGTACATCAAATAATAATAATAATAAACAAGTAGGGTGTCTCACAGTAATATGCATTCATTTCAGACAAGGAAAGGAATGAAGAGACTCATTCACCTGTTCATCTCTCTGTTTGGCCTCTCCTTGTCTTGGCTATTCTCAGTCTTCTTGGAGCTGGCATGGTAATCTACTTCTACAAGAAAAAGAAGACCAAAACATCTATCAAGAGATACAGTCAATGAAGCACTTCTAGAATTATGGGTTTGGTCATTAAGGAATTGGTGAGAATGGGTCCACATCCTAATTTAGAGGAGCAAGTTACATGACGAAATTATATCTGTTGAAACTCTCCAATGAGGACACCTGCAGTTTTGAATCAAGCCCTCTGTCTCTTTTTGCAATAGCAGACTTTTGTATCATGCATATTTTCCAAAACCAGAATTAGTGATTTATGTTGTACTTTTTTAAAAGTCAAGATGTTACTCTTATTCATCTTAGCAAAAATATCAGTGTGAATAAATTGTCAAGAAAAAAGGAACATACTGAAAAAAACACAAAAGTCAACTACTGAGAATAAAAGTTCAATAAAATATGTTTAGTATTTAGAACTGGATTTCTATTACTTTGTGACTGTGCTAAGAACTCAAAAAATAAGAAGAGCCCAACTGTGTTGAAATCATGAAATCCTTTTGCCCCATAAACTTCACTCCAGCTGTCCACCTGTTTTATTGTTCCTTATAGCTGTATCCTCTTTAGCATGAAAATGGGGCTTGGGGCTTCGTATACAGATGTAAAACTTTGCCGATTTCACTTTCTGCAATGGAAAACATTTCATACCCCATAGCTCTCTCTCTCTCTTTCTCTCAAGTTCAGGCATATACTTTTTTTTTTCATTTTCTTTATTTTTGTAGTCTACTAATATGATTGTTAACTGTAATACATTCAGTAATATGAATTAAAATTATTTTTATAAAATTAAAAAATATTTTGGCCTTTCCAAAGGGTTTAACATTGCAGTCCTCCTGACTGTTAATGTTGTAGAAAACCATACAGTGTTTATTAGTACAATTTTCAAAGAGTCCTCTCAGCTTTACACTGTGCTGGTAGTTCCTGAGTAACATACAGCACTGCTGTATGAGAGAGGAGAGTAGGTGTCTCCTCTCTCATATGTACAATGCCCATTTTTCCAGTACTTTCCTTTCCCATGGACCTGGCTTTGCCTTGCAGCCTCCCATGCATATGTGATGGCTGTGCTCAATTTAGCTCAACAGAGCCAACTTTTGTCTCCATTGATCATGTTAGGCACTGATTGCCAAAGGCTGTCTCTCAGAAGTGTCACAATATTAAACAGGAAATGAAACTGTAGAGTATAAAAAAGTGGCAACACTTAGAATATCACTTCAGCTGCATGCTGCTGACGGTTACCAATAGGCAAAGCACCAGTACCATCACCAGGACTATTTGTTACTCATGTAGATGCGGCAGGAAGCCACAGCCAAGGTGCTGAGCACCAATAGCACAGGTATGGTTGCTCCCAATCACCTTGGTGGCCATTTGAAGGAAGGGGAAGGGAGGTGCTCCCATGTGAGCAATCACTTGTTAATAAAAGGAGGGCTTATCTCCCCACATCTTTGATTTCAGCTTGAGTAAACACCAGTCAGCTTGAGAAAACACCAAATTGCCATTTTTAAATGCAAGAAAAAAGAACTGAAAATTGAGGAATGCAGCAGATTATATGAGGGATCTGCAAGAAGACAAACTTTAAGCCATTAAACAGCAGAAAACAGTACAAAATAGAATTTAGGTGAGGTGCAAATACCAATTAGTCACTAACCACTTTGTGGGGTGTAGTGCTTAGCCATAGCACTTACCATTTTACACACAACTTGCCTTCTCTAGGCTATGGAGAACAAGCTGGAAATTTAAAAGCAATAGTAATAAAAAGGAATAAATTTTTCTTTCTAGGCACTGGAATCCAGTTTTCTTAGCATAGATAAAATCAAGAGTTTAGCACACTGCTGACACCAGCCTCTGGCACAAGCACAATGTGGCACACGGAACACTCCCCAAGACACTGGTAACCAGCATCAGTTCCTTTGTTAACTTTTAGCCTGCCTAAGTGTCTTCACTGAACTTCCCCAGTCATTCTGCAGTGTTGGGGAGCTGAACCCTTACAAACATTCATGCAGTTGAGGCGTGTTAAAGCCCAGTTTGGACCAGAGTGCAGGTGGAACTTGCATTTTATGAAGCAGAGGAGGGAACCAGCTAGAAATCATGTCCTCCAGATATTTTCCCTTGAGGACCCCTCTCTCAGAGCCATCTCATTTAGTGATTTAAGATGTATAAGAAATGTGGCTTCACTCTGTAAACTCAGTTTTGATGTCTCTTTCACGTTGTCTGTGATACCACTCAGATTTACCATTTTGGGGTGCTCTTCCATGCTTTGCTGACACTATGTTCTCCCTGAATGTCACCTGCAAATAAAATAGTTAAATATATATATATATATATATTTTCTTGCTTTTACTGAAATCCAGCAAGATTTCTTCTGATACATTTTTCTTAGTACTTTTTAGAAATCAAGTCAACAGCTTCAGCAGCTTCAGTCAGCTCTTTTGTTATTATTTTTTTTTTTCTAACACCTTATAAATAAAGGCAAAGATCGTAGTTCCTCCATGACATCTTCAGTTCAACTTCTGTCTATGAGACCTCATTATGTGCAGGCTGATTATTTTATTTCTCACTTTTTTCAGTATTTTTTTTAAAGAAATCACAAATTCTTTATATTTCACTGATACAAATAAACAGAAGGAACAGCAGGATTTGTCTGCATGTGGATTTTTGCCAAGAAAACTTTGTCACCATAGTTGTACAAGAATTGCCAGGCCAATATAAGTCTTCAGGTGAGAACTTTGGGCACATATTAAAAGGACATTTTTGATTTTAGCTTACTTTGTTTTAGTTCTAATACAAGCTCCCTTGTTGGGAATTTCATAGATAAACAAATACATAATTTTGCTTGACAGAAGTACTGCAGGCCTAAGTTTTCCTCCTGATACAGGAAAACTTACCACTAGCCTATGGCATTGAACATATTCACTTCCTTCAGATCTTCAAACAGTAGTTATAAACAGCCCAGCCTCAACTGTGATCAAACTGTGATCAAAGCAAGGAGTGAAGGAGTGGGAGTGTAATAGTGCAGAAAATAAACAAACAACCCCCCCCCCCCCCCCCAAATTTTACCCCTCAAAATGAGCAATAATGCACAATGCACTGGATCCTGCAGATTTTGTAAAATATACTGTCTTCTAGACTTTTATTATGACACTATAGTGATGTACTGAACCACTGAGGTCTTGTCTCCCTCTTCTTCTGAGGTGCAAGCATAAAAGCAGAGGGAGAGTTTTTAATCCTTGACATTTTGCTGCAGGTTCCTCATTAACACTTTTCATCACAAGTTTCTTTTTTACAGATTTGGCTCTTGTAGCACCTCAACATCTGACCCATTTTTAATATTTGCAAAGTCACAGAAAGGACAAATGTTTCCCTTCTGCTTATCAGCTCTAGTAACAAGGATCACTTCTAGTAACTAGTTTTGGAAGCAACTTGCTCCTCAAAGAGAGCAGAGTTTGCAATAGGCACTTCAGTTATTTCAAAATGCCATGTGACAGGGTATTTCCTTATTCAGAGTACATCAGCCCTTTGACAGAGGGAAGGACTTGCACTGTCCTCACTCAAAAGGATTTTATACACTACTTTTGGTAGAAGAATTAAAGGAAAATAAAATTTGCAATGACTCTTGTCCAATTCCTGTTTTTGCTTTCCCTCATGCATGGTACATTACAGTCACTGGGTAAGTCTCCTGCTGGTTTTGCATTAAACTAGATATGAAAATGCTTTTCCTTGGTCAGCTTTACAGTGTTGATTATTTTGTTTTCAGATTTGATAAGGGATATAAAGAGTATATTAGGTACTATACTGGTGGCTCTGGTTTCAGATAGTTAAAGGGGGGGGATATTTGGGAATGTTGAGAGGAAAGCAGGTAATAAGAGCAGGATATTTAAACTGGTGTTTCTGTGAAAATACCAAGAGATAGCAGTGAACAGGATGGTGTTAGGAGATGGGGGAAGCTCTCTCCATTTACCCTCCTCATAATCTCCATGTTGCAGTAATCAATCACAGGTTTTTAGAGCCATATATTCATGTTAGCTGTAGAAGTTTCTCTTCTACTTCAAGATGTGAGGTAAGAGCAGAAAGAATTGGCTCCTCCCCTCCAGTCTGACTGAATTAGAAGAATAATTCTAGTCTAAAGGCATATGTCAGTCATTGGGAATAGATACAGAGAGAAACAGTAAAGCAATAATGTATGTAGAAAAAAAGTGGATGGCTGTGTTTGCATGAATGTGAGATTGGGAGCATGTATTGGAAATTTCAGGATACAATAACTCTTCTGCAATACTGTGATAATTTAAAAAGATGAAGCATTGCCACCCTTAAAGAATCTGAGTTGAGGGTGAATCTGCAATAGCTGTATAAGTAAAGAAATATACAGCTGAAAAATAAACTTTTTACTGTGTAGTGATGCCTTTCACAACCTGACCTACTGAGCTACACAGACTACTACTATGCAATGAACTCCTTTATATATGAGATATACTTGAGGCTTTTCTGTCTGCAGGAGCCACAGCTTATCATCACAGGGCAGAATTAGACTTTCCTGCAAGGTGTATATCAAACTCTAAAAACAACATTTAAAACCCAAAGCAGGCAATTTTTTTTTTTTTTTATCTCTAGCTGAAAAAAATAAAATAAAAAGATAATATGATCCCTCAATTTAGATAGGCAGGGAGACTGATAGATCTATTGCTAGAAAATCAGATTTATGAGTTTATGATCATTTTCATATGTTCTCTTAACTCCTTCTTCCCCCTAGAAACCTTTACATTAAGAGGAAATGCCAATGGACAGCCTTGTGTATTCCCTTTCCAATTTGAAGGCAAACAATACAATGAGTGCACAGATGCTGGTAGGTCAGATGGCTGGCTCTGGTGTGCAACAACTGAAGACTTTGATGCTGATAAACTGTATGGATTTTGCCCACTAATAAGTAAGTTCTGAATTTTATTTATTAACTTGTCATGAAATGGTGTTGAGAAAGTCACCTATTGAGCTAGCAATGAGGTTTATTATCAGATACAAGCTTCACAACCTCACATCAAACCTTTTCAGAGTAGCCCCAGTGAAAAACAACTGTCTGAATATTAGATCCAGTGGCCACATTCTCCCTCTACAGTGAGTGGAAGGAAGAGGTCCCTTCAGAGCATGGTTCAGCCCAGCCAGGTTCTGACTTTCCTGCTGGAGGTACTTGTTTCTCTTCAGGGATCAAAGAACTGAGGAGACTCCTAGATGTCTCATTTTGTGGCTTAAGTGCATAGCATGACCAGCTTGAATATAGACTCTTATCTTCCTTACACTAATATACATATATATACATATATTTTTCTCCTTTAACATACGTGTCCTGTTTTGGTTTTGTCTCCTAAGGCTAGCCTACATGAAAATGCTGCTGCTAAAATTATCCTAATCTGCCATCTTTGTACTAAACCTGTGTTTGGGATTCCTCTACCTCAGAACACAGACTGTTTTTTTTTTTCCTTGCCAACTGCTTTCCCAATAGCACAACAGTTTCACAAGGCTTTGAGTTGTTCTGGAAACAAAGATTGCTGATGATCTGCAGATTGGTGCTACACAGACCACTTTTATAGCTCCTTGGACTGTCAAGGGCCAGGTACTCCAATGTCTGAAGAAGCTACTTCTTTTGATGATGAACTAAGAGGGAATTCCTCTCCTGGAGTGTCATAGCTCTTCCTTTGACTTCATCCAGGATTTTTTTTCTTTAATATACAAATGCGCCTGGTTTACCTAATATTACTACCCATTTGGTGAATAAAAACAAATATTGCATACTGTCGCATGCCTTCTAAAAACCTACAGATTTTAAATAAGATTTTGGTTTAAAATATATACTTTTTATTTGATGACTAATCCAATTTCATTTTTTTTCTGATGTTTTAGACTTGATGATACCATACAGTTAATACTATGCATTTTTATAGCTTTTGCAGCTTCATGTACTTCATTTGCTTTTAGTTGACACAAGGCCAATCCCCTAAGAGCAGCATTCAATTTCACTTCTTCCAGATGACACAGAAAGATTTTGGACAGAAGATGCTTCAACTGGCATTCACTATCAGATAAACTCAGAATCATCTCTAACATGGCACCAAGCAAGGAAAAGCTGTCAGCAGCAAAATGCAGAACTATTAAGCATCACAGAGACACATGAGCAAGCATATATAGGAGGTAAAATAATAAAGAACAGGACTGTAAAACTGTAAGTTATGCATGGGAGCTGTGCTGCCCCAGAGCTCTACAAGACAAAGTTGGCTGCCTTGTCTTCTTCCAGCTCAGTGAAGACAGGCTGTCAGGGGTGGTTCAGCAGGAGACAAAAGGGAGGTTCTCTGTACCCGTACATTAGCAGTTTTTTGTTTGTTTGTTTGCTTGCTTGCTTGTTTTTGGAGTGGGGGGGAATGACGGGTACTGAATCAGTTCTGGGAAGAAAGAGGCCCCATTCCACCTTTGCACTCCTGGCAGGAGTTGTTACATCTTCTGCAGCTTGCTCCCTTAGGGAAGGTTTCCTCCATTTGCCTTCCCCATTGGTGCACTCATTCCCAAGTAGGACTGTTGACTATTCCTCAAATGTACCTCCTTCCTCTGTGGTTTGAGGATTATTTTTAATAATATAGAGGATATAAATGGTAATATATGAATGATGGTGGCTAGATTTGTGGATACATTTACATACAAAAGCATTGTTAGCATACTGTCTTATTAAGCTTTTTGATGTGTTTACTGCATGAAATCTGTTACAGAAATATTTTAGTGCAATACTCTTATGAAAATTCTTTTGTTTGTTTTGTTTATTTAATATCTCTTACTCTGTAATGGAAAAGGGACTTGTGGCAGAGTGAGAAATGTAATTTCTTAATAAGTAGTAGAGATGTTGATTTGTCATTTTTGCTACCAAGATGAGATTTGCTATCTTTACATTAATTCATTTACAAATCTTACTTTTTTAATCTGTGAATCTCATTAATGTGGAAAGCAGTATTTTTGGTCTAAACTGGTTTAAACTAAGAAATGTAAATTACTTTTGACTTTATATCTTTTAGATGTGCTGTTAATAATGAGAATAGGGTGGTACCATGACTTTCTTTTCTAATTTAGAACTAACTAAAAAATTCAGTTTTGCATTCTGGATTGGATTGAACACTTTGAATTTCAACAGTGGATGGCAATGGGCTGGAGGCAGGCCTTTCAGATATTTAAACTGGGCCCCAGGTAAGAACTATTTTATAATCTTCGAATGGATTCTGACAAGAAATCAACTAAAAACTACCCTAGCTGCTTTTATTTCAGGGAGGTCCATGCTGATTTTCAATAGCAAAAGACCTAACCCTTTATTTTTAATAGTACATTTTGAAATTACAGAGTTCACTGTAGACATCCGTTATAGCTGGTTCTTCTATTTTCTCATATAAACAAAGAGCTTGTTTATGAATGGAGAGTCTCTTTTGGAGTGATGTATAACCCTGCAGATCAGAGATCAGAATTTTTCCATAACATGTTATCCAAGAATATAAATTTAAATCAACCCTTCCAAAAGTAGCAAAGTGTTTAGGAAATCAGTGGCACTATGCTCTCTGGACAAATTCTAAATATTATTGAAAGCCAGCTCATAATTCATCAACACTACATGCAAAGCAGCACTGGGCCACCTGTAAGAATAGAGAAAAGGGTGGGCTTGTGATGCTCCTCACACATGGGGAGAAAGATCACCCAGAGAGGAGGAGAAGCAGCCCAGAGCTGGTGGCAGAGGTGTGGGTGATGGGTGTGGGGTTTGCCACTGCCAGGGCAGTAAGGACAGCAATTTGGTCACTGCCCAGTCCTGTTCCCTCATTCCTTCAGCACCAGCAGTTTTGGTACAAGTTCATCACTTTGTCTCCTGCTACATCAGAGTACAAACCACATTGCCTAGTCCTAGACCCCACCTTGTTTACTCAGATGAATGATGATGCTACAGAGAAAACTCTCAACAGGAGATAATGGGTCACTGCATCTGCTTGACGGGACTTCAGCATTAGTGCAAATAAAATCATTATAACATTTATTTCTTTATTTCCCTCTTTTTTTTTTTTTCTTTTGGATTTCAATGAACAGATTTCCAATGGCTTTCAGTTTTTCTGTTTGCCTTTTTTTGTTTGTTTGTTTTGTTTTGTTTTGTTTTGGTTAGGTTTTCTTTGTGCCATAAATATTTCAAGCCATCTCCTGTTTTCAAAAAGTTACAAGGTGGTAAAGGAACTCTCCTCCAAGTTTTCAAAAGTTCTGTATAAGGCAATTTCCTGCTTATATATGTTCTTTCACACCACAACAGAAAAAAAGAAGAACTATTTTATAGGAAAGTAGAACTGGAAATTATTGAGATATACTGGAGATATATCATTTAAAGATGAATATTTTTAGTTAGGAAGTTTTTGAAACAGAAGAAAGGCCTAGTTTCAGCTGTTCTGTCTATGAGCACCAGGATATCAGGAAAAGATCTAGAAAGTTCCTAATATTATCCTAGGGTGAAATCAAGACAGGGTCATTGATCTCACCCAATGTACATACTCCACTCTCAAAACATAGACCAAAACTAGCATCCTGCAGTAGATAATGTGATCTGTTTGTTGATCTTTTTGTTTGTATTTGTTGTGAGATTCTATTTTCTCTCTTACTCTAAGGAAATCCTTTCTCAGCCCCTGGGAAAATCTGTGGGGTGATGAATCCCAGACAGAACGCTCAATGGGAAAACCAAGCCTGTAACCGGAGACTTGGCTACATCTGTGAAAAGAGAAACTTCAGTTCAAAACCTGACAGTATACCCAAGGGTAAGTTAGTCAAATAAATATAAATATTTTTCTCTAACCTCCAGAAAGAGCAGTCTATAAAGACCTGCAAGACACAAAGGTATGCAACATTGTTTTTCAACTTCTCATTATGTATTAATCATCCATAGGAGAATATTATTTTTTGTTCCCTCGTTCTATCATTCATTTTAGTGAAACTGATAGAAGCTGCTTTGTCACACTAACCAGTGTCAACAATTACATTTGCATAAATACAGTAGAATGTTTATGCTTCTCATTTGCTTCAAATTAGTAATTACCATTATTCCAATATTTATGTAAAAAATCCTCCTCAACTACAGTATGCAACTTGATGAGTTCATATGCACAAAGCAGGAGGAGCAGCAGTATTCATACAGGCTGCATTTCGTCCATGGCCCACCCTGACCTAAGACATTGATAACACAACCATGTGTATATGGATATGACCCATGCAGGAGGGATCTGCCAGAGGCTGCCATCTGGGAATGTTATGAAAACTGCTCTTATAGCAGGAAGAAAAGAGAGCTTCAGTCTCTCTTTCCTCCCAGAGTATAATTTTAAATTATATCTCTGACATAATGTGGGCAATTTTCAGTGATGCTCTACTTAACATTGGAAGACTTATCATTCTTATCACTCTATTTGCATATTGAGCATACTGTGCCTTAATGACATTTGTTTTTCATTTGAATGTATTTGCATGTCTAACTGCAGCTTTATGTTTATGCATATTGTACTACTTGTAAAAAGTGCTGGAGAGACCTCATTCTAGTGTTCATTTTCCTCTTTATGAAATTATGCTGAAATTGTGTGCTTTTATTTTAGAGGAACTGAGACCTATTAAATGCACAGATGGTTGGTGGCCTTACGCAGGCTACTGTTACAGCATTCAGAGAGAACCCAAAACATGGAAGGATGCTCTGACTTCATGTAAGAGGCAAGATGGAGATTTGGCAAGTGTCCACAACATCGCTGAGTACAGCTTTCTAGTGTCACAGCTTGATAACAGTGAGTACACATGTAGTTTCTTTGCCCCATCTGTAATAGAAAAGCTAGACTTCCTTAAATATTAATGCTTTCTCTGAAATGTCACAAGATGAAGGCCATATCTAACTTGAGTTCTGGTTGGTGCAGTTATGTAAACAATGATATATTTTTATCAAGATATAATCTACATTTTAAAACATTTTAAAGCAGGAAAAGAAAAATAAATGTATTCCTAACAGAGACACATGAAAACCTCCAACAATCACAGTATTTTTCCTTTTTGCTATGTTAATTGGTTCAGAAATGAGCTCCAAATCTAAAAGAAATTTCACTTCTTGCTGAGGTTAACCTCTTGCTATATCTTCTTCCAAGAAAATAACATTTTTTATTTTCTTTGGTTCTGTAGCAACCAGTCCTGACACTTGCCTTACATGCTGGACTTAGTGACCACCACTGGTTGGCCATTACAGAACCTCTCATGCTCCTCTGTTAAAGACAGGTTTTGACAAATACCTTCTTGTCGTGTTCAGTATGATCTCCTGACTGGCAGGACACATGCAGCCTCTCCCTGTCCTACGCTCCCTGCTCCAAGTTATTGTGTTTTACCAAGTCATAGGCACTCAGAAAGTTTGAAAAAATCATAAGCCAGTCATAAAAAAACATATGTTTATTAATTTCAGGATTCTTGGATGGCATCTGAGGCCAAGATACATACACTCTTACAGATCTGAACAGAAACCAGCGCTTTTGTTGAAGCACAAAATTACCTCTCGTACCACATCCCAGCTTTTATCAGTCACTGTTTATTATGGGTTTGGAAGTGTTCATGGTATTGAACACAGACCATAAGCAAACCTGTCTCTTTTCATGTTTCAGAGCCAACAGAGGAGCTATGGCTGGGTCTGAATGACCTGAAGGCTCACTTCTATTTTGAGTGGAGTGATGGGACTCCTGTGACATTTACCAAATGGCAGCGCAGACAACCCACCTACATGAGTGGTCTAGAGGACTGTGTTGTTATGAAGGGGCAGGTATAACTATGCAGCCATTGTGTAGAAATGCAAGCTAATAGCTGCCTCAAACTGAAGTCCCTACATACTTGTTCAGGAAACTTTTTATATCTTAGCTTAAAATAATTTTCCCCATAAATTTGGCATCAACCAGATGAGACTTCAGAGTATAGGGGAGATCAGAAACAGAAAGGCATTATTTTCCTAGGGCTACTTTTTGAAATTTCTTACCTGGTACAAAGCCAGGTTCAGAAGCTTTACATTAGCCTTATTCTGCTGGCTGCAGCAATGAAAAAGGTTGTAGCTCTGGAGAGGGAGGAGAATGAGCAAGTAATATGTTATCTGGTTATCAAAGATGCTACTGGCATACCTTGTCTTCCAGTCTGATAGACCATTAATTTCCTCAGTGTCAATTCATTAAGGCATGAAGACCTGGCATTAGGGCATGGTTATTCAGCTGTAATGTAATGAGAACAGTTACACATATCTTCCCAATAATCTAACCTAAAATCCTATAGTGTTTCTCACATTTTGTCTGTCAGACTTTATTTTCTTGCCACATGTGGTTGTTTGGCTTATTAGATACATGGACACACAAGTACACACATACGCACACACACAAACACACACAAAAAGTGTCATGGACTTTAAAAAATAAATAAATCGAAAATGCACAACTGATATGCTGTAGAACATTATTAATGTTTGTCACTATTAGGCAATAAAATAATTGATCCTAAACCAGATTTTATGAAAAAAAAGCTTTACATTCAATTTTATTTTTGACATAATTCCATTTTTAAAAGAAAGCAATCATTTTCAGAGTTTCTTCCTTGATGAATGAAATAATAGGATTTACTGTCACACACTTAGATATGCATTATTTCAGTTTCATTGGTATCTTGTCCATAAGTATGATGAACTAATGCCTCTGTAAATGCAGATCCATCAGGCCCAGATGAGATATATCTTTACAAATCCTTTCATGAAACAGTTATAATAGGCAATAGTGCTTAGACTTCAAGATTTAATTTATTTCCTTCTTTCATCTCAAAATATCCTCAAATGAATGTTAAACCATTCCTCAAAGATATATGTGTGTATATATATATATATATATATATATAAATAAATCTCCATTGACAATCCTACGGTCTTCTTATGTAATATATTACAGTGGGCCTTGTAATAAAGAAGGAGGAAAGTAGCAGTTTTCTTATGTTTATGAATGCCAATATTTTTACATGTATTTCTTCTTCCTGCTATTCCAGGATGGATACTGGGCAACTGATGTTTGTGATAAGCAACTTGGTTACATCTGTAAAAAGAAGCCTTCATCACAATCTCCTGAAAAAGAGATGATCACAGACCTAGGCTGCCAAAAAGTAAATGTTCTCTCACAAATGATTTATGTTGGGAAAAATGAACAGGAATTAATTTATTTGTTGTTTCTTCTTTTAGAGTCTTTGCATTTGTTTGTATCTTCTACTCTTGAGGAAACAGTCTTTTCCAATATGCAAATTACTAATATATGTGCATACTTCATTTTTACTCTGAAGATACTCCAGAATGTCAAGATTCACTTATGTGTATATTAATACTTCCTTTCCTTTCACTTTCAGGTGACCCACCTTGTAACAAAATCACATATATCTTTGAAATCATTCCATTACTATTCTCTCTACTTATGCTTGTAGCCAAACATGCAAAATTACCAAAAGGCACTTTGGTCCTTCTCTCAGATCTACTATTTACAGTCCCCATAACAAAATCATTATAGTAAGAACTATAAAAGAAATAAAATATTTTCAAAATATAAGATTCGCTTTTCTGTACCATGTTACCACTGATGGACTACTTAGTTGGCTTTTCAGTGATATCAGCAGGTTATTTTTTCCCAACTAGTATTTTTTCCAAAATTTACCGTTTCAGAGAATCATTAAATCTTTACCAGCCAGCATAAATCTCTCTAATAGGAAGGAACATGGGTGTTTTGGTGATGGGTGTCTTTTCTTTCCACCCTCCCCACAAAAAAGCACCGGCTGGATTCCTCTTGGCTCAGAGTCTCCTTACACATTCCTCCAAGGGTGGCAAGGGCAGCTTTGGGGAGCTTTGCTTATAGCTGAATTAATTTCAGAATTGGAATATTTTTGCACTTCATTATGTCCGATCCTGTAGCTCTGGAAGACTTGGCTGCAGCTCCCTCTGAATGAATCACTGGCTTATTATGGTGAGGTTTGCATTACAGAACACTGGAATATGATAGCAGAGTCAAAATTTTCTTTGAAAATTTGAAGAGATGAAGAGTAATATCTCTATTTCAGTTTCATTGATCTCTTGTCCATAAGTATGGTGAAATAATGCCTCTGTAAATGCAGATCCATCAGGCCCAGATGAGATATATCTCTACAAATGTCATCCTTTATATAAAAAGGTCTTTGAAGGAGCAAATTGCAAACAACAACAGAACACAGCTTTTCTTTATTAACAGATTTGCCTAGTCTCATCTTGTTTTCAAGCCTATCTGCAACAAAATAAAAATCAAATATTTACATACAAAATGGAGATAATTCCTATATTGAAGTTTAATTCAATTTCAGATTAAGAACCTCATGTTTTTCACAGGGTTGGAAAAGATATGGTTCTCACTGTTATTTGGTGGGTTCTGGCTTTGTAACATTCTCAGATGCAAATAAGACATGTGAACAAAGTAAAGCTTATCTAGCCACAGTGGAAACCAGGTAGGAAAAATACCTTTCTTTCTACTTCCAAATTAGTACTTCTGATGAAAAAAAAAAAAAAAAAAAGTCTATTTTTGAAAGCTTTTCAAACTATTTCAATAACACTTTTCAAAAATATTCAGCAAAATAAAATTATCTATGTAGTAAAAAAAAAAAAAAAAAGATATTTTAGGACATTTTATTTAACTAATTATAACAATTTTCAGATTTTGAGGGTTCTTAAGTTCTATTGTCTCTTAATTTTCAATTCCTAATTAAAGAAACCTCTATTTTATTTTTGCTTTTTTTGTTGAAAAGTGGTTACTACTATTTTCCTTTATTTACTGATGAATGTTATCTAATTATAGGAAATCTTCAAAAATATTCTCTAAAAATAGTAAAAATATTATCTAAGCCAAGTTTTGGACAAATATAGGAATGCTTCCTGTACATTCCTCCCATAGACAGAATGTGTCATCTCACATACCTCAAATGGTTTTTGCAGGCTTTATGGCCTCCGAGGAAGATGAGTGCTTTGAGAGACAATGTCTAGCTAAGGTAACAGTGGCTTGGTCTTGAATTGCTGGTAGATTTGAGGCATCACAAAGTCTTGGACAATAGCAGTATACTATTATAAACTGATGTGAGCTGTGATTTGTGATGTTTCACAGAACCAGGTGGAAAGGAAAGAAGATACCTTTGCCTAAAAGGGAAAAGTTGTCCTTCACCAAATATTTCTGCCTACACTAGAGCTTGCTGAGGTTTTGCTTGAACTTTATGGAGGACCTGTTTCCTTGTGGCTGTGATGGCATGATAGAAATACATCTATTTGTATCAATCAGATTTATATTGCAAATAGTATTTTGTGTTTGAATATGTTTTTCCACTTCAGAAATGAGCAAGCCTTTCTGATTAGCCTGACTGGGCTGAGGTCTGAAAAATATTTCTGGATTGGTCTCTCTGACACAGAAGAACAAGGGACTTTCAAGTGGACCAGTGGTGAAGCTCCTCTCTTCACACACTGGAACTCAGCAATGCCAGGTAAGCTCTGCATGGACACATCCCTTGTGATCGGAGTCTCTTTGAAATTCCAGCAGGTTTCTGCTTTCCATCTCCTCATATTGGAAATTAGAGCAGGTACTTTTGTGTTTACAGCTGTAGGTGACCAGCACTGTCAGATCTTGTGTTTGTCCCTGGTGTAACACACAGTCGCAGCTGATTGCCAAGTGCTGCTTAACTCATTACTTGTGAAGTTAGAGAGAAACATATTTATGCTGAGCTAGACCAAAACCAGCAATGTAGAGGAATTAACAAGGTCCATGGGTCTAGTTTTTTTTCAGCATTTTTAACATCTGTTAACAACAACTCATCAAATTGAGAAAAATGACTATGGGCTGAGTATTTGACCCACAAGTGCCCATATGAGAAATGGACAGCAAATGTCCTGCTGTTCTGCATTTCAGCAGAACATATAACTAGAAACCTTTGCTTTTGCTGTAGCTAGTTACGTTTCAAGAAGATCTTGCTGTAGCTAATATCACCTTTCCTGAAATTGAATTACCCTGATGCTGAGAACCACAAAGTAGTTGACAGTCCCATCTACTGTAAATGTAAATAAAATAGAGTGTTATTTGCCCTGTAATTTGCCTGGGGTTGGCAAGATGAGGAAGATTTTTATCCTAAATCCATTTTTTGGAAAGGTGTGTCTCTGAGACTCATTGACCCCTATCTAGGCTGTGGCAGAAGATACTCAGAATAATTTTATATCCAGGATGATGTTTAATCTGCATAATCTGCATCTTCCTTGTTACAATTTCGTATGAAAAAAACAAAACAATAACAACAAAAAACAAACAAACAAACAAAAAACCCACAAATATCCCATTCTTAGAAAGCAATTAGATTTTGGTTTAATTCATTTCTTTTATATATCCCAAAGGAAAAGAACAAGGCTGTGTTGCCATGGGAACTGGAACGAATGCTGGATTATGGGATGTCATTAGCTGTGAGGAGGCAGCAAATTTTCTTTGCAAGCAGTGGGCAGCAGGAGTTCTACCCCCTGCTCCTCCTGTGCAGGTCCCTGCAGCCGCCTGCGCTGAGGGCTGGGATGGACCCTCCCAGGGAGACTCGTGCTACAAGGTCAGTGTGCATCTCCTTCCCTGCAAGACTAAGCATGGGGAAGCCCAGGGGTCAGTGCCCTGCTCACCCTGATGTGCAGGGACCCAGTGCTGGGACATTTGTTGAGAATTATCTTCTTGGAATTCAAGTGAAAAACAAGAAAACAAACAAACAAAAACAAACAAACAAACAAAAAACAAACACAAAACAACCAAAACCAACCCATGAGATATAGCCATCAAACAACAAAAAAGCTTGCTACAGTGAAAATAGAGAGCTAAAAATGTGCTTTATTTTATTTAAATGACAGGTGAGAACCTCATTCCATTTGTTTACTTCCTAGAATTTGGGACTTCAAACAAACATATCTCAAGAGCTGGCAGTGTCACTTGCCTATGACATTGTTTTCTAAGAGAAAACTTATGGGAGTCTGGCGCTTTAACAACCTTTTCTCAGAGAATGATACTTTTAGATCCAGACTTAGTTTGCCAATGGTGACACATAAGCAAGTAAAAATTCTGTGCATTCTCTTGTTTTAGCTGAAAATGCCTAGAAATGTCTTATTTTTAAAAACAAAAAGTAAGGTAAAAGCAAAATAGTACAAGGAAAGGTCAATAATCTGAAACATCACTCTTCCAGATCTTTACAAAAGTTTCCTCTCACCTTCTCTCTTGAGACTTTCTGCCTGTTTGAAGGACAGAGATGATTTTAGCTCTGTATTTAAATGGGTCTCGACTTTTTTGTCACACACAGTTAATTACGGTTACTCACATTATTGATTTTGCCATTTACCAAATTGCTGCTTACCCTTTCTCGAAAATATCAAGAATCCAATTCCTTACTTCATGAATGTGTGTACTTCACATCAGGAAGCAGAGCTATATCACAGAATCACAGAATCACATAATTTCTAGGTTGGAAGAGACCTCAAGATCATTGAGTCCAACCTCTGACCTAACACTAACAGTCCCCACTAAACCATATCCCTAAGCTCTACATCTAAACGTCTTTTAAAGACTTCCAGGGATGGTGACTCCTCCACCACTTCCCTGGGCAGCCTGTTCCAATGTCTAACAACCCTTTCGGTAAAGAAGTTCTTCCTAACATCCAACCTAAAACTCCCCTGGCACAACTTAAGCCCATTCCCCCTCGTCCTGTCACCAGGCACGTGGGAGAACAGACCAACCCCCACCTCGCTACAGCCTCCTTTGAGGTACCTGTAGAGAGTGATAAGGTCGCCCCTAAGCCTCCTTTTCTCCAGGCTGAACAATCCCAGCTCCCTCAGCCGCTCCTCATAGGACTTGTTCTCCAGGAGTCCTTCCTGAAAATTTTTTGTTTGCCTTTTTTTGTTTGTTTGTTTTAAATATTAATAGTAAAAAAATAGTAAAAAACAAGCACTCAGGCTTGCTTTCATTACTTAGTTCGTATGTGTTTTTCTTATGCTGTTCAGTCTACTCTGGAATTCTCACCTTTACTCTTGAAAAGCAGTGAATTCAAAAAAAAAGAAAGGAAAAAGAATAAAAAAGAAAAAGTGAAAAGCAGTAGAACATAGGAATAGTTGTGAAATATGTATGCTTGCACAATAGAAAAATCTCTTCCTCACCCTGTAACAGCACCTTGTATAGCTCTTTCTGTTCATGCCATCTTTTCTACTCTAATATATTGAACTACCCACCACCTTCCATTTCTTGATAATATCCTGCTTTCTACTGCATTTCTTTGAGCCTTTCAGTGGTCAAAGTTCCAATTAAGTGATAAATTATTGTGACAACTTTTGTTCTCCCTAGACTCCTACACTACTCTTTCATTATTATTTTAAAATAAAGGAAGACAATAAAAAATACAGTCTATATTACTAATGTTTAAGATTATAGGTCTTGACAGATGTTATGTTGCCTCACTCATGAATAAAGAGATGCTGAAGCGATAATGATCTTAATTACATAGTCAATTATATGTTTTTAGTATATGTATTTAGTAATTTATTATCACATTTTTTCTCAACAGTTTTTTGTGAGGGAGGCAAACTTAAAGAAATCTTGGTTTGAAGCTGAAGAATTCTGTAGAGAAATAGGAGGAAATCTGGTCACAATCAATTCAAGAGAAGATCAAACTTTAATTTGGCGGTTAGCATTGTGAGTACTTGCACAATGTTTCTTTTTCATAGTAATGCTATACTAAATAAAAATTCTATCAAAATGTATTGGGATCTGGGCAAGTGAGCAAATAAAAACAAGCAATTTTAAAAATAAAATGGAAATATACAATTTGGAAATATCACACTGAGTTATATTTTCAAAAATATGTATGTTTCAACTTGAATATTTCCAAATGTTTTTGATGTTTCAGAAATTTGCGTGAGTTTTTCATCAAGGGTTTTGTCCAAATTTGCTCAACTTTGTACATGTTAGCTCTCTTCCAAAAGGGAGATATTAAATTGTTTGGTTCTAATTGAGCCTTTTTTTTTTTTTTTTTTTTTTAATGGCTATGATTTGTATTTTAAGACACATATTCAGAAAGCAAAACAACAACAGCAACAAAAACAAAAAACATACCTTACCTTGAACTAATTATGTAACATAAACTGAAATGCAAGGACTTAATGTAGAAATTTTTAGACTATAAACTGAAGACTTAAATCAAAGAAGCAAGAATTCATTTTCATTCTTTTACATAAGTACTGTAAATACCACCTTACACACAATACAGAAATTATAGCATTTACCCCCCAAAATTAGACCACTACTTTATGATTGCATTTCATATTTAATATTAAGACATCTCAATGATAAATAATATATAGATATTTAAACAAAAACCTGTGTTTCACATAGTGACGAATTCAGGTGTAATTTCTAAAATTTTTCAAATAGATTGAAAACTATTGTATAGAAAAGTCTTCATGATCTCATCCATTTTCATTTTATTATTTTTTTTTTATATTGTGAAGAAACAAACATATTTTTCTTTGTCTGCTAAAGCTCTTTGATTTAACCTATTAAAATTTTGGGAAGGGAATGTTTCCTGCGATATAGTGAGTGAGACAGGAACTTATTGTATCTGATTCACAGGAACTTATTGTATCTGATTCATGGATATGGGGGATAAACAACAGAAACTTTTAAATAAACTTCAAAGGAAGTGTCAAGAAGGAAATCAGAGAAGTTGAAATATATATATATATATAAATTTCCATTCATTAAATTATATTACATCTCTCTATTCATTTTTACTAAAACCTTTCCTATGAACTCCTGCTACAAGCAAGAACTATGCTCCTGCCTTGAGGATGGGAGCCCAGACTAGTGCTATGCCACTCCACTTGCCCATCAAATTAAAGTCAAGTGCAACATGCCTTGTCTCAACAAAGTGCACTTGGAAAGGGTGCAGGCAGTGAGCCTGGCTATGGGTCAACAGTGAAGGAGTAACTCCCAATTCAGATATGACAGAAAACTGCATGTTTTCATGTTTTTTTAGCACTTACACCATAGCTCCTTTTTCTACACTCATGCATTGATATTGTATGATTTCTTTAGGGATAAAGGACTACACATGCAGGGGTTCTGGATGGGTTTGTTTCTCTTAAATCCTGATGAAGGATTTGCCTGGATTGATGGCTCTCCTGTGAGCACTTACTTGCTGAAGGTTAATTGTCTTTCTGACTTTTAGAATATATAGATTTTCATGTTTTTATGATTTTCTTCCAATCTCTTTAAACTTTTGGCAGGTGCAGGGCAGCACTTCAGCAACACATCAGCTGAACAGCTGCAGTGCTCAATGATGGCACTGTCTTAGCACTCTAATGGAAGTACAAAGCTCTGTATTGTCATTCTTGGTACCATGCTATACCCCATCTTCCACAGCACAAGATTCTAGATCTTTGCTACACCCCAGACTACGAAGTGCTGTGTGACAGACAGTACAGAGAAGTCAGCTTGCCATCTCTTACAAAGCCAGATAAACATGACTCTCTCCATCTATCTATTTTTCCTCCATTAGAAACATGCTTTTCTATAAAGTGAAATTTTTTCACCTTCTCTGGGGAGCAAGGGGTAAAGTGAGCTGATTGACATGACTTCCACAGCCTTCTCAGAGCTCTCTGAACTCCTTTTAATGCCATAAATGAGGTGCCTGGGATGATGGATCCTGAAATTGTGTGATGATGACAAACAAAGTCATTTCCACTCAGTTTGAAACACATGGTAATTGAGACGTATTTCCCACACAGGTAATTTATGAGAACTGGGATAAAGATGAACCCAACAACCATGAAGAAATTGAACATTGTGTTATGTTTAATAGATCACCCCAAATGTACTGGAATGACTTGTACTGTGAACATTTACTTAATTGGATTTGTGAAACAAAAAAAGGTATGATTAGTTCACCATTTAATTGGAGTGATAAGCATATTGATAAGTTCAAAAGCAAATTGTATGGATTTCAACTGAAAGGAAGAAATACATCTGGATTTTTTCATTTGAATGTTAGAGTAGTGAATACGACACAAAAGGAGAGGAATTAAGTGAGCTATTTCAATTGTACTCAGATGCAGGAAGTTAAAGATATCCCTCTTACTTTATCTCTGGCTTTATCTCTTCCTGCCACAAGTTGAATAAATTTGCAAGACAAAGATACTTATCTCTTTAGCAAGGATTTCTCTGCTTTTATCTCCTCCCTGTATTTCTGTGTGCTGTGGGTTTACGCAGGAGACCTAAAGATGGAAAGGACTAAGAGTTCCCTGTACAAAAGATAAAAAAAGCTTTGGTTTCCGTTGTGAAACTAACAATGGGAACCAAACAGAGGGAGATGTTGCTATAGGAACCAGTAATTCTGAAAAGCTGATCAAAACCAGAATCTAGTGTAGTCTTGAGGGACTCCTAGAACCACCTTAAAAGCTCACTGAAATTAAAAGAAAGCTGGCTTCACACAGGGAATGAGTAGGAGGCATGATAGTGTGGGCAAGGGAGAAGGAGCTGTACAAACAGAACTGGGTATATCTCATATACTTCTGCCAACAAACAGCTATCCTTAAACAGTGAAAAATTACTTACTGAGTAATTGAAAAATTACTTATGCAAACAGGAAGAATCACTGTTCCCTTGTGGGTAGATTAGTCTTGCAAATACAGCACCAAACCCCTGACTTCTGTGCACCAGCCTGGAGCAGCACATTCTGTGCAGCCCTTTCTGGCATGCTGAGCATGCTGCTTTGTGCAGATGTGGTTTTCTGCTCTTGATGGGATTACTCAGGGAGTTCAGAAAATGTGACAGAGATATGCAGTTTATCTTGACCCTAGATGATCTTTCAGAAGTTAAAAATATATAAATATATACATAAATTAGACCTCATTACTGTGAGTATAGATTAGATGATAATCCCAATGAGAGGGGAGAAGCTCAGCTATTAATTCTCTCATTTTTCAGCACTTAACTCCATTGTTTGACCTGGTGTGCCTTGAGATCCATGCGTAACATTGTTCACTAAATGTCTTACCTACCATACTGTTCCTGAAAGAAGGAGTTGCACTGAGCATATTTTTCATAAATTATTCACTGTTGGTCACTCCCACAACATTGCAAGTGATAGCAGGCAAAAGGAAGCACAACTGGAGCTGGGTCCAACAGGGGCAGTCACCAGCCACTCATGTTGACAGGTGCTGCCTGCACAACCATTGTCTGCACCATCAGCAACAGCTCACCTTTAGCAATGCTGTTCACCTGGAAACCTCATGGTTTCCAGTATTTTCCAGCTGCTTTCAACTTCTCAAGGAGCTAAAAACAAAGAACAACAACAATAAAAAAAAAAAAACAAACATTTTATGACCATTTTATTAAAGTCTCTTAATTGGTATGAAATTCATGAAGCCAAATACATTTTTTTTAGAGATGAGAACACGGTACATATTCAACTAAGATACTTTTTTTTTTCTTCTTCTTCTTTTTGAAAAGTAAGGACAGTTACAGTTAATCAGGATTTTAAAATAAAATCCAAACTAGGTGAACAATGTAAATTCACTACGAATATATTTGAATAATCCTAGTGCTATTCTTCACTATCTGCTTAAGGAGAAAATATTTAGAAATTTCCAACAGATTTTTTTTTTTTTTTTTTTTTTTTTTGCTTCTATCTCATGTAAACTTTTTCTGTTCTTTCTTTGACAATGTGTTCCTCTATATCAAAGCTCAGAAGAAATGAGGAAGGCTAGTAACTGAATGAGTAGTAAGCTAATAGCTGGTGTTTTTGAAGAAAAAAGAAAAAAAAAAAAAACAGGCATCCTAGCAGAGCTACCTTTGAGGAGCTGTAGCTAGCCCTGGGTATAGCAACAGCTTCATTGCTGCCTCCTGGTCTGCACTATAATCAGGAAGTGGGTTTGGTATCTATCTACTGGCTCTCCATACATTGCCTGGCTCTATCCATGACTCTCTTAAAAACAAACTTGCCAAGTAAAAGGGAAGCCATCAAGATAGTAGAAATGTATCTAGACACTGGAAATGATGTGTGGTGTTAAGAAAATTATGCTTTCAGTACTTGTGAATAGTTTACTATTTGATAGGTAAGCTTGAGAGTTGAATAGATGGATTATGGTGTCTGGTACTTGTTCCGTGATTGTAAAAAAAATCAATAGGATGCTAGGCTTAAAATATTAAATAAATTTTCAAATGGATATAAATTTCATCTACAAAGGGTTTGCTGCATATCCTGACTTATTTAATATAGTGCTTTTGGAGATACCTATGTATGCATTAAATATAGATATTTTTCACAAGCTAAATGTTTCTAAACTATCGTTTAATTTAATATGGTGGTATATGCCCTAAAACCTTGAAAGTTTATTAGACAATTCATATTTTTTATTTTCTTTCTCTGTTAATAAAATAATTATTTATTATTATTATTATTATTAGACTATTGCTCATTACGATGTTTTATTTTACAGGTACGCAGCTAAAACCTGAACCAAATTACAAGCTCGGTAGGAATTTTTTCCTCTTTCAAAGGAAGGAAAGTATAGTTTTTAGACTTTTTAAAGACCAGATGAGGATGTAATGTATATGCTTCTTTATCTTCCAGAATATCAAGCCACTGATGATGGATGGATTATACATGAGGATAAACAGTATTATTTCAGCAAAGATCGTGTCCCTATGGAACAAGCTCGGAGAATGTGTCAGAAGAACTTCGCCGATCTTATTGTCATTGAGAATGAAAGCAAAAGACAATTTATATGGAAATATGTAAGCACTGAGTCTATTTATTATTATTATTATTAATAGTCTATTAATTATTATTAATAATTATTTATTTATATTTATGTGCTAATTATTAGTTCAGCATAATGTTGGCACTTTTGAACCCATGATGAATTTCACTCTGTTTTACAAGTAAACAGTTTGATAAGATTGCATTGGTCATGGATTTGTCCCTTGGACTTTTTTTTTTTTTTTTTTTTTTTTTTTTTTTTTTTCATCTCAGCATCCAATACAAAACAGTAATTTGCACCCCACAGGCTCAGGCAATTCATAGGCAGTGCGACTTATATTGCAGCCTTCCTGCAAGGACAAGGTCAGCCACCACCAATGCTGACATTTGACAGAAGAGCAGCTTGAAAAATAAAGAGAATGGTCTAGCTGCTTAGGCCAAAAATAGGCCAAAATCCTGAGCTACTGTCCTACATTACTTATTTACATAATGATATATTTTTTCAGGACCTGTCAAGAACTAATTTTTAGTAAGTAGAGAAGAAATGCATGTGAATATTAAAGGAGTAGTGAAGGGCAGCTCAGGGCCAGGTTGCTTATCTCTTCTAAGACATGTAGCCTGCAGCTCAGTAACTATTATTTTCCTGTCCATTGGGTTCCTTCCTCCAGGATCTGTTTCCCTGTAGCCTTCTTGCAGTTCAGGTCTGAACCTACAACATTCTTGCCTGAGGCTCAAATCATGTAAAAAACAAGCAAGCAAACAAAGAAACAAGGAAAGCACAACTGTGGAACTGTTTAGTGATTAAATCACTTTTGTTTTAGATTAACACAAAAGAGAGTGGAATATTTCACGCAGTGGAATCATTTTTCATTGGCTTAGTTGTCAGCTTTGATCATAAGTTCAGGTGAGTAAAGGAAGAACATTAAAGCTAGCAATGGACAACTATGATGGCAATTTCATGTCACTCTGCGGAGGTATTTGTGTGAGCTTTCATCTTACAAGTTAATAATTCTTATGTATTTGTCCTCTAAATAGATTTCAAAAGTTTGAGATCAGAAGTACTAAGATTTCCTACATTTAAGCAAAGAATTTTAATTAATTATTATTTTTATTTTTTAAATCTGGGTGAACAAAACCAATAGTATTTCATGGGTAAGATTCATTTCATTTGATGTCTTACACTGAGAGATCTGAATTAAAGACCCAAGCAACCCTTTATAGGTAGTAAGGATAAGCAGCTAAGTTTAGGATGCTGTTCACCTGGTTCACTTTAGACATCAAACTTAAGATGCGATTAACTCTGATTTAGATCTCTAATGGCTATGTAGAAAGCTCCAGAGGTTTAGACATAAGCATTTAACCATATGAATCCCACTTATTGATAAATAAATCCCAAATTATGTGATCCTGAAGCATGAGCAACATCTCATCTAAAAGCTTTCTGAAATTACTGGCAGAGAACCTGTTTTAGCCTTCTACAAATAGATTTGTTTCTGGAAGACACCTTTCTGGGATGAAAGAGAAATCCAAGCTCTGTTGTTACAGTCTCATCCAGACTGTAAGAAGCTGTTGAGGATGACATTATTTATCTAGCCTTTGACAAAATGGGACACTGATGGGACTTGAATGTGATAATACCAAATAGGTGAGAGGCAGTAACATTTGCTGTGGAACTGTCCTTTCAGTTTTAGAGCCTTTGCCCTCTAGTCACTATTGATACCTTGCTTAGCTCATTTACTGAAGAGACCTCATATCTCTAAAAGGCTGCTGGAGATACCTGTTCTGCAACCACTCTGCCTTTTTTCTTTCAGCTGGCTGGATAAGACCCCAGTGAACTATGTTGCCTGGGCTCCAAATGAACCCAATTTTGCAAATAATGATGAAAATTGTGTGATAATGTCAAAAGATTTTGGTGAGTAAAATAGCAATGTGAAACACTTGGTTGAACATCTTGACAAGATAATGGTATCAAAAGCTAATATATTTGCCGCGTATTTAAATCTGAGGATCCCCACATAGCTGAACAGCAGGGACAGTTTTTCATAACAAGTACATTGAGGTTAAAAGCATGCCTTCACTATTAGAAGACAAACACACTGCAGAGGAAGGAGGATTGTATTTGGGCTAATAGTATACATGACAACTGTTTCACCTGCCTCCGGAAGGTTTCATTTGGGCTTTATGAATATTGTCTAAGTTATCCTCTGTAATGGTGGTACAAGAATTTCTGAGAATGTTTCTCTGTATTTCATTTATTTACAGGGTTTTGGAAGGATACAAACTGTGCTTTGAAAAATGCCTTCATTTGTGAAAGGAACAATTCAGCTTATTCAGGACTTGCTCCTACTGTACTTCCACCTTTGGGAGGATGTCCTGAAACTTGGCTTTTGTTTCATAATAAGGTGAAGTAACAAATCTCAGTAGCTCTTAGCAGATTTGCTATAGGTAGGGAAAAAAATTACCCCTTTTATCTCACTGTATGAATGCTCTTATTTTATACACCAGTCTTTTAAGTGGTATTATAAAAGTGAATTTTCAGGTTTTTAAGTCTGTACCTATATCTCAAAAAAGTGAACATGAATGTTTTGTTATAATTTGAACCAGATGATCTTGAAGGTCCATGAAATGCACCTGTTCCTGGAATGGATTGTGGGAGTTGCTCATTTCTATTCTATGAAATATTTAGGTGTCCACATTGTTACTTTCATAGAATTATTAAGGTTCGAAAATATCTCCAAGATCCTCTGATCCAGTTGTCCCCCTACTACCAATGTCACCTACTAAACCATGTCCCTATGTGCCACGTCCAACCTTTCCTTAAACACCCCCAGGAACGGTGACTCCACCACCTCCCTGGGCAACCCATAAACTTTTGCAGTTTCTATATTTTTTTTCCTGTTTATTTTAGATATACTGTACAGAATTATTGTTCCATTATCTCAATGGATAATTGTAACCACCTTTATCTCGGTGACACTGAATTGAAAGTATGAACACACTTTTCATACATAATCAATTACCATAACATTTAATCTTAAGTTGAGTAACACAAGCAGCAATAAATGTTAAATTAAAAGTAAAAAACAAGCAAGCATTGTTTTTCAGTAAGTACACCTGGACACATAAACACTAGAAAAACAAAACAAACAGTAAAACAAAACTAAAAATCACTCCCACAATGCAATCAATAGCAAAAGAATTTTTTTTTCCTCTCAAAGAAGGAAAAGAAAAAGGTAGAAGCAGCATATGTCAGTTAAAAATATGGTCCTCAGAACATACACAACTATGGAAACATTTTTTACACCAGTATTAATAAAAAAACCCACTATGTAATACTAATATATTGTACAAAACAGCAGTTCTCAATGCTGCTTCATTCATGTTGAATGCTAACCTAAGCACAGGGTTTAGTAATGTCTGTGGCATATAATTGAAAGAACTTGATCTGAGAGTTATCTGCCCCAAGTAATAGTCTCAATCCAAAACTTCAAAAACTTTACTTTTCAGCAATGTGACCCCAACTCTCTATCTGGATTATCTGCTAAATATTTCAGTAGCTTTGGGAGGTTGTGAGCTTTGCATGTACAATGCTGTGATTAGTTCTGTCTGCTTCTTGCTGGCTGAATGGATTGGCATTTCAGCAGCTCCACAAATTGCTGCACTTTGCAAGCAGAGAGTGGAACTGAATTAATCAAATCAAATTTAATTCGCTTTGACACCTGAGTTTTTGCCTAATCCTTTATTCTCACTACAGTGTTATAAAATATTTGGATCCAGAGAAGAAGAGAGACTGACTTGGCACTCTGCAAGAAGTGCTTGTATAGAATTAGGGGGAAATTTGGCCTCTATTCACAATGATCAAGTGCAAGGTATGAAATCCCAACCTTTTGGTGCTAGGTATGATGCCAGTAAATGTCACTAAAAACATCATAGTTATTAGCTAGGATTGTAACAGTGGCTGCTGTGACCAAATATAGTCCTTCTAGAAGTTAACAATTTAGATATATGAGCACTCTGAAGTGACATATCTCAACTACTTTTTTTGCACTGGATCACAACATTGAGGTCCTGTATATACTGATGACAGTGCACAGAACCTTGTAGCAATGCTGGTCCTGGGGAAATAATTGTAAAATAAATCACAGTGACGATAAAGATGAATACTTATGCAATTCCATTACAAGATAACCTATCCCCCTGCCCCCTCCCAATCTTTCTTATCTTCAATGTTTTCTCAAGCTCAGGGGTATCTACAGCAAACCATGAGTAGTTCATCAGGATAAGGATATAGAGAATCATATTTCAAAAAGCTCTGCCTTGGCTGCTGTAATCACTTCAACTAGCAACCTATATGTCACATTTGCAGGTGACATAATGACATGATGGAGGTCAAGGTTATAATTTGAAATGTTCTTGACAAATCTGGGATTTTTATTTATTTCTTTTTTAGGGGGAGAAAAAGGTGTAATTGTATAGGGTTAAGTTCAAAATTTTACACCAACACAGCCATAATTATTTGCATCAAAAGTAGATGTGAGTAACCAGAAAAAGATTTGTAGCTGAGCTGCAAGCTGAACACACGCCATTATTGTTAGGGGATAGAGGGAGAAGGGGGCAACAGTAGGAAAAACCTACTATCCACATCCATTTAAAATCTTAGTGGCTTCTTTCTTTCCTCCTCACCTGTCCCTCTCCTGAATCCCTCTGACCTTCCCTAGCACCTTTTCTTTCCTATAAAACTCATTCTTTGCAGCCACTAAATGAGTTTTTGGACCATCTAATGATGTAGTCAAAACAGAATCCATATCTAAATAGCTCCTGTGAAGGAAGACCCAGAGCTGCTTGATCCAAACAGAAGACTGGAAGTGAGCTATTATGGCACTTCTATCTCTTGGCAAAATCATAGGGTGGAAAAAGCAGAATGATCTGTTTCCTTTGGTTTTGGAAGGTAGGATAAATAGCAATGGCTTGAAACGCCCCCCAAAACTGAGGTTTGACCATAAACAAACATCCATCAGAAATGACATATGGACAGTTTATGCTACCTTTAGGAAGGCTGATTAATCCTTTGAAGTCCATTCTAATCTTAATTTATATAATGTTTCCAAGAACACTGTGAATAATATTTTTATCTCAAAAAAACATCTCTTTCATATTTTTAATAGAATGAAGGTGCTTCTGTTAAATTACCCATTTTTTAATATATTTTGTTTTAGCCTTCCTCACCTTCAATCTAAAGGATGTCTCCAGTGAAACTTGGATTGGATTAAATGATATTAATAATGAGGGTAGTTATCTGTGGACGGATGGAAGCTCTTTTGACTATTCACATTGGGCAAGACAATTCCCTTTTAGGGATAAATACATTGAAGTTAACAGGAGGTATACTACAATACAGGTAAACAGAAAGAAAAAAATCAGCAAGTACATAACTTAGATAATATCCTCTAACTTAGTGTAACTGGCCTGAATTCTGAATTCTCTCTCAGCTATAACCTCTGTACTTTAATGTCTTTAAGTAGAAAAAAAAATGAATAATATTTCAGAGATCAAGTCTTTAAAGATGTACCCAGTGATTAATAGGCCTGATAAGAAAATGAACTTATTTTCATTCCTTTGCAGAAGTTTAGAAATGCAGAAAAAGAATACTGTACTATAATTACTGTTAGAATTATTTAGAATTATTAGATTTAGGAGATTTACATGAAAACATTCTATTAATATAAAATATATTAACTTAATATGAAATACATTATATTAATATAGTACCTGAAAATACAAAACCTACTAAATTCGCTGGGTTTCTTATTACATTTTATTACTCCTTGACAACATGAATCCAAATGAAAGTTCAACAAGTTAAGTATGGATTACTGTAAACTATATAGCAAAAATAGCTTTGGTGCACTTAAGAAATTTTAATAATGTGACAAAAGTTCTTATAGTAATCTGTCAGGGAAGATACATTGGCTTAAGATGTAAACCATGATACATTTATTTTCCAATAAATGATAGAGCAAAACAAAAGCCAAAAAAAAAAAAAAAAAGAGAAGAAAGCTATAACTTGGCCTCCCCAGAACTTCCTCTGTTAATTTGCCAGACAACTTGTACTTTATCTACTATAACTTTCTTTTTCAATTTTTCCTTAGACTGACTGTATTGCCATGACAAAAAGGTCTGTAAATGAAGCAAGACGCTGGGAAAACACTGACTGTCAGCATAATAAAAGTTATGTTTGCCAGATGGATAGCAGTAAGTTTTATTTTTCACCTTCTTTTCTGGAAGACTTACTGAACAACATGAGTGTACAAGTCCTCAGTTACAATTGCCTGTCTCTGTCTGTAGCTATTGGGGTGAAGGAAGCAGGTCTCCTTTCCCAACTCAAGAATTCCAGATATGCAACCTTCTCTAGGATAAGGATTACATAAAAGTTTGTGTTTTATGGCCTCTCCTCTACCAACATACCTACCAGCATTCACAGAGTCTGAATGTGTCTACACGTCAGAGATCTGCATTTAGATCTGGTGCCTGCACATGACAAGTAGACACTTTGGAGGCAGGATTCATCCCATCCTGAAGGATGAGATTCATCTAACACAGGTTAGAAGGCCTATGCCTTCAAAATCCTGTTTATATCTATTGACATAAAAAAGAGTTTAGCCATCTGTGAGATAGTCAACAGGCCCAGATCTATCTGAATAAGGTGATTTTGCAAGTGTAAATAGAAAGCATGGGGACAAGTCTACCAGTAACACCCACCATAGTTATCTCAGTTAGCTTTGCAATACAGCAAAAGGTGCCCCCACTTCCAGACATCAGCCCTTCTCTCTCACCAAATACCCTCCCTCACACATATTCCCTTGTGTATGTGTGTGTGAGTGTGTTAATTAAGGTCAGTTAAACTGTTTTTTGCGTCACTCCCTAGCAATGTTTTTGTATCAGAAGACTAAGGATCAGAAGGGCAAAAGTTCTAGTGTTCTTCACATATCCTCAGTGTGGGAGACACATCTGGAACATAGCTACATTGCAGAGTCTGCAGGAAGAGAAATGAGAACTGCTGGGTAGCAAGTCATGTTCTGCAACTGAAAATACAGGAAGAAGGCACATCTGGGCCACATGCTTCAGGCTCTGTCCCATGCAAGTGCAGAAAGCTACACAAAGGCATCACTAGCAAAAAGACTTTCCAGGGCATTCTCAACACAACATGAACATGTATATCCTTTTTCTGTACCCATAATCAGTTCTAGGTCTTTGTCTTCTACTTCCACATTTAAGGCAGAATTATAATTTCTTTTCATTTTATTCTTCATTGAAAAGAAGAAGTAGAGTCTTAGACTTAAAATGAAATTTGTTCTTATTGATTTGATCACAAAATTGATCCTGTTTTGAAACTCAAGTGGAATGGAGATTCTGCACCATGTTTTTACCTGCACTGCAGGAATGGAACCTAGAGATAGGAGGAGAATTCCTGTGTGATGAATATTCACATGATTTTGGTGAGAGTATATGTCTACAAACACGCACAACACTTCCTCTGCTTCTTCCTAACCTCTGAATGCACTATATACATTATTGCTACAAACAATTCTCAGTTACCTTTAAAGTGTCTCCTGCATTTTAAATACAAAATATTTTACTTGATGTTTATGCTGCCACACAATATTAATCTATTACTAAAAGTTTTCTCTTCTTCCTCTCAAATCTATATGTCTTTCCTGCAGAGCCTGAACTCTTTCATTCCACAACTGCTCCAGATTTTGATTTTGTCCATTATAGTAACAGCAGCTATTTGATCATTCCTTCTAAAATGAATTGGGAAGAAGCAAGAAAAGCCTGCAAAGAGAAATCTTCAGATCTTGCTAGCATTTTAGATTATTACAGTAATATATTCCTGCTGCTGCAGGCTGTGCCATATGGAGAGCCCTTATGGATTGGGCTCAAAAGCAATGCGGTAAGTTTAATAAATTTAAGGGTGTTGTGGTTAAATGCTATGGCTGGATTACAGTCAGAAGGGAGATTTGTAGCATGAATAGGGATCTAGGACTGGGGGTCCATTAAACTTTATCCATCCTGAAATCATGAAACACTATACCAGGCAATGGAGAAGGATGGGAACCTTCAACAGCACCGGTATGTTTGCTAACTCTGTGGGAATCTTGGACACTTATGTGAAACTACCTGGTTAACTTTTAGATGACCAGCCTGTGATCCAGGCTTACCACATTTGAGTGAGCATTAGCCTTGTCAGCTCTGTGACTGGGTACCAAAATGAGTCTCAGCTTCTCTGATGAATATATGTACTTATTGTCCAATGTACTTACATTACATACTATCATGTGTTTATTGCGTCTTTGAGCTACGTAAATTACATTGATATTTAAAATTAGTTCTTCCATCAGTAGTGATTTTCTTTACTATTTTTTTTTTTAAAACTAATTTTGTTTCTGCACTGATACATAACATAACAAAACATGTTTGAAACAGTCTCCCTCTGGAGGCCTTGCAATAACTGCTTGACGTAGATCCTCCCACCTGCAGAACCCCACAGGAGATATCTATCCAAAACAAATACTAGTGTTTAAGTAAACTTAATATCAAAGTTGGCTGATATAACAGTCATAGAAATGTGGTTTATTGTGGTCAAGTTTAGATTACCAGACATCATCTCACCAGACTTCTGAGCTGGCCCTGCTGGTGCAGAGTGAGGCTCTGAACTTCTTCCCGTTCCTTGGGCAGTGATCTTTCTCTGATTATGCTGAGCTCAGCAGGAGCTTGGGTACTTGTCCTTTTGTCACTTAAGGCTTCTGTTCCTGTGTTTTTCTTTTGCTCCTAAGAAACTTCCACTTTTCTGAGATTCTCATAGTAACAGCTGTGGTTTACTTCTGGATGTTTCTCCTGCAAACTGTACTTGAGCTTAGAGTCCTTGTTTGACCGCCAGCTTCAGAGCTCCAGTTCCCCTGAGCTCTCTACAGGTTTTGTGTTCCTGGTGCTCACGTTGCTCTTTGTGGTGACCTGACTCTCCTGCAACAGTGATTCTACCTCACAACATTGCCCAGCAAGGGAATGAGCACCAGAAGTACCTGGGAAGCCCCATTTAGCTTTCAAAACACATTCATGGGTGGTGGTCTGCTGTTGTACTGTTACATTGCTTTTACATATTAATCAAATTAGGATTTGATTAATATTCTATCAGGGCTACCACAAAAATACAAACTGAGCTTCTAATATGCAAGAATGTGCATTTATAAATCAGCTTATCTGAGTTTACAGTGTAGAAAAATATATTAAAAAGTCTCTTTCAATTTTAGGGTTATGGATATTACAGATGGACCGATAAAAAGAAAATTGATTTTTCTAATTGGCACTACAGAGAACCAAAAGAGAAAATAGCCTGTGTCTACCTAGATGTCCATGGGACCTGGAAAACAGCACCTTGTAATGAAAAACATTTTCCTGTCTGCAAAATATCTGAGGGTGAGATAATTGAGGGATGATGACTTTTGGTTTTAAGGAAGAAATCTTGCTGGATCTGTGTCAACTAAAGTACTTATATTTAAGTAAATATTACAGAATAATGACCCTTTGTATGCAGTGTCAATACCTTTTTTTTGCATGAACAGTGTTTTCTTTTTAATAAGTTGTTATTCACAGGCAGAGATCCTGCCATTTTATTGGACTCAGGTGATAACTACTGTAGGATTTCAATGCTGCAGGCAGACAGGAAACAGAGATAGTGAGAATACTAATCTTTTTACTACTTTAGAGTATAAAACATGAAACTTTTTGCTGACAGAGATTTTGTTGAAAATAAAATAAATTTTGTTTCTTCAATGTAAGCAGTGTTCAATAACATCTTCACTGTTATTGTATTCTAAAAACTGGAGAAAGAAGGAATAGTTATGTTTGGTTATTAATGAAATAGGTAGTCTGGTGACTACTGCTCAAGTACTCAATTCAAAGTGTTTATATGGACTTCACAGAGGAATGCTACAAATTAAAAAACTACAAACTCTAGGATGGGAACTTTTTGTCTTTTGTTTGTCCTAGATCAACTCTGTTAGCTCTATTAACAGAGTTAATGGAAATTTCCATTGTAATTTATGATTTGGGTGGTAACTGATTAAAAATTAAATTGTTATTTGAAACTCTTGAGGGTTTTCTAGTTTTCTAGTTTTCTTCTTTTTACTGTATCTCTTATTAGTACAAAGTTGACAGTCACAAAAAATAACTGAATGTAAAACAAACAAACAAACAAACAAAATGGAACACCCATATATTCTTTGGGCTGTCCAAGTTTCATTTAACTGGTAACACTGAAGAGTTCAGGCTCATATTGAACTGCTTAGCTGCAACTGAGCAGTTCTGCTCTTTATCACTCTTCCCATAGTCACCAATAATTCTAGCAATTCAGAATATTTTAAGTAGTTTTAAGAAAGCTGTTTTTTTTTTTTAAATAAAAAATAAAAAATAACAACTTGATTTCATATCTGAAGAACTGCAATGCCTATTGAATGAAAGCATTCATAATATCTCATTTCTTTTAGGTATACTTCCCTCTGATCCCCCACAGGATATTGGAAAATGTCCTGAATCTGATGACATAGCTTGGATTCCTTTTCGAAGCCACTGCTATTATTTCAATGCCAATGAAATGAGATGGGCTCAGTCTGTGACTCAATGCATTCAGTCAGGTAATTAGTTTTACTCAAAGATAGAATTTCAATCTTGACATAAGAAAATTGTGCTTAAAAAGTCTTGAAAAAATACTGCTGCAATATCTACACGTGTGTGTATGTATACACATATATATATATGCATATATAAAAAGAAGTCAATGTCTCTTTTTCACCATTGATGCTGTTTGCTTTACACTTATACTGAAACTAAAGTGATCTTCCCTTCCCTTCCCTTCCCTTTCCTTTTTTTTTTCTTTTTTTTTTTTTTCCTTTAGAAGCTGTACTTAGTTCTAACACTCTTATATTTGTTCACAATCATATATATTTATTCACAGAATTTCTACTTTTAGTGAGATTTTAAAGTGGGTAAACTTCTCCGGCCTTCTCTCTTTTCTGTATCTCTTCCTATGCAAGGGGAGAAGTAAATGTTATAGTAGCAATCATTTATTTTTAACTTGGGCTGTGTGATTTGGAGAGGATTGCAAGTACTGCCTGAGAGTCCTCGCTTTACCAGTGATGGGCTGCCTGGCAGCCTGCAGAGCCAGGGAAAAGCAAATGCTTTCCTGCCTCCTCTTGGAGTGTCTGGACCTGGCCAAGACTATGAGCTGCTCCTTGTCCGTCCTCCACCTGCACTGCTGAATTGTTTGGTATGCAGGTACTTCATCCACACCTTCAGAAGACTGTGAAAAAGAAAAAGAAACATTATGCTGTCCAAATGAAATGTGTCCTTTTGTTTCACATCTCATTAGATCCTCTTTTTTTTTTTTTCCATGTTTCAAAATTGCCATCCTTATTGTTTCATGTTTTTTATTACAGACTCACAGTCTGTGCTGTTCTGTACGCTTCTTTCTGGTCTCTGCTTAAACACTTCCTACTAGCAGGAAGTAATTTTTATAATTAATCCTGTCTTATGTCAAAGGCTGAAACTTGCATACTACCAGCCATCTTTTGTTTTCTTATGTGTGATAGGTGGCATCTTGGCTTCTGTGGAAAACCTGGCTGAATCAAACTTTCTAGCAGAACACGCAGACTTATACACAGGGAAGACAAATGGCTTTTGGATAGGAATATACAGAAATGCAAATGGTAAATATATTAATTTCAACATATAATCATAAATAGGTTTCATGAAATGAACAGAAATATGATGAGGAACTAATATAAGGTAAAAGGTAGTTAAAACCAAACAAAAAGAGATTTATAGCATATTAATTTAAAAACTCTTGGAAGTATGTGGGTTTATCCAGTATGTGTGAAAGGCTGTAGAAAAGAAGTTAGCTTGGCTTCAGTTATGGATCTTTGCTATTGCCTGGGCCCACCAAAGGGGATGCGCCTTCCTGCCAGCACGGGCACTGCCTCGATTCCAATATTTTTATTGTATATCTGGTCTAGTAACAAAGGTGTTGAGAAGCGCTGGGATATCTCTCAAGAGGCAAAACACAGAAGACACTGTTCTATGGGAAAGTAGGATGCAATGTGTAATTGAGACAATGATTGGGCCTCATTTCTAAATTCCAGTGATTGGGAAGTGCTGTAATCTGTGACAATTTTGCATGGCTGCTAATTGGCTGCCATGTAACCAAGACTTCACAGAGAATGCCTGTCCCTGACGCGTACTACTGATCATTCCCTCTATCCTCAGCCCTCCCTGGGGATGGGTCTCCCACTCCTGGTCTGTGAGAAGGCAATGCCCACCCTGTTTGCTCTGTGCTCCACTTGGGAATGTGTTCTGGTGGCCCCCACCTGGTCAGGCAGAACCCATTGAAAGGGCTGTGGGGTCTGGTTGGACCTCCATCACACTTCTCTGAATGGAGAAAATTAGGCTGCTGGCTACCAGATAAATCATCCAGTATAAAACATGTAACTGCAAAAACAACATTAGTTTCAGCCCACATTCTTCTTCTTTTTTTTTTTTTTTTTTTTTTTTTTTAATCAAATATTTATCAAAAATATTGATAATTCAATATTTTTATTTTAGAGGTTATGCTAAAAATAGATGTTTTAAATAAGTGTATTTCAAGCTTTACAATAAAAGTTCCTTAATTTTCAGTGAGTGCTGCTGAAAAAATAATTTTAAAGGTAAAAAAAAAAAAAGTCTAGCTTTATTCATTTTTCTGTTTGAAAATTTAGTCCGCTAGACAAAGAAAATGGAGATATAATAACTGTTATGATTAGCAAATCCACAAATCATAAAGCTGAAATGCAATTACATTGTTTTTAAGATGAGAATTGAGAGTAATAAAATGCATTAGAAAATAACCACAGAGGGGATTTTTGAATATGAAAAATAACATTACTGAAGATCTTTGATGTGAAACTATTAGTATTGCTACTAACATTTGCACCACCAGGGCAGCTGCTTTGGCAAGACAACAGTGCCTTTGACTTTGTCAACTGGGCTGAAGGAGAGCCCTCAGAGGAACAGCTTGATTACTGCGTGCAACTGTCTGCCTCTTCCGGGTACTGGAGTGCCATTCCTTGTTCTTCTGAAAAAGGGTTTATTTGTAAGAAACCAAAGAGTAAGTGATTTGTTTAATATTTGCTCTTGGTTATGGCTTTATTTCAGTAGTAATAATATCTTTACTACAAAAGACCCACAATTTATGTCAAATAAAATGCTCTATTTACAGACTTTTCCTATCACTTATTTCAAGTTTCAGCCAAAATATTACAAACACATAGAGCTGTATGTACTGTTCATGTTTTATTACTTTATAACTTCAGATTTTCTCACATTCTGTAATGAATATTCAATTAGTAACTAAAGATTATCAATGTTTTCTGGAAAATGTTTAAGCTCCTTTGTTGTTTTGCTCCCTTCCAACATGCACACACATTTTACTGTTAACATTAATTCCTGTTCTATGGAACAAGAGTTGCCTCAGTTATTTGCTTTTCTTCCTCTTGCTGCACTGTTACATGCTGTTCCAGCAAGAGATGGATGAAGCAATTTCATTTAAATAATAACAGAACGGAAGCAGAATCCAGAGCACGTATAGTGACCTTTGAAAATAGTTGAAGTATTTTGGTTAGCATTTATTTTTTAATGTTGTGTTTCTGTGTAACTGAGCACCATCTGCTTTGGTCAGGAAGTAGAAATATCATAATATGGTGAGCCAAGCAGCCATGTGGTATTTTTGAGTTCAACTGTTAATTCTGAAAAAGATTTTTTTTTTTTTTTTTTTAAAAAAAGTACTATTTCCTGCCCTATTTCGCAACCCCCAAGCTTCAGCACATTTCTGAGCTTCTGTCCTTTCTCCTAGCAGAGCAAAGCTGCAGCTGGTGTGGCAAACAGCTGTACATGCTTTGGTAGTGGCAGAGCATTTTCTGAAATGGAAAATTCCTCTTTTATGGCAACTTCTAGTTTTCTTTGAGTAGTTAGAGAAAAAGACACAACATGAAGGTAATTCCTTGTTACCAGTTGTATCAGAAAGCACAAACTCAGCATCTACACATAATTTGTTTTGGGGGTTTTTTGGAGCGGCCCTTAAGTGTCATGGCATGACATTCTTTCTGAACAAGCACCCTTAACAACACAGCGAGCCCTGCATCCTCCCGAGGGACAAAATAACAGTTGTATTTCCTCCTTGCCCATGAACAGGCCAGAGCTTAATGTGGTGCTGTGCTTCTGCTGTGGCTGCACAGCTCATTTTGCTTGCTTCTCTGAAATGCTCAGGCCATCAGCCAGCTTGCACCCAGCTGCTGTCCAGTGTGCAGGGAAATATCTTGTAGATGGCGCCCTCTTTGCACAGCTGGGAAAAACTGCATAAGAAAGCTTGAGTTGATAATCGTAATTACAGACGTGAATGGATTACGGTGAATTAAATTCTCAAAGGAACCGTGTGCTGCCCAGGAAAATTGTCCTATAGCCATAGAATTCAGTCAAGTTTTTTTCCCATCTGCTGACGTGCAGACCCAATAATTACAAGATTTATCAGCCAGAGGGGAAGGGAGAGACAGTCTGATGCAGTCAGGAGCTATCTCTGCTTGGAGATTATTTGGTTACTAATAAAGACTTGAGAAGGAGGCTTTGAAATGCAAAACAGTGTAGTTTCATTACATTGAATATCAGGTTGAGATCAATCACACATTTTCATCATTAATTTATCAAATGTGTTTCTAGAAGACATGTTAATGTAACCTTGGTGTACAGGTTACCAGATCTTTTGCTGAACATGGGACAGTCAGGATGGGAATGTAATTTTGACAAAACATCTGTCTTTCTCTTTGACAGCTATTCTTAAAGTAACTGCAAATGTGAAAGGTAGGCTTTATTTTTCCTTCCCAATAACTTCCAAGTGATATGAAAACAAATACTTGTATTTTTAATGTGTTGAATTTATGAAATTATGAGTTTTATAATCCATAAGATTATGATTTCATGAAATATATGATTTGTTTGTCTTTTATATATTTATTTATATGTATATTTATATATTTATTTATATGTGTTTAATTTACTTAGTTGCCATTGAATTAATTACCATAATGATTTAGCAGTACCTAGAAGACATGCACAGCATTCCAAGAAAACTAAATGCTTCAGTAAACTGATCACCCTCTTTGCTCCTTCTTTTGCACGCTAATGTCTGTGAGGTGGCTGACACAGAGACACCGTGATAGATGTTTAATATAGCTCTTATCCTAAAAAAAGCATGTGAACATATTTACACCTTAATGACGACAGCTTCTTTGTCAACTTCCTATACTTGCCCCAAGAGAGCAGTTGAAGAAGGCGAGGGGATTATATTCCACTTCCTTCATAAACATGGGTTCCTGATTGATACCACAGTAACTAAGGGGAAAATTAGTCCTGTAGTCTACATATTTATGGCTATAATAGACACACTTTAATAACTTTTTATTTATTTACAGATGCCAAAAAATACAAAGAACATGGTCAGAGCACTGTTTGGATACTTACTCTGGTCCTCATCATTTTAGTAGCGATGGGCTTCATGGCTTATTTCTTATTCAAGATCAAAAACCAAAGTGAGACTCAACGAGCAGTGAGGCAATATAGCACATTGCTAAAGCATAGCAGTGGCCCACCTGGAGGGGATGATGATAATGATCTTGCCAGCAACAAAGAAAAAGATGAACACAGCGTCATCTAATGTGATTACATAGCTAAACTATAAGCTTAAAAAATAATTTAGTCTGAACAAAAGAAGTCACAGTAAATGTTACATACACCAGCTTACGTTATGAACTAAAGTAGCAATTATTCTTTTGGTATGGATTAAGAACTATTGCTCTATGCTTTTCAAGACATTCTCTCAGGACTAAGACTCAGAGTACTGTGTAAAATCGCTAATTAAACAAGCATGACAAATAAAGGTCCAGTGTGAATCTGGAGTTAAAAGATATGGATCAATAGTGTTATTTTTTTAGAGATCTGTGGCACCATCACATACAGAACCAAGTACAGATATACAGTGAGCGTTTGACACTACTCAGCCCTGAAGCCTGCTTTTTGAGAGTGCATACTGCTCCTCAAATGAAATGGTGTTTGGAATAACCAGAGCTTTACGTGAATTGCTTTCCTCCATTATTGCACTTTTATTACACTCTACACAAATAAAATTGCCATAATATTGTACCTTGCCATATTGGCTTTCTTGTCATAATATTGTAACTATAAGTGAAATATTTGTCCTTCATTCACAGAGTTTCAGAGCTTCAATTTAGTTTAGTCATATTCTTTGACATCTTTGACATTCTTTGACATATTTTGCATCAATTAAATATTACATTATATCAATAAAGGATCTATATGTTACATAATAATACTTCAGTGCTGTTGAATTAGCTTGCTAATGCTAAACTATGTTATATGGATTGGTGACCAAATGAGTCATTTACATTATAAGATTATAAGGAAACAGAGAAACATGAACAAGGCATATGATTAAAAATAAATATAAATAAACTATAAAATAAAATAAATGCCAAATAAAGCTGGAAGAATCCTTTCCTGTCTTATTTCACTTGCCATCTCATTTTTCAATGCCTTCTCTTAACCTCCAGCTCTCTGAGAATTCAGCTGATGACAGGACACTGTATTCATGCTTAATCTCAGACGGTTCAGGCCAGTAAGGCAGTGGGCAAAGAACAGCATCTTGGTAGTGTATCAGGTTTACTGTGCTGTTTGTTTTCTGTAAATTTTATGTTGCTTATACAAGATTGGGGGGAAAAAAATAGAAAAAATAAATAAAAAGATCTCAAGGATCTCTGGGAAAAACTGACCCTTAAAAAGTACACAGGAACTGTACAGGTGAGGTTGTTGGGAAGGAGAGATTCACATGACATTGGATTGTTGGTTGCTGGATATTGAAGTCAAGAAGAAAATATTTCAGAGGACAGGAAATGAAGGGCATTCTGTACTCTAACTATTTTCACTGTCCCCTTGATCTTGATAAATGATTAAATCCCAAATACGATTTTAATCAAAGTTTGTGATTTATTAAGCAAATAGAGGCAAGCAAACAGCGCTGGGTGTGCCGGGAGTCTCTGCTCCACCAAGACACACACCTATTACATCAGGAGGTTGATTTTTATACTACTAGACTAATACATATTTATCACTATTCCTAGAAAAGGCAGGGTTATTATAATTAGTTCCCAGAATCTGAACCCTCTCCAGGCGCATGAGTATCAGTCTCTGGTGGTCTTTCTGGGGGTCTCTTGTGCTGAAGGCTCGTAGTCTTCCTCCCAAGCTTTGTCGTTCTGTCGTCCTTCAACTCTCCTTTTCTCCTTATTTGATGGATCCCTTTGCCAGACATCAGAGGCTTGGGCAGCGTCTCATGCAGAAATCAGCAGTTTTCAAAAAAAAAACCAAAAACCTCCTTGGTCCTCTTATCTCCCAGACTTGAGTCTCAGTGTTCATCCTCCAAGCCCTCTATTTACATGAATTGCTAGACCCTTATTTTGCACAATACAAGAACTATGTACACTAATCACTCTGTTTTTCTTAGATAGTTACATTTCATCATGTGGCCCTAGCATTGTTTCATACTGACACAAATCAAATGAACACATTTCACAATCTTACACTTATTATTACTTTTTTTTTCCTTCATGTAAGTTACAAAATGTACCGATGTTTATGGTTTTTGTAATTACTGACATTTAATTGAATCCAGCACTCTTTGGTGGTTAGTGATAAAGCCAAGGCAAATGAAAAGAGTAAACAGATGAAGAAAAAAACAAAAAAAAAAAAAAAAAAAAAACAAACAAACAAAAAAAAACATAAATATAACAACTAATAAAATGATTTAAAATTTTGATATTTTGATAGCTGATATCATTAACACAGCTCTGTAAGACCCTATATTCTGTAAATGGCTCTCTTCTCACATCAAGTGATACATCTCTCTTGAAGAATATGCTGGAAAACTGATACAAAATTCTAAAGTAATTTTTGCTGAATATCTTTCCACTTTTCTCTTCAAAACAAATAATGTATTATTATTTTATTTATTTATTTATTTATTTATTTATTTATTTATTTGCCACATAGCTAGAATTGATTTCTGCTTAAGAAAGGGCTAAAGCTTATTATTATTATTATTATTATTTTTTGAGAATATTTCCCTTTGCTTGTCTCACACATGGTGCAAAGAAAAAATTTTAAGTGTTAACATTAATTCATATTTTATGTATTAAATATTCTGAAAGGTAGTTTTCAATCTGTTTTGTTGTCAAAATCACCAAATAACAGAAAGATTTGTAAAGATTTGTCTAATTTGCATTGATTAGCCTGAGTCAAATTCACATGAAATTATGACACAATAGTGTCACCCATTGATAACCTGGAGAAGACAAAAAGAACATATATACATAGCGTTCTCTTTGTCAACTTTCCAAACAAAATTAAATCATCTTGTTCCAGTTAACTTTTCACACTGTGATAGTTAACACTGCCTGGTGAACCAAATTAAGTATACCTCGTCAAGAAACAAGATTTTTTTTTTTAATTATTTTTTTTTCCCCCTCAGTTTCACTGGCATAAGATTTAAAGTAAATGTATTTAAAGGGCTCTTTCTGCTAATTTACCTTTGAGGGACAGGATTTTAAAATCCCAGAGAAGAAAAACCAATTAATTAAATAATAATAACAACAACAATAATAATAAAAATATAGCAGAATAAACTGTTCAAACTTTGTCACTTGCACCTGAATGGAAGGAAGCTCAATTTTCCGATGCAAAGTTATTGAATTTTGTAATCATTTTTAGAATTCAAAATACCACACGTGACAGGATATTTCCTTATTTACTGCCCAGAGTTTTCTCTTTCAATTAAAACCCTCCAAGGAAGAGTTTTAGAAGGACCCAGCACCAACAGTTCTTTTTGGATTATTACTTCAACAATGAATTTCTGTTCATCTTTTTGTGAATAAGAAGAAAGAAATGAAACCCTTGACTTTTTCTACAGTCTTAGTTTTCCTCTCTTTCGTTCATACTGCTTTTCAGACACTCGGTGAGTTTGATTCTTTATCCTCCACAAAAATACATGTGAAAGTGGGAGCTTTTGTTCTCTTGCTCATTTCTTAAGCTCTAAAATTTTCATGCAGCTTGATTATCCTTTATTTTGTATTCATTCTAACTGGAGTTACAATAGATGCAGATAGAGATATTGGTTCACTTTTAAAGAGAAAGGAAAAGTCTGGATAGGACAAAGCTGAGAGTCAGAAGTCAAGACAGTCATGCATTCAGCTAATGATTTCTTTTGGATGCATCTTAATTACTGGTTATGTCTACTCTGTGAAGTAAATGGAAAGAGTTGTTAAAAATAAGAAAGTTTAAGGAATTAAAGAGTGCTTTATGTGTATATCCTGTCCTTAGGATGACAAAGTGTGAGAAGCAATGGAGTCTGTGCTGTAACACTGCGGCAACCGAAAAAACATTGTAAAGGTCAGAGTCAAGAATGGCCCAGGAATGCCCAGGAATAACCATTGCAATCTTTACTGTCAGGCAGAGAGATGCAGTGAACGCTCTGAAGCTGACTGTGAACAGACTTCAGCTGGCTCTCCCTTTTGATGTTAAAATGGTAATAAGGTTCAACAATGTTTTCCCTATCCATCCTTCAATTCATTAAATTTGTGGAGGATCGGGATATGAATTACAGCTTCTGAAAGCAGATACTGTGTCATGTGAGCTGTGCAAGCCCCAGCCAGTGAAAAAAGGGTGTCTACCCTGCACTCTGCCAGATGCCAACCCCATGTGATGGCCCAATCACAAGCATCACAATTATCAGCAAGAATTCCTATTATTAGACCCAATATGAGGCAATTATGAGGGCAATGGCTGAAATTTTGTATATTACACTTTGCACTTAAGTAGTAAGCTGTAATAATTAAAAGATTTAATATAATTTAAAACTTTCTGTCGAAAGAAGAAATTGTGTTGTAATTCTGAATCCAGATTTGAAGAAGTGAAACTTTCATAAAATACAATGCTGTTAAAATTACACAGGGCCTTCTGGGGAGAGACTGAATATTAAACACAAATATAACAAGAATTGTCATAAATTCATTAATCCAAATTTCTCTGGCACTTTCTATTCTGCTCACAGTTCAACACTGACAGTGCCTTAACATCCTATCCCTAGCTTAGGAATTTACTTTAGTATTTGGAAGGGTATTGCATATTCTGTTGTGTGGTTACTCTTGGACAAATAGAAGGCTGCTACAGGAGTGCACAGACACATGCACGGTATCTTTACATACCGCCCAGTGTTGGTTCTTGTGAGAATTTCTGAGTGGCTTGGTTGTGTTTGTTTGTATTGATTTCTCATGATAAATTAATTAATGAGAGGATACTGGAACAGAGCAAGGCAATAAGTCACCATTTTTCATCCTTAAAAAACAAACAAACCCCAAACAAACAAAATCCAAATAAACAAAGGTCATGTGAAAACAAACAAGCAAACAAACAAACAAAAAGTCAATTACAGAAGACAAAGGTCAAATAAACTTCACTTATTAGCTTTATTAACCACAAATATTGTCTGGTGGAAATGTATGTAAATGAGCTAAATTCACAGTGCAGACCTCTGACAGACCTCTGAATATTCAGTGAGGCCTCTTTTAGAAATCATGAAAGAAATGTAGATTTCATCACGGATGTGGAAAAATAAAATCCAGTATACTCATGAAAATTCCATTATACTGATTATATTTTTGAAGCTATGTCATGTCATATGTCATATGTCATAGCTTATGTGTTCTTATTGCTCTGCTCTATATTTATATGTAGTGCTCTTATTTTTCCTTACCAGAAGTAAAGAAAAGGCTTGAAAATGCTGTCTGATCTTTGCAAAAGTGACTCAGATCTTGTCTCCTGACATGAGTCAGATTAGCACAGAATTGTCAACAAAATACACCTCTTTCCTTAGAAGGTCTATCATAATTTGTTCACCATAAATACATTAATTCTGATTATTTTGTTTTACAGACAATGAAATATTTTTAATATACAATGAGGATAGCAAGCAGTGCTTAATTGCTCAGAGGTCTCATGAAGTCACAACAGCTGCTTGCAACAAAAACAGTGAATTACAAAAATTCAGATGGGTGTCTGACCAGCAGGTGATGAGCGTGGCATTTGCACAATGTCTGGGAGTGCCTTACAAGCAAGACCAGGCTAAAATTTCTTTGTACCCCTGCAACAAGAAAAGTGAATTCCAAAAATGGGAGTGCAGAAATACAAGCTTGGCAATCCAAGGGGAAGATTTGTTTCTCAGCGCTGGCAAAAGGATAAGAGACAATATTGTACTGAACAAGGTGTCAGGTACAACAAATAAATGGAAGATCTATGGAACCAGGGATGACTTGTGTTCTCAAGGCCATAAAGGTAATGTTTAAAGGTTAATCCTGACAGTGTCATGTACTTGTGTACATGTCTGTGACTTGTTTGCTGTCACAGACAGGGCTCTTTTATTTCTGCTCCCCTTAGTCTTAGCAGCTGTTCCCCCTGAAGCAATGTTGATCAGTTCACACACTCAGGCTTCTATTCCTCCATCCAGAGATGCAGAGGTGCTTGGCTATGGAGTGTAGTATGTGAAAAAAAAAAAAAAAAAAGTCTTTTTTTTTTCTGTCATTTTTTCTTGTTTTTCTTTACTTTAAAAGCAAAGGTGGATCTAAGTTATTTTAGTGATTAGCTTTATTCTAAGCACTTTATTTAATTAAACAAGCTTAATTAAATAAACTTAATGAAATAAACTAAAGTAGTTTACTAGTACTAGTGAAATTGTATTAACATTCTTGGATGAAAGACAAAAATCTTTAAGTTGTTTGCCAATAGTAAATGTAAGGAAATAATTCTATACATGCTACTATTCTGTTACACAACATATTTTTTAGAAAATAACTTTTAAATAAATGATAAAAAAGGTTCCTCCCTGTAGTCGCTGCTCTATTTCCAGCAGTTACAGCTGAAGATATCATCAGTGAACGGTAAATTGCAAGATCTACCAAGAACTTTTGAGGAAGAATCTGCTGGTGGACAGTAGGTCTCCTGTTACAGTAACATGTGGGACACTTTTTCCACATAATTTTTGGAGAGTACAGGTAGAGATTCCTATACCTATATTATAATTTCTCTTTTGTCCCCTCAGATCTGTTTACACTGCTAGGAAATGCCAATGGAGCTCCATGTGCCTTCCCTTTCAAGCTCCATGGTAAATGGTACACTGGGTGCACAGCTGCTGGCCGGTCAGATGGCTTGCTCTGGTGTGCAACAACACCTGACTTCGAAATGGACCACTTGTATGGATTCTGTCCAACTGTCAGTAAGTCTCAAATGCTGAAAAAGGTGCTATCACACAGCACTGTTAGGTAAATACATCAATACTGAAATGCTGTTACAAACATGTAAAGGAAAACTCTTGTGATGGCTTTATTTTACTAAAAGATGTATTGCAATGACATAATCTTCCTTACAGAAGAAACAAAACACATTTCCTGTGAGTCTACAGTCAAACTGAAGTTGTCTGGGTATGTCCATCAGTGGTTAATACCTGAGAAAAGACTAATATGTTTTAAATATGACCACATTTAGCCAAATCTCAAAATCGAGATGCTATTTACAATCTATAATTTTCCGTACCTCTTTGCTATTTGTGGTAACAGTAGTACAACTGTCTCTATCCATGCAAGTCTCTGTTCTGCATGACAATATTGGTCTACAGTCCATGAGAAGGTAGTTTGTTTTCTGAAAACAAAAAAGAAGAAGATTGGTTCACAGGTCTTACTGGAAGAGCTGCATCATCAGCCTTTCCCCTGTAATGTTTGCCACGTGATGGCTTCTCCTTTGCTTTGCTTCATACTGCACTGAAAGCCAACAAATAAATGTATGTGCAGCTGAGAGCAGACTCTGAAGGACAGCAAAATATAGTATTACTGAAAATAATGAAAATACTGCCTCAGACCTAATTTTTCAGTGCTATACCACAGACTCAAATTTGTCATTTTGATAGATAGGAGAAACAAGATTCATCTCATACTCAGCCAACAACCATCACCATCTTTTTCACTGATATTACTGAAAATGAATGACTACCTAGTGCAATATTACACACAATAGCTTAAAAGAGGCAAAACACCCACCCTGTATAAACAGGGCAACAAGAAGTATTGGACATTGTCATCAATACCTGGGTACCTGGGTCTACAATTTAAAATGAATGTTAAATATTGAAATGGGTTAGCAAGAAAGAAACATGATAGAAAAATAGGAAACTTTTTTTTTTTTTTTTGAAGAATGGTTCAAGAAATCCAACTTATTTTCTTTAACAAAAGAAAAAGCTAAGGGAAGTTTTAATCACAGTGTATTAGCACATACCCAGGGAACAGTTTTGCTAAAAGCTCCCAGAAGACAACTTTTAAGTTCTAGTGACCCATGAAGACTAGAAATAGGACATACAAAAAACAAACAAACAAACAAAAAAAAACTAATGATGACATAACTTAAGAGGTAAAGTTTCCATAATTGAAAATCTTTGAATTTCAGTTGTATTTCAGCCAAGAATTAATTCAGATACAGCTTATGTGCTTCTGAAAATCTGAAAAGATTTTCAGAGTAGATAATGGCCAAGGTGCAGTTTTGCTTTATTGTTTTTTTTTATTTATTTTTTTTTAACCTGAAGGGTATCAGAGTTGGCAGAAAAATTGTAAATGAAGGACAAAAGATCATTTCTGTAAATGTCAATAGCAAACCCTCTTTTACTTAATAAAGAGCACACTAACTGAAAATTATGGGTTTTATGGGTTTAGGCTTACTTACCTAATGATCTAATTTCACAAGTAAGCTTGCAGTTAAATTTTCTCATAACATTTTTTATAAGACATTTCTAAAAAACTGCAATATTAGATCTCTTTTCTCTCACACAGGCAGTGACAATGACAAATTTTGGAGTATAGATCCTTTGACAGGAACCTACTACCAGATAAACTTCCAGTCAGCTCTCACATGGCACCAAGCAAGGAAGAGTTGCCAACAACAGAACGCAGAGATGCTAAGTGTCACAGAGATACATGAGCAAATGTATCTAAGAGGTGAGCAAACAAGCAATAAAAAGAGTGACGAAGAGTTTTTGTCTGATTAAAAAAGTTTTGGTGCTTTAATCACATTACAATGAATAATTAAATTATTATTAGCATTTCCACTGCTGGGAAAGTATTGACATTACTGTAAATTACACTTTTTAAAAGTGGAACTCTTAAGAGCTGTGGAGTTGTCATTTGAGATTATTTTTATTATTATTATTCTTTGCAAGTAAGTTAAGAATTTGGAGTTAATTAAGCAAGATTTGGATCAAATTCAGAAAATATGAACATACCAGTCCAAGAAAAGGACCTTATAAGAAAATCATTATAGAAGATAGTCAATATATGACTTTTATATTAAGAAATCAGTATTCTTTTTGTAGACCTAATAAAATAGATTTTTTAAAATCACATAAAAATTTTGTACAAAACACCAGTGAAAATCTGCATAAAGACTTTGTGGATTTATGCATGGACTCCGTAGAATGAAGGCTGTGAATTAATTTCACCAAACTTTATTAAACTTGTAAATATTAACAATTGCAATTTGGTGTTTCACTTTTTTTAGGGTTTATTGCTTACATACAACCATACAACAAAATTAAATCCAGATAAAGTAACTAGTCTTTTGCCATTCTCTACCTTTCAACTGCAGGATAGTCTCTGAATTTATTACTAGTAAATACAAATTCTGTGCTGAACTTGGAAATCACTAACAGACATTTATTATCCTCCTCTGAAACTTGAGATTGCGGAGCATTTCATAACAAATGTGATGAGAATTCCCACTCTTTTGGTTACCTAGATCTGATTGACAGCAAGAGATCCCCCCTCTGGATTGGGCTTAACAGTCTGAATCTCAACAGTGGCTGGCAGTGGAGCGGTGGCTTTCCTTTCAGATACTTAAACTGGGCAACAGGTTGTAATCTTATTTTGTTAACAGTTTTTTGAATGAATCCTTCCTGACAGAATGTTGAATGCATATTAACTACAGAACTATAGTATTCCCCATGAATACAAGGAAATATGGTTGAAAGGTTGATGAGAGATAAGATTAAAAAACTGAGAACGATGATTTTTTTAAAATAATTATTATTTTTTCCCACCATGTATCAAAAGGAGTTTCAAACAGAGGGTTAAGTAAACTCATGCTCTACCAGATATAGCTAAAGCGAAGAGCGCTGAGCTGTAGCATACCATGGTTACCTTCAAGTAAGCTAAAACCTGTGTCTCCAGCTCCCATAAGGGTTATCAGACCTTGCTGCTTGCAAGGACTCAGCTGTCTGAACATCAGCCTTCCCCTTCGCCTCCTACACTTTTCTTCCTTTCTAGTCTCCTCTTTAAAATTCAAGAAAGCCTGTAAATGGAGTTCACAGCACTGGCAGTTTGTCTTTGAAGATCTTCTGATGGTTGTCATGGTAGCACTGTGCAGCAAATGCTGAATGTTTGCTTACTGATTAAGTCCATCTTTTGGCCCCCTTATGTCTCAAAGGTCCCCTGCGCCACCTGTTTTTGTTTGGCAAAAAGAATGGGGGGAAAGACCAGTGCCACTGAGCCTGACAGAGGGTTTTCTACCTTCTGTACCACTAGTCAAATCTCTTCAGGCTTGCAGAGAAGAGGAGCAGCAAGTCCTCAGGTCAAGCAGCCCACACCTTGAAGTTCCTGTATCCAACACACAATGACTACTGTGATGAGTTAATCTATACATTTCCAGTTTAATGCGTAACTATTGTAAATTGTATCTTTTGTGAGGGGAGAGATTGTGACTCATTGAACTATGAACCTCTGTGAGAAGAGGAAAACACTGCTTATTCCCCTAACACGGTGGTACTAGAGAACCTCCTGGAGGGCAGGATGCAGAGGCAGGCAGGGCAGAGACATGCATGCAGCAGAAGGGCATGTGAGAAGGCCTTGGTTGCAGCAAGGAACAAATCTGCAGCTCTCACTGAGGGGTCATGCAGAAAGGAACTTTCTGAAGGGCCTGAGTGGACCTTTTTCATTCCAGCACAATGCTGAAAGCTGATGGATTGGAAGCTAACATAGAAAGGAAAGACTACCCTGCAAGGGCAATGTGGAAACAGGGAGATTTGCTTTCCCATTTTGTGATTTGGCATGTCTAATTTGCCTTATATTTTAGAAATTCCATATTATTATTTTTGTGCTCCACTAAACACAGTTGTAGGAACTTGAAATAATTTAACACGCTCCCACAAATTGGAATCACACCCTGCTGGACTTTGATCAATTCCCATCACTCTCTGTTCAACTGCTAGACGACAGATCCCACAGATCAGTTAAATTTTCTTTTTTTTTTTTCCTCATATTCTTTAAAAAAATTCACTCAGTGAACTTGGTTTAGTTCTATAATACAGACCTAGAATTCTAATTTTCATTTTTTGAAACTTCTTTTTATTACTAGCAGCTGATGGCTCTTATTCTGAAGAAGGTTTTTCTCTCTTCACATCTGAAAAATTCCTTGCCTGAATACAAATTAAGAAAAGATGCTGCCTCACTGTCTTCCTGCCCCAAAATATTAGCTCAAACTGTGTCCTTTGATTCCATTAATGTAACTGAAGGCTTTAAGTTCATTACTAATTAGTCCTATTAGAGTAACAGAGTCCTGACTGTAAAATGTACACAAAAGTTTCATGATTTATGAAACTGTGAGCTCTGATTTCCTACAGTCTGAGTGCAGCATCACTACCGTGGCAGTATCAGGTACCCCTTCAGTGTCTGGAAGGGGTCTTCTGTCCAGCATCTACTGACTGGGCAAGAACATTAGGTGTGCTGCAGCAGGTTGTGAGCTATACATTTAATGGCTTTTAATGGATCTATGGCCTACATCTATGTACAGGCTGATTAAATGGTCAGTGGGACAAGGAGAGGACTTGTTGCACCTTTTCCATCAGTGTGGGCTCTAAGTTTAGTCTCTCTTTTGTGCAAACTGACAACTTTCACAAAACTTATAGGACCATCTTATTTTTGAGACTGTAATTCTGCAATCAAATATGGCAGAAAATGTGAATTATGCAACAAGCATCGAAAAAAAAAATGTTTTGATGGGTGTTTTAAATTACATTTCCTTATCTGCAGTAGAAAAATAACTGTAGCAATGAAGTCATGAGTCTGTAATTGACACATGAAAAGGCTGGAAGTAAATCATTCTTTCAGCTGCTGACATAAAACCTGTGCTACATAAAAATAATTTGTTTTTCATTTTATGAAGGAAGTCCTTCTCCTGAGCCTGAGAAACTCTGTGCAGTACTAAATCCCAGAAGAGATGCTAAATGGGAAAACCAGCCATGTGAGAAGAAAGTTGGCTATATCTGTAAAAAGGAAAACTTCACACTGGATCCTTTCAGTCTTCCATCAGGTATGCCAAGCAAATAGAAAATTCCACAGCTACTTAAAAAATAAAATAATAAAATCTAGGCTTCTCACTGAAATCTGGAGACAGCACCAATAGGCTCGAGCACTTCTCTGTGAGATTGTATGTGACCTGCAAAAATAGCAAAATAGATAGATTTCCTTCAGACCACTTTTCCACTGCATTGTTTTAGTTTTTTCTTCTTTGGTGATTAATTTAATGACAACTATCAGGGAAAGCCATGGAATTACTTGTGCTGCAGTAATAATGCCTGTATGAAACTTGCAAAATAAAATTGGATGGGATATGATTTGTGAAAACATCACATGCACAATTTCAAAATATTTGCCCATCCAAAAGAGAACATTTCACACTAGTGAAGTCCAGTTACTATGGGCTCCATTATTTTCTGCTTTTGTTTAAATACAGCATGTTTTCTGTAAAAGTACAATGTGCAACAGCAAACAGACTAAAATGTTTTACACATCTGAGGAATGAATAGAAGTACTGCTTATTTACTCAGGTTTCCCTCTAATTAGATTATTATTTGATTTCAAATGTCATTGTTGTGTTTGCTTCATTTAAAAACTTGAAATATGTATTTCTTTTGAGGGGATACACCACCAGTTAAATGCCCAGAAGGATGGTTGCCCTTTGCAGGTCATTGTTATGTGGTTCATAGAGAGCCCAGGGTATGGAAAGAAGCCTTAACTTCCTGCAATGAGAGCAATGGCAATCTGGTCAGTATTCACAATCCTGAAGAGCATGGCTTCATACTATCTCAGCTTGGTTACAGTGAGTATTTCTATAGGGTGGTGTTCATGACAAATGGGAAATTATATTATTCTAAATTTTACAACATTTTTAAAAAGTTTCTTATTTGTTTTTTATGAATATTTATAGGGAAACATACAGATATATAGCTAAAAATAAATAAAAAGAAAAAAAAATCAGAAAAATCCCCCCAAAATACAACAGGAATCTTTAGCACTCTCTCTTTTATTTTTCATTGTTTTCAGTTTGATTTTCATTTCTTTTTGACTGCATAAAATCATTTTAATGAAAAAAACAGCTCTATTTGGTCTACAGTGTTTGGGCTGATTATCTACATCAGAGACCTTGTAGCTACAGATACAGGGAGCAGCTTGTACTGATAAAGCTAAGGAATCTCATATCCTGCTGGTATCTCACTTTTAAACTTCTTGAAAGAGGAATGTGAATGAGATCTTAAAATAAACTTCCCTGTCATTTAATCCAGATTAATTTTTATTGAAACATGACAATTTCACCTCATCTCCTCGAAATCTTGTTCCTATAGATTGTCACAACAGGTATCTCACACAGATGGATTTCTGTTTTTAGAAGCTACGGATGAGCTGTGGATTGGCCTGAATGACCTCAGCACACGGATGTATTTTGAGTGGAGCGATGGGACTCCTGTAACATATACAAAGTGGTTGCCTGGAGAACCAACCCATGCAATCAATGGACAAGAAGATTGCGTTTTTATGGCAGGAGAGGTAAAATCATCCCACCTTTCTGCAGCACTATACTGTTTGATTTTTGTTTCTAGTATGAATGCAAGGAACTAGAGAATGATGTCTTCATTCACTCAAAGGATGGTTGTTCTAAATTAAATTTAAAATTAAATTAGAGATAACTAGATAAATGCTCATATCTGACTGTGGGTGTACTTTACATGCCAAGCAAACCTTAACAGACTGCCTATAACATTTAACATAACCTCACATTTAAGCACGAATACTTGGAATTCATTCAAAGAACACAGAACTTTATTTTCCCGCTGAAGAAATATTATAAAAAAAATAAGCAAGAAAATTTCTAAAGGAAACAGATCCTGCCTGGCTAATTTTCACGTCTTCCCAAATTGCACCTAGGATGGATATTGGGCAGACAGTCCTTGCGACAGAAATTTAGGTTATATCTGCAAAAGAAAGCCACTACAGGGAGTTTCTGGGACCCTAAAGACTGATCCTGCCTGTCTGAAGGTAACAATAAAATATCATAAATAATCTGGTTAACAAAAACCCATTGTCTTCACAAGGTCCACTTGCTATTGAGATTATATTTTTCCTCTAGTAAGTGTGTTTGTGAATCTAGAGTGTTAATTTTCAATATATTCCTCTACTTACAGTAAAGTTATTTTTGATTTTGTTGTTGAGTCATCCCCATTATTTTCAGAATTGTCTGTGAAAAAGGCTAAAGACATTACTGTGGTTTTGTGCATATGTTATGTTGTTCTACTAACCATCTGTGATTATCTAAGATGTAGTAGAAACTGGGAACCATTTTTGAACAGTGACGTGATGTAAGATGATGACAAATCTAATTGCTAATGAAGTCAAAACAAAAAAAATCAATTTGTTTTTATAAATGAATTTATTTTCAGAACAAGTTATTGTATCCTACTGCATTTATTCTTCTCTATATTTCTTCCATTTAGTTTCCTGTTTACTAGTGCTCAATAATTAGTAACATTTCCCACAGCCCTGTACAGGGAACACAGCTGAGGCTCATTGCACTAACTGGAACTAGGCAGATATCAAATATTGAGCACACACACACACACACACACACACACATATATATATATATAAACCTTTATTGGCTTTCTTGTGTGCAGCATACTTTGAGATAGTAAAGAAGGGGAAACTGGAATTCAGTTATAATTTTGAATATTATATTTCTCAGTATAGAATCACAGAATGGTTTAGATTGGAAGGAATCTTAAAGATCATGCAGTTCCAACCCCCTGCCATGGGCAGGGACACCAGGTTGCTCAAAGCCACATCCAGCCTGGCCTTGAACACACTGGGGCATCCACAGCTTCTCTGGGCAACTTGTGCCAGTGCCTCACCACCCTCATAGTGAAGAATTTGTTCCTTCTATCTAAATCTAAACCTCAACTGTTTTAGTTTAAAGCCATTACTCCTTGTCCTATCACTACGCTTCCTGACAAACATTTCCTCCCCAGCTTTCCTGTAGGCCCTCTTTAGGTACTGGAAGGCCACTATAAGGTTTCCCCAGAGACTTCTCTTCTTCAGGCCAAACAGCCCTAACTCCCTCATCCTGTGTTCATAGGAGAGGTGCTCCAGACCTTTGATCATTCATAGTTTTTTATGGTATATCTTCAGTTAGACTTTTTAAGTGAACTTATAGGTTAAATCAATTAATTAGCCTAGTTACAGTTCTTTTAGCCTAGGAACATAAGTACATTTAAGTACTATAACACAGACTATTCTCTGTAGTTCTGAGCAAAGAAATGTTTTATTCATCTACATCTGAATACGCTCCCTGTTCTATGTGCTTCTGACTTTTCTGAGTTAAAATGTATGATTTATTAGTTGTTGAAAGAGAGGGAATCATATGCATTAAGTCTCTCTCCGTAGGCTCAAAGCTTAATTATTATGTCTACTGGATTTCAAATGAATATGTTATCACTCTAACTTATATTACAAATATGTGGATTTAAGAGTGTACATTGAAATTCAAGTACTAAAACACATGCTCTTTATCTACAAGTGTATTACACATGTTCTTCTTGACAGGGCTGGGAAAGGCACGGCTTTTACTGCTATCTAGTTGGACATATACCTTTAACATTTTCAGAAGCAAAGAAAACCTGTGAAAGGAGTGGTGGTTATTTAACAAGTATAGCAGACAGGTATGAAAAGAATTGTACTTCTGATGGAATAATTATGGCATTTTATAAAAGAGTTGAGAATGTTTTGGAAAAAAATAAAAATAAAAAAGTGGAACCATAAAAGAAGAATGACTTTTTTTTCTGGAGAAAAATATTTTAAAAATACAGTACATCTTTGCTAACCAAATGTTCATTACTCCTTCATGTTTTCCAGTACTCAAAGAAAAGATCACAGTTGCTTCTGCTCTGTGTGGAACAGTTTTTCAGTATATCACAGCCTTGACTACTGTTGAAGCTAGTTCCTCTGGTATCCACTTAAGTGAGGCATTTCCACAAAAAAGGAAACCTAAAGGGGACTCCATTCATTCTAGTCTTGTGTAGTTTAGGATGCTGAGAAATGGCAAACTAAAGGATAACTAAGTTTCATCCCCATCTAACTTCTCATCTCATTTCAGATATGAGCAAGCCTACCTGACCAGCTTCGTTGGTCTGAGCTCTGAGAAGTACTTCTGGATTGGTCTCACAGACACAGAAGAGCAAGGGATCTTCAAATGGGTGACTGGTGAAGGCGTTTTCTACACAAACTGGAACTCAGCAATGCCTGGTACTCTTTTTCATGTGTAGTCTTTGTAGTTTGTGTTTAAAAGGAGGATCTTAAAGTCCTGTGCTGGAGAAGAGGGACACAGCAGTTACAAGCTTTCAAATGTCATGTAGGAAATGGTGTAATGGTTAGGCAGATCTTTGTACCTTTGCATCCTCATCAATCTGTCCACAAGTGCTCCTCTCTTTCCCCAAGATATCATGCTTGGGGTGTGTCGCATATATATGCTTTTGGAAATTAAGGCATGAAGTCTTGCAGTTTTGTTGGTTCCCCTGCCCCATGTGACAGCATCCAGCTGTAAAGCTTTCCCTTGGCACCCAGCCTTGGTGACATATGGTCACCACAATGGCCTTCTTCAGGCATTGCTTTATTTCACCATGTGAAAAATGTAAAGGAAAAGAGACTTACACAATGTATGTGTACACCTTTGCTCCTCCCACTGCCTTTTCACTCCTCAATAGCTGCAAAGATAGAGTAGGCACTGAGGACTGAGATCTTTGTCTGGTCTTTTTTTTTTTTTTTTTTTTTTTTTTGTCTGATCCTTTTCCTGTGATGCTGCACTTAGCCATCCCTGAAGTCAGCCTGCAAGGTTGGGGTAACTGCAACTGCAAGTAGTCAGTAGTCATGCCTTAAGGCTTTGGTCAAAGGAGACTGTCTCAGGGCTTCCCTCCTGTTATCCCACACAACTGTCTGAGTTACTGCAGCGAATGAAAACATTTCAATAACTGAATCAACATAAAGAGTCACAAATTACAATAGGATAATCACAAATCACAAATGTCTCAGCTAGTGTCATTTCCATCTCTGGGTTTGCTTCTGGACTATCCTGGGCTGTTTCTTGGTGACATCAGTTTAGTCTGCTATGACAACACCTGGAGGCAGTCAGGGCTTGGAGGTGCTCTGCCAGCACCTCTAAGTAAGCACTTCAAGCACCAGAGGGTTAGTTGCATAGGTTTCTTGTTTGCTTGTTTTCTTTCTTTCTTTCTTTTATATTTTTTTTTTCATTTTTCATTGCAATTAGCTTTATTTAATCTACATTATAAGGACCAATTTTTAATACAGAAAATGAAGAATGTGACAGGACAGCTTGGCAGCCAGATGTCCCCCTGCTCTCCACATGCTTGCAGGCAGGTTGTTTTTCTCTGGCTCTGAACTCAGCAACATAAGGACTTTCTCACTTGCAACTAATTCCCTGCCTGCTGGGTCCCTGAAAAGCTTTCCTTGTTTTCATAATACCTGACACATGGCTAATACCTGTTCCTCTGTTGATGTGGCAGCCTTGGACACTTGCTGACTCTCTCAGGTCTACCTACTCTTTTCTTCACTCCAAAACTTCCACCCAAGTGGAAGCAGGATGAGTTCTCTGTATGTGCACATTTGGGGAATACAGAGGCAGGGAATCTAGCAGTGTGGTGAGGCTAGGAGTTTAACATTGAGGTATATGTAGTGATCTTAAAAATTAAGATCGAAAGTAATGTTCTAACAGCAGCTCCACATTGCTTTGTGGAGAGTCACAGACTATTGTTCCACTGATTCTGAGAGCAGAGAATGAAACTCACCAGGTGACGAAGATAGCATTTCAGACGGACACGTGCTCCTTGGTGGAACAGGCTGCCAAATCCTTGCAGTGAGTGAGGAAAAAGCTAGGCAAGTGAGTGTTCATGCACTTAGGCTACAAAGCTTTTCAAGGGGCAGTGAAGATGGTGAAGGACTCTGCTTGCTGGTTTCTTCTTTAAAAAGTAGACACTACATATAATACTTCAAAGACATTTGTAAATGAATCACATGAGCTGTAAACATGGCAGGGGAAGCACTTCAAAACACATTTTAATTTTCTTTCATATCTCACAAAGGGAATGAAGCAGGTTGTGTTGCCCTAAGGACTGGAAATGCAGCTGGACTGTGGGATGTTCAGAACTGTGAAATAAAGGCAAAATTTCTCTGCAAAAAACTAGCTGAAAAAACGGCTCTTCCTCTTGCTCCTGAAAGAGTTTCTTATTCCAAATGTCCCTTGGGTTGGGATACAAGCAATAGCACTACTTCCTGCTTCAGAGTAAGTACTATTTTTTCCAATAATCCTGCTCATGGAAGAGTTCCAAATTCATAGAAAGTCTGAACTTCAGAGAATGGCACATTATTGTACAAATGTAGTAAACTTTTACACAGACTACTCATGGAAATCACTGCAATGATCACTGTATCATTGCAACAGTAGGGTTATTCAAGTAGCATATTGTTTGACCAATGTTATATATGATCTTTTTAATGGAATGTTTTCCCTATTTTTGTCATACATGGCAGTCAGCAGATTTATTTTTAATACACTGTAAACATAATGTTCTACTCTAAAATTTATCTACAGCTTTTTGTTAGAGAAAACAACCAAAAGAAAACATGGTTTGAAGCCCGAGATTTCTGCAGAGAAATAGGAGGAGACTTGGCTGCCATTAATAGTGAAGAAGAGCAAAGAGTGATAGAAAACTTAATAATGTGAGTAAAATAATATCTAATTATAAAAATATCACCAAAATATCAATTATTAGATATTAT
>CM021732.1:21196067-21267107 GCA_011075105.1 Heteronetta atricapilla | reverse complement strand
TTGAGCTGCTCATGAGATAATTAGATGAAAATATGTATCTGTTTACAGTCATAGCCATAAGAAAAAGAGCTGAGAAAAAAAATATATATGTATAGGTACCGTTTCCAAAGATATCTTTGGAGTTCCTAAAATTCATCAAAGTCCACAAACTATTAAAATTAAAAAAGAAACAACAAACAAAACCAACAGCAAAAAAAAAAAAAAAAAAAAAACCAACAACAACAAAAAACAATCAGTTGAATGCTTCTCCTTCAAACCCATTTGTAAGTTTATTCATTGAACAATTTTGAAAATAAATTTTCACTTCAAGTAAACCTAAACATTTAATTCTTCAAAGAACACAATAATTGCAGCATCAATGAATAAAATCAATATGCTGTATATTCAACAAAGCCATTTGCAAAGTGGAAAATTTTAAGTGGTAAGCACTTATTTGCCAATGTGAGTTAGCTGACCAACAGCCATTTTTTTTCTTTTTAAAATTTCAACTATAATTTACTTTTAGTAATTCAACAGTTTAGTCTTTAAATCCTCAGAAGCACTTATCCTACCTCACCATTACAGACCGAGTACTTATCAGCCAATACTTGTGGCTATTACATACATTTATACTCTTGCTTTTGAAGTTTTGACTACTCCTCAAAAACTTCAGTAAGTGTGAGTTGTTGTCCCATGCAACTTGCAAAACTTAACACAGCTAATGTGTTCTTTTCTTCCATAATATATTTTTTCATATCATAGAAAAAAATCTCCATCATCTCGGCCTTTCTGGATAGGTTTACATAATTTGGATCCTGATGGTGGGTACTCCTGGAGTGACAGATCCCCGGTGAGTGCTCAGACTTTCCAGTTTCTCTTCTGGCTTTTTCACTGTTGGAGTTGTTTACTTTACTGGCACAGATCTTCAAGAAGATCTTCTTCTGTATAAGAATTCCCAGAAATGGCTGCCTTACCATTGGGTAACTCACGGTCATTATTCTTCATACCGGTTTGGAAAAGAAAAAGACCAATAAACCCTGAGGTAAAACCATCAAAACAGTGTTAACATGGAGTACTAGTTACAGAGACAATTATCTAGGTGACAAATATATGAGAATGGTTTTATTTGTCTGTGGTGATATGTTGCCATGTTCCTTTCCCCTGCTTTTGATTTATAACCTCATTCAATTCCACACCACAGCAAAGAGGTTTCATGTGACTGCTGGAGTCTATTAAATGCTGTGTAAGATGAGAGACTTTCTTTTTGTCTTATAAAATGCTATATTGATTTAATAGCCCACATGGACTATTTCCCATATGGCTATGTGAAGCCACATGAGGAAAGTAAGGAGTGGTTTGAAATGTTGGTGCTACCTCTTTTTCCTTCCAGAGTTCAGCTCTTTTACCTGTAAGATAAGAATAAAAATCAAAGCTGTGTTTCTATTGTAGGTGAATTATACGGAAAAACTTTCTTTTTACGAAACTGGATTTGAACATTGTGGAGTAATCCATGATGAGTCTTTCAGGTTATGGATTAACATGCACTGTGAATACAGTCATGACTGGATTTGTGAAATAAAGAAAGGTAGGCTATTTCATAGAATCATAGAATATCCCAAGTTGGAAGGGACCCACAAGGATCATTGAGTCCAACTCCTATTTATTTACTCTAAGCTCACCTTAGAAAAAGAATTTAAATTGCATCATTCTGTATCAAAACTGGAAATTTTGCGAGTTGCATGCTTGTAGAAAATTTGGTTGTTTTCACAGAAATTTTACATAAGGAAAAATAGACCAAAATATATCAATATTTTCAGAATACAATTCTTTTACTGATAACGATCAACTTTGTTTTAACATTAAACTGTATTTTTCCTGGATCTTTTACTTGGAGGGAATTTCCTTGTACTTGCAGATCTTATGTAGTTATTATCATTTAATTATTTTAACCAACTAGCAAGAGAATATTTTTATAAGGTGACATGATGTTTTTTTACCCAAGCATATATGTCACATACTTCATTTAAAACAATTACAGATACAGCAACAAAAAAACTATGATGAATTCCAGTGGAAAAAAAAATACAAAGATGATATTTGTTTTATACTTGTGTAGCTCCTGGCCTTGCATGTTTAGATACATTGCTCCAGTGTCCCATTCAGTGTTATATTTGATTTTTCCGTTTAAGTTATTTCTCATTGGTTCGTGGGTTTTCAGTCAAATATGATTTTCCACAAAGTAGTGTCACAGAAAAAAAAAAAGTTTCACAAACTTATGAATAGTAAAACAAACAAACAAACAACAACAAAAAACACTTTGAAGGATAAATTTGTTTAGTATTTGATTTTCTTGCTCAAATTTGACAGCATCTATACAGAATATTTTATTGTTGTGCAGAGTACACCAACACTGAAGTAAAGTATTTTTACTTGTTTGTTTTCCTTCAGAAACAAGAAAGTTGAGTCAACCTTCAAAAGGCACTTACCAAAAGTCTACCAAGAAAGAGACATAGGGCTGTAATACATCCTAAACATTCCTTCTTACTTTGAACCAAATACACTGAATAAATATATTCTGTATTGATAGAAATTTGAATGCCATTGAGATCATTCCACTTATTGAACACTTAACACTGGATCAACATTTGGGAAATGTTTTACATCTTCATTTCTTTCCCATTTCGTTACAGGAACACCCTTAAAGCCAGAACCTGTGGGCTCTTCTGCCAGTAAGCTTCTGTTTTATTTCTTTGCATCCAAAGGGTGCTAACAACAGCAACTTTTGTAAGGACTGTGCAGAATACAGAGACTCCTCTTCTGTGTTGCAGTGTATGAAGTCACAGAGGATGGATGGATTATAAAAGGGGTCAAACAGTATTTCTTCAGCACAGAAAGTAGCTCTATGGAAAAAGCCAGAACATTCTGCAGAAACAATCATGGAGATCTTGCTACTATTGGAGATAATAATCAAAGAAAATTTTTGTGGAAATATGTAAGGAGAAATTTTGTTATATTTTGCCATATACATCATATATGCACCCTACTGCATATGCTTGTTGAATAATATTACTACATTTTATCAGCAGTAGATTTCAATGTTAAGTGAAAAAAACTTTTACACTACAGAACAGAGCTTCTCTTTAGGAAAACAAATAGAAAAGAATTTAGCTTTTGTTCGGGTGGGCATATTTTTATATATTCTAATCTAAACAGAGTTTTGCCCATGACCAAATGTGTATAAGGAGCAATGAACAGGCAGATATTGACAAAACTGTCCTTTTGCCAGGATAGTTACTTCTCATTTGAATGCCGTATTCTCAAGAGCAGTGTTATATTTAGACTTTATATTTATCTTATATTTAGATTTAAGGCTGCTGCCAGGGTAGTTCTGGTAGTTCTGATACCAAAGAAAGGATTTATCCATCTTCAGGTCAAGGACTGACTTGTAGAAGAATCTGTAACTTCATGAATTAATTTTGCTTCAAAACATATCAAAACCATCTATGTATTTCAAGAGCACTGCCTGAGATGATGCTGGTGGGCACATGGTGGGCCATGTCAGGGTCATTTTAACAATCAGGGTCATGTCAGGGTCATGTTAACAAAGTAGTCCTACAACCTCCTTTCTAGGTCTGTAATTAAATGTTTTCTTTTATTATGTATGGGAAAGGATATGAAAGGAATAGAAGACAGACAGCTTGAGACACAGGAATTACATGGCTGCCTAAGTACAGGAAAAATTACACTTACTTACTGCTAAGTGCCAAATTATTTTATACTGTTTATTTATTTATTTATTTATTTATTTCTCAAGTCTTCTGTGTGTCATTCAAAATTGAAAGCACAAACACACTTTCAAAGCTTTGATCATACCACAAGTACAGCAGCCAAAACTAGGGAATCAGCAGTAAAAGCAACAAAACAGAAGTATGTGATTTATTAATATAATATTTATTTCAACAGGAGTCCTCTCCAGTGACTAGGCATGATCGTTCATAAAACATGTATTCATCTATTTGCTTCAATAGCACAAAATATACACTTTTAAATATCAGAAAACTAAGTAAGAGAAAGCAATAACAAAAAGTACATTTTTGTGTTTAGATCTTAAAAAATGGCAAATTGGAGTCCTATCTCATAGGATTAATTCGGAATGCTGATCAGCAGTTTAGGTAGGTAATCAAGTTACATCATGATTCATAAAAAGCAGAGCAGAAGTTTTGTCCTGCCAGAGTTCCTTCTGCAGGGACACCTGCAAGGGAGTTAAAAGCAGTTTCAGAGAGATGTATTGCATATTGAAATGTGTGCTCCCCCTTGGTTTAGCTACTTTGTAAAATCACTGGTTTAAATGGCATTTTTATAAGGAATGTCCATGCTACAAATACATAGATAAGATCTGATAAAGAAGAAGGTAATTTTGTTCTTGGACTTGGACTTAAATTCTTTTAATCCTAGTTTAAAATCAAATTACAGACTCAGCTGTAAATATTTTAAAATACATATTTTCAGCATATAAAATAGTGTTTTTTTTTTTTCCTGAACTGTCTACAAACATTGTTTGATCAACACCTACTGTGTGGACTTTTTTTTTTTTTTTCTCAGTTGGATGGATGGGAGCCCAGTGTACTATGCAGCTTGGGAAGCAAAGGAGCCCAACTTTGCCCTTCATCAAGAAAATTGTGTAGTCTTAAATAAAAAAAGTGGTGAGTTACACAACTTTTAAAAATATATATTTTTATAGGTATCATTCTTCCCCTGTTTGCTAAGTATATTTTGTCAACTTAATTCATTCTTTCCCAGTAGTCCGGGGGAAAATATACATAATGAAGTGTAGTCATTATAACTGAGGTTAGTTCAGGGGCAACATTTACCACAAGAGATGATGTCGATGGGGATGCAAGGATAAAATGGTCATTATTTTTTCAGCTGTACGAGCAGTATGTTCTATTCAAATCAATAGAAAATGTTTATTAAAAAAAAAAAAAAAAAAAATCAGGGAGTATTTAGCAAAGAAATAGAACATATAAGCAAGGACCTAACAGACATAAGGAGTTTCACATTTAGTTGTGCTTTCACCGTGAAAATGTTACTTTACACTAGTAGGTTTGAATATAACAAGGCTGTTTGTGGGTTCACTCAGTGAGTTACCAAGTCAGTCATATCTTATGGCTACTACTCCCACAGTCGCAGCAGGATCAAAGTCCTCCTGCAAGCACTGATGGAGGTAGAGTCTAGCTGAAGCACACAGTCTTACATTCCCAGGCAGAGTGCCTTCAATGCTACAAGCATGGAGGCCAGTTCAGTTTTCCACAAATTTCTGTCTTTGAATCAATGTCTTATTATCTATATTTAAACTGATTTCAGGTTTGTGGAATGATGTCAATTGTGGTTTTTCAAATGGCTTTATCTGTGAGAGGCATAGGAGTTTTATAAATGCAACACTTGCTCCAGCAGTAACTTCACCTCCAGGAGGATGTCCTGAAGATTGGCTTTTATTTAAAAATCAGGTATCGTAACATGCATCTAAGTGGAATGATATTTGTCCTTGAGAAGATACCTAAAGCTACATAGGGGGGCTTTTGCCTCCCAGATATCTTTTGACAGTGATTATCTGAAGTCACATAAAAAACTTAACCAGCTACCTAATTCTTACAAAATTAAATATAATTATAGATTATTTTTTTTGAAGAGTATTAATTTGATATGCACTAGAAAACTGTTACATAGTATATACAAAACAAACAAAACAAAAAAAACTGAATTCAACTGAAAGCACCAACTGTAGTGTACAGTCAGTCATTTGAGCTGGGACAAATCAGAAATAGTGCCTGATTTTTCCAAACTAGCTTCAATGTAATACACTTTCCTCTTCCCAAAAGGGACAAACTCTGATGAGCTTACTAAGCAAGGGTTCTGTTTTCTATCATAAAGAATATTGTGTTGAAAGCACCCATATGCCAGTACAGAAAGTTTTCTTGTTTTGTTTTGTTTTGTTTTAAGAAGCCGTCATATATCCCCATTTATAAAAGAGCTAGTAAATGGGAAAGGCTGAATATACACATGAGAACACCATACGCCAAAACTACTTTTCAGAAAGGTCCAAAGATTTCACATGGAATCCTGGGCTGTGCTTCTCCAGAACTGAGTCAGTTAACACATTAGATTCTCATCAAGCTCCTACTGTGAGCTAGAGTTTATAAAATTTATAGTCTATAAACTTCATAAAATTCTGTTTGAATTGTGTTGTGACATTCACAGTTCTTTTCAGAAAGATATGGAGTAAACTTAAAAATTGTGAATGGTTTTGACTTGGTTACAGAGCTGAGACCTTGCTAGTTCTAGAAAATTCTCTTCTGCTCTGATGGGGCTAATTTCTACTTAAACTGGTGTAATGCAAACCTAAAATCCTTTTGGTGTCGCTCACTGATGTCCTAACTTATTTTTCCCTAGTGTTACAAATTCTTTGGTTCTTCCTATCAATATTGGGGTGTTGCAAATAAAGCTTGTATCAGCCTTGGAGGACACCTGGCTACCATAACAAATGAACAAGTACAAGGTATAGTACAATGACCCTTTATGTAATAGCATTTATTCTGTAGACACTGGTCATTTTCTGCAAAGAACATGGCAAAAAGAGACAGCATGTCTCTTTTTGTATTATCATAAGTCAATATCATAATGTCATAAGTATTATATAATATACATACTTAACATGGGTTATATGGCGACAGCACAAAACATTTTTTTGAAGAACTAGAACTATCTATTTCATTCTAGTGATGCTAAAGGAGCATCTAGTGATGCTTCCTCCCATTCCATGCAAACTGCTTTACATTTTTTGTAGGTATTAATTACCACAAAATAAAAGATCCAGATGTAGTGCTTGTAGGGTTTGACACAGAGAAAAAGAAAGGAACCCACAGTCTGCTTTTGCCAGAAACAGAAAGGGATACTTTACTACACCTCTCTGAAATGACTGCCTAAATTCTGCAAATTAATTCAGCAGTACAATGTCAAATGAGGGCACTTTTTCACCTTAACTGCATTTCTGGACTTCCATTTGCAGTTCTGTCAGTCAGTCAGCTCATCCTGAGGGTTGAAATAAGTGAACTCATTACAGAAAATGATGGTCAGGCAGAATTTTTGTATCTTATGTCTTTCTGATCTTTGTAGTTCCAAATACTTTCACTCTTTGAGACTTTCATGGGCAAAGGACTAGTATAATCTTGACATTTAACGTAATCAAATTGGGTACATTTCTGTAATTAAAATGCATTTAAAAGACTTTAACAAAACAAACAAAATACTTAAAAATTTGTTTATGAGCTGATGTCTTGACTGATGACATGACATGTTCACCCTTTTTCTATTTTTTTCCAGCTTTTCTCACTTACCATTTGAAAGATGTTTTTTATGATCCTTGGATTGGCTTGAATGATATACTCAGTGAACTCAACTTTGTTTGGGCTGATGGAAGTACTGTCTCCTATACAAACTGGGCTCCAGGTTCTCCAAAACTTGTAGAACCCATTTTGTTTGACAGCCTACGTCCAGAAGACGGCCACAATCGGTTACAGGTAAATATCACTCAGAGTTTACCATGAAGTTAAATTTGGAGAGAAATATCACTTCAAGTAAACACCTCACGTTGCCTCAGACTTTGCCTCAGCCTTTTCTCCAAATTGTATATTTATCTTTAAACCGGGATTAGGAATAAAGTGTTTTAATGTTTGAGTCTACAAGCTAACTCAGAGCACAAGAGAATAAGATAATGCTGCAAGATTGCCAAAGAATTTGTTAAGTATTCTGGGACAGAATGACAGATAGAGTTTTCTTTTCCAGAGTAATTTTCTGTTCATTTTGGAGAAAATGTAAATGTAGAATTCAAATTTTATAAGTCAGCTTGTTAGAAACATTTTCACATTTGATAAGTTAAATCATGTTTGAAAAAGGAGAGCATGCAAGAGATCATTTTTTTCTACTCCTTTCATATTTAAAATTGAAACTGAATTGTGAAGGGTTAATAGGTATGAACTATTTTCAGGTATCAACAACTTTCTAAAGCAATCAAAACCTCTTCACTGCTACCACTGAAATTAAACCCAATAACGTTGTAATCAAAATAGCTTTCTACATATCTGAACCACATTTATTTTCATACCTTCCTTTCAAAACTTACCTTTCACCTTCTGTGTCACTATTCTACTTGCTGTCCAACTATCCTTCATTTTGTTATTCACTCCTGCAGAGAAGTCAGAAATAATACATCTAGAGAACCAACTAAATCAGCCAATGCATTCTGCTTCTGCCCATTATGTTCTAGCCAAAGGTGTTAGAAAGACAATAGGATAAAGCAAAATACATTGACTCAGCTTCACTACATCTCTAATAATGCTCCTGGGAAACATCCAGAAAACACACACACAAACACACAGACACACAAATAAACAAACCAACCAAGCACCACCACCACCAGCAAACAGAATACAGGAAGTTACATCCTAATTCTCTTCTTCACCTTGAACATATTATCTCCTTCAGAGAATCCTCTTCTGAAAGAGCCTGGAACAGGCTCCACAGGGAAGCAGTCATGGCACGAAGCATGCTGGAGTTCAAGAAGAGTTTGGACATATGATCTGATTTTGGGGTGGTCCTGTGTAGAGCCAAGAGTTGGACTCTTTTTGTGTCCCTTCAAACTTAGGTTTATTCTTTCATTCTATGATTTCCAAAGGAATGAAATATTATTGAAAAAGTTGCTCAAGTTTAAAAAGCAATTGCCCATCTTCTCTACTGTATCATGATCGGCTTCTTTTCTTCTACCTAATCTTCTTCAGAGTAAGACCACAAAACCCACTAAATCAGGCATTGCTAAACTTTTTATATGGCAGCATAGCAGGCTGTGGCAGATTGTAACTAATTTGAAGTTCCAGCTTCTAACGCACTCAGCACCTGATCTGCTATAAATAAAAGAGATATTCTAAGAACTAAAGCTGATGATAACTCTCTCTGTCATCAGATACTTCTGTAAAGAATAACCACTATTTGGCTTTGCAAGCCAAATACAAATCATGGCCTTCGTTTTTTTTTTTTTTTTTTTTTTTTTCATTAAAAATATTAGAGCTGCTCATTGAGACAGAAAGTGTAACAAAGTTCTTGAAAATAACAGCATCTTTCAAATATGTCTTCTTGAAAATGATTATATGAACAAGCTGGTTGAAAAGATTTGCAAGACAGTACCAAGGTGGAGCTGGCCACCACAGAGGAGGCCAGAAAGGGAAAAAAGAAAGGGTGTTTCCAGAGCTGTAATAAAAAACTCACAATGTCAGAATCCAAAGAAGAAAAAAAAAAAGGATGAAACTTCACAGGGTTAGAGTACTTTGTTTTATAACTTCTAGTATCAATGTATGCTCATACTTTCTCCAACAGTATGATTGTGTTGCTCTGAAGAGAGGTCCTCCTGATGATACAGGAAGATGGAGTGATGAGCCGTGTTATAAATCCAGTGGGTATATATGCCAGAAGAATAGTGGTAAGTTCTGTATCACTAAACTTAGGATTTATATCACAAAGACTAAAATTACTTTTCTTATTTAACATGCTTTATGTTACAGTTTGTCTGTTCGTTTTTAGGTAAAATATCAATAAAACAAGAGCCCCTCTTGCATCTCAGTGCTACGTAGCAATGTTGTGGAAAAGGGAATTTAGGAAACCAAATCAGAAGTTAGGAAAGCAAAATGCTCTTATTTTAAATAGTGTTATTAAATAGCTAAAAACCATAAACATAAACATAACCCATACATAAACCATAAACATAATTACACAATTTATTAATAATCTACAGATATGTAAGTGGTAAGTAAGTTTTACATTTATCCAAATAAATCTGACAGTCATGAAGATGCTAAGTCACAAAGAGTATTTTGAAAAAGCAGAGTAGGTGGGCTATTTTTGACTCATGGTATGAAGTTACCTCTGCTACATAAAATTGAGAATTTACAACAGTAACACTTCCCAGAAGCTGAAAATGTATTTCTTTCATCCAGAAAGCTCATTGCTGCTTTGAAGGTATCTGTTACTTATAAAGAATTAATGAGAAGGTGTTCTTTTCTAATAGGTTTATAAATAATATTGTTATTCAGTTGTTAAAGTCAAATATATGTTCTCCAGACATAACTGTTCTCGTGTTTTGTTTTTCTTTTCCTTTATTCCTCCAGACCCTAAACTCTTTAAGTCTTCAGCAACAGTGCTGGACTTTGCTATTGACCATTCCAATGGCATTAGCTATTCTGTCACTCGTTCTAGAATGAACTGGGAGGAAGCACAAAAATCCTGCAATAACAATGTCTCAGAACTTGCCAGCATTTTAGATGCATATAGCCAGTCACTGATGTTCTTAATTGCACAGGAATATGGAGAGCCTCTATGGATTGGTCTTAACAGCAACATGGTAAGAACGCATGTAATACAGATAGTCAAGCTGACACGAGGGCTGGTCTTACTGTATGCTTTCATCTTGAAACCTATAGGAATTTCTGCCACTATATTACTGAAAGCAGTGCAGTACCCATCTTCACTGGCATTCACCAAAAAGGATACATACAGTGGAGATTTTTACAAACTAAGAACTCTTTAAGTGCTTTAGCACAAGGAAATACTCCTGCAAGCTGGTATTTAAACAATGCTTTGCATGGTTTGTAGTCATTTAGAGGGTCTTGATGATAAATAGTGAAAACTCCAAGATTATCGGTTTATTTTAATCTAAAAGATATACCAGGAACAACATGCATAAATACATCCTGCCCTCTTCTCATGTGTTTATTTACCTGAGTCATTAGTGATATATCATCTCTGGTTACATATGAGAGATCTCTGAAGGAATGGTTTTGATATGTGTATCTATGTTCACAAATAATTTTCCTAGAGTAGTATTATTTCTAGTCGCAATAGAAAAATACAATTCTGGACAGAATCAAAGGCAAAAACTAATTAAGGGAATCTTTAGTCTATCTAACTGCACATATTAAGCCATGGATATATTTTTTCATGGTGTAATTGCTCCCATGAAAAAATTAGAATATTATGGGAAAAAAAGAAAACAACAATCTTTTCCATCTTTGAAACGTATAGACCAGCTGTATGACAGGGGAGGTGAACATTTGGATGGTAGGTGTTTTTTTTGTTGTTGTTGTTGTTTTGTTTTTTGACATGCTATGCTCTTCCACATGAATCAGTCCTGATAGCTACAACCAAAGCAATGGTGATCATCACTGCTTATTAAGAACATTTCCAACACTTCCACCCACACCATCCAGGCCTTTTCGTGGTGGTACCAACATGACGGTGGTAAATGGCACATAAAGCTAAGTTATGCCTTTACTCATGTCCCCTTTTTATTCACTTCCATTTCCCTAAACTTGAAAAATTGTTCTGAATTAATGTTAGATACTTTTTGGAGGGAAGAAATAATTTTTTTGTGTGTGTGTTCATATTTGTGTAACAGACACTGCACATCTTGCAATTAGCGTTTACAAGCACAAAAAGGTGGCAATAGTAAGCATATGATTACATACTGGTTACATGACAGTCCTCTGAGGATCTTGTGTAGTGGGTATGTCACCATCTGCAACCTTGAAATTATGACATGGATTTTACTTCCAGACAAAGGGCACGTATCAATGGACTGACAGATGGAGATTAGTTTACAGCAAGTGGTCCAGTGGAGAACCAAAACAGGCATTAGCATGTGTCTACCTAGATACTGATGGAACCTGGAAGACAGCTTCGTGCAGAGAAAAATTCTTTTCTGTCTGTAAAAAATCAGATGGTAAGCAATTTTATATGTTTTAACTACAGAGTGTGGAGACTTATCAACTGTGCTAATATAATTAACCACTGCAAAAAAATATATATTTGTTTTGCACTAGTTTATAGGAAGACATAAGCAGCTAACTAACTAGATCTAAAAATTGTCTGGAATTCTTCCCAGAAGTAAATCAACCCATACTAATCATTACCAAAATGTTAAGAAAGCGAGGATTGAATACTCAATGATTTCTTAACTATTCAGTCTAGGAAAAGTCCTTCATGAAATTCTGTATCCAGATTAGGATACAGAAAAGTTTGAAAGTAGGGTTTTCAGATGACTTGGAAACAAGAATTATAAGGAAAGATTATAACTGGGCTTGTACAAAAGACTAAGAAACAAAAGACTAAGTGAAACCAGATAATTAATTGTTGGGAATAATTAATTCAATCAGATAATCCATTTTAATTATTGAAAATGAGCCCTAAAGAAATGGAATTAAATTATTTCCTACGTCTGATATGAGTAGGAAAAGGAGTGACAAACTTAAAGGAAACAGACAGGAAGGAAAGCCTTCGGATTTTAACAGTACAAAAACCTGTAAAACAGGACAAAAACACACATAACACAAAATTAAAACAGATCAGGGAGTCTCCATCACTAGAAGTTGTTAAGAACATCTGCTAGAAATAATGGTATTCTATATCAACTTCTTGTCAGCTGTTAGCAGAAGGATGAATTAAATAAACCTTTGAGGAACTTTCAAGTACAAACACCCAAAATTTCTGTTGAAGTTAGTATAAATACGATTTCACAATTCGTCTAAGTACTATGTTTTCTTCAATACTATGAAAGATCTTGAGCCATTAGAAACATTAAAATTACATGCCAAATTACATCCCAAGAAGCTGTAATTTGACAAAAATCATCAGAGTTGATATATAATATCTCAGTCTACTTCAATATTCTGGAAATCTAATTTGAGAGCTGACTGTTCCTTAATGGGGAAAGAAATAGACTATGGAAGACTCACAGGAAGAAAATGTAATTTGGCAGAACATTTAATTTTTATTCCATCTGCATTTATCTTCTCATCCAAAATCTTCCTATTATATCAGTCAGTATGGAACTTATTCAGGATGTAGTTCAATGAAAATCCTGCAAGCCATGTTAAGTCATATCAACACTTTCTTTCATAATCATAGTTTCTGTTATAAGGTTTTGATGCTGTCAAAAAATTAGACCAAAGTACCAAAAGCCACTTTAAAAATAGCAGTTTTAACTAACTAGCCAAATATTTATGCCAGAAAACCAAATGGATATTATATTGATCACTGTCACTATAAAAATTATCATAAGAGAGAATCCATACTGATTATAGACTAGTGCCTCTTCCTAATCACCTTGATTAACAAATATGAAGCAAAATATGTTCACAAACAAAGCCATATGAAACCAACATGCTTCATTTCTTCTCTGATGACAAACTTAATCTTTTTAGTTTTGCCTTACTTGTATAATGGGAAAAACAAATCTTATAAAATTGTTGGATTCCAACTACCTGATCTCTTACCAGTAATGGCTCCAACTGAGCCCCCTCAACTTCCTGGAAAATGCCCTGAAACAAAAGGACACAAATCTTGGGTACCTTTCCATGGTCACTGCTATTACTTTGAGGCCACCAGGAAAAAAAGCTGGTCTCAAGCTCATCAGGAATGCATCCGACTAGGTGAGTATTGTGTTTTAGAAAGACTGAAGATGCAATGAAATAAATGAAATAATGGGTGACATTGCTAAGTCTTACATTACTTTAAAACCTCAAACAATGCTTTTAGCTTGTTTTTTTGAGAAAACTATATTTATGCTGTCTCACAATAGAACTAAACTTTGTCAGATATAGAGGCATCTTTGATTTCTCAATTACCAGATTTTAAAAAAAAAAAAAAAAGAAAGAAAGAAAAATAAATCCCTACTATTTTTATGAGAATTGGTGATTGGGTAGAGAGAATTTTTTTATATCCCACAGAGGCAAAGACTGCAGTTAGCTTCCTTTCCCTGAACAAGAGAGAATCCACACTCAGTGTGAACTAGGATACCAACTAGGAATGTCATTCTTGTTAGTTCCAGGGCACAGTTTTTTAATTGGATTTGACTGGCTGGACAACAAATGAGACAGAAGAGTCACTTGGCTTCCATGAACCAGTAAAACACATTCAGTTGTTCAGCTCCTTCTCTGGAAGAGTCCCCACTGCTATCTGTGATCTGGGGAGAAGAGATGTAGATTAAAGGAGAGATGACACTTTAATCCACATCTCTGATTTCGCTGTTAACTGAGAATTACTGTGAAACAGAATACATTTCAGTGTGAGTAAGAAGAGGAAACATCCCATATATCACCACCGTATTTCTGAGTGATACTCTTTTAAGTACCCTGATAACCAGAATAAAATATCGTAGTTTATGTTGATCCATATTCTAGATTCCTATGCTTCTGCCTACACACTACCTGGGGCAGGCCAGGAAAGTGATTATTTTCCAATGACTACAACACAGCTTTGTGCTGTTAGGATATATGACAAGTGTACCTTAATTTCTGGATATCTTCACAATTCTAATAGCATGGTGCTGCTAAATGCTGCCCAGACACTGGCAGGTGACACTGTAGTGTGACAGCAGGATGCATGGTGCTGACAACTTCATATGTATCACTTTCAGCCTACCTGCAGTTTGTGTTGTCGTTGGACCTGTCCAAAAGTGTTGTAGGAGAGCAATTTGTCTTCTCTAAATTACCTAAAGGCTAAACAAAAATTCCTCTCTTCATACCGACTGGCATCAACACAGTTCAGAGTCCTGCTCAAAATACAATTATAGGGATACAATAACAATAAGAAGACTATTGAACATTATATGCAAAATCAGTAATATCTTTTAAGAGTTTTTGACTTGAGCTGCAAGAAAATGAGAGTTTGTGATGTTTTTTGTTAATACTTTTCAGTTGCTGATTTGGTATCAGTAGGAGACTATACTGAAGCAAACTTTCTGGCAGACACCATTAAGATACTTCATGGAAAATCTCCGAACTTTTGGATAGGGCTAAAGAAAAATGACATAGGTAGTATCTTCAATATTTAATCATATATTTTCATTTCATATAAAATGACTATGCATTATATTAAGAAAGCAAACTTGGATATTTGAAAATATAAATAAATATAAATATAAATATAAATATATATCAAATATATGTTTATTTCAAAGCATGTTTACATAGACTTAGAAATGTAACTGAAACATTTAATCTATTAATACTATAATTTTTTGTTTTACCTATCAAAACCCGTTCTGCCTAAAATATTGTTTTATATGTATATGCTCATTTTAAACATCAGGACAATGGGTATGGACAAAGTCTGCAGTGGATTTTGTCAGCTGGCAAATGGGAGAGCCTGTAAATGAAAGGTATAAAGACTGTGGAGAAGTCTGTGCATTGACTGGGCACTGGAAAAGCAATGTCTGTTCTTTCAGAAAAGGATATATCTGTAAAAAAGCAAAAAGTAAGTAACATTTCTAATACACTGTGGCTATTAATGTCTCATAATATATTTAAATTGTATATTGTAGAACATGTAAAAATGTAAAATATTATAGCTTTATGTGCAAAACCAATAAACTAAATGGTAGCATTCAGTTGTCAAATATTGAGGAACAGGACACAAATACTTGCCTCAGGAACAGCTGGATATCCCATGTGGCTTCTGACTGCCTCCTCACAAGGCTGCAGCTCCTGCAAATCCTATAAAATCGCCATCAGCCCCGTGCTACTGTCATGCATACTTCAGGTATCTATGTTTAGCCAAAAGAATGGAGGGAGACCACTCATTTTAAATAAAAAGACAGTTTTCCTTAGAATTTTCCTTCCATTAATTATCATGCAGTCTAAGTTCAAAAGCAGCAAGTTTTGTTTCATTTCAACTGAATATATTCTCAGAAAAATCTTGTTCTGATGAGTGCAATGAAAACTCTGTTCGATAATAAATGCCAGATTTGGCTCTTACTTTTCTTACCATGGTTTGAACTGATGATTAGAGAACTATGATAAAATACCTTCTTGTTGCACTTAGCATGTGACATCAGTGTGGTAGAATCACACTTAATAAAATGCTAATAATATATTGATACCAAAATGATCACCTGCAAGAAAATTCAAGGGTTTGATTACCTAAGGAGACTAAATGAAAGTATTCGAGGACATGAACATTTTGTTTGGTAAACTACATATTTCTGTTCATCTTTCCCTTACTTTTTACATTTAGGAAGCACAATTGAAATACGAACCAAATCCACAAGGAGTGGTTGTTTCCAACAGAAGAAACTAAACTCACAGATCCTTCTGAGCTCATGTATCATGAGGAACTTTACATTTCTAACTTATAACACCTCCATTCAGGAAATGTTTCCTGTTCCAGAAAACACCTAAAAATTAATAGAGATCCCACATGCAGTTTCTTGGAAACAAACATATTTGAAAACACTTTTGGAAGAAACAGAACACTGACTATAATTTAATTTCTTGTTGGGTATCTTAACTGAGGAGGTCAGATGCTCTTAGAAGAAATAGCAGAGCATTGTGTTAGAGGTTACACATACCTAGCTCCATTGCTCTGGGAGAGCAGGTGGATTTAGGGGGAATTCCCAGGAGCATCCAGACTTTGGAATTTTAAATTGTCTCATTTTTCTAAAGCATTCAGAATAAACATTTTATTTTCCTTCCAAAAGCTCCTGACAAGACAGAGATATCACCAGAAAACACAGGTAAGTAGACTTCCTTGTAAGTAGAACTAAGGAGAAACTCAAATATAAAAAGAAAATAATTATATAGTTTCTAAATACTGTTTTTGAGAGTATTTAAAAATAAAAAGTTCACAAACTTCATCTGTATCTCGGAACAGGAAATACAAGAGATTCTGAATTAAATTGTTTTATGATTAGACTTGTTTAATTATATTTTATTCAGTTTTGTTGGTAACAACTTGTTGAAGGGAAATTCTACATGCTTATTGCATTCTTCTGACTTTTATTTAAAGAAATCTATTTTATTTTGTTTTGCTCAATTCAGAAATCTCTTAAAATCAAAGGTGTTGATTCCATTTCATCCACTTACAGGAGAGAAAATGGAGAAAGCACTTTCCACTGGCATTATATGGCTGCTTGTTGTACTAGCCCTTTCTATAGTTGTAGCTGGAATTATAGTTTATTTCTACTTGAGGAAAAAAAGACAAAACCAACTATATATTTTAACCAGACTGAGTGGATCAGAAGCAACTGTGGATATCCAAGGAAAAGATGCACATACCAACATGTAGTCAGACAAAATACCCCTACGTCCCAACTAACTAAAAGCATTCTGTGCAACCGTCAGTGGAATCTTAGGCCAGCTTTGCATTTTCCTACCCAAATAATAGTCTTCTCCCATCACAGATATAAAATTCATGGATTTATTTAAACACACTCACACATACATACATTCCCTACAAAATTCCCTCCAAAGAGTTTCTGCTGTTTCTTTAAGGGGGATTACAAATACATTTTTCACATAAATGAGCATGGCTCCAGAGGTGTCAGGCCAAAACTCTGTCTGATGTTTAATACATGAAATTGCTTCCTTTAACTCATTTCTCCTTTTTGTATACAGAGGAAATCATTACTCATATCTTTACATGACTTTTTTCCTGCTGTATTGCTTAGGATATGATGAAAAACTGCTCATTTCAGACTTGCAGCTTCACAGTTTATGATACTAGTTTTTCATTCATGTTTTTAGATGAATTACCACTATAATACCTGCCTCAATTAATTCAATATTACTTTGTTACCAGAAAATAAATATATATATGGAAAATAATTGAAAAGGCTCCTGTATTCCTAATTGTAGTCTGAATTTTGAGAACAATTATGTCATTTTCTACAGCTTTGCATTTTTGCAGTTTTCTGAAAATATAAGCATTTTTCCAGCAGGTTCAAATTAATAATAAAAATACAATATTAGATTATTCTATCTGTTGGTATTATTTTAGTAATGATGCTTGCAGTATGCAATGGAGATGCATCTTTTTAAATCTAAGAATGTATAACAAATGGCTATCTTATACTGCATTAATAAAATAGAATTAGAAATAAAATCACTTGTGTATTTCTTGAAACTAAAATCTTATATTTTTGTTGTAATATCATTTGATAATGTGCTCTACAAGATTCAGAGTTTCTTCAACTGTATACAATAGCGGCATTTTCCTCAGGGCAGTCTATTATATCGTATTTTAAGACATGCAACATCTCTGCTGAGATATGGAAACACCTTGCTCCAAGCTTTGGGGGACAACTGGCACTAGCAGCCTCAGCAAAGAAGTGTCTGGAGGAAGAGCACAGGAGCTTCTATCTATATCTATCTTATCTATAAGGGGAAACAGATGCTCTTCTAGGCCCAAGAGCTGTTGTAAGGATTTCTTATGCTTAAAGTCTCTGACTGACAAAAAGATGAGGCAATTAAGGCTCTCTTTTAAAGAGAGTAAGTTGTATGCGTGGAATAGTTTTTTTACACCAGGACATATGTGCCTATGTCTGATTGGCTTGAGAACACATTTTATTACCTCTACTATTTACCTTTCCTCTAGATAGCCAGTAAACAATACAGTCCCCTAAGTAAATATTATTGTTAGCAACTTAGAATGGAAGTAGCTCCATGAGGAATACTTCCTTGAGTTGTTTTATCATGAGTAGTCTTAAAACATGGGGTGCCCCTGCTAACTTATGTTTCCTTCTCAGCTTTCATTTTTTCGCCCTGCACTCCTTTGCTGGCTGAACTGGCCTTACTCTACAGCTATGCCAGAGTTTGTAAAGGGGTCTTTTCAATTACAGATATTGAAGGACTTCTCAAGACTATATTCTTCCCTTTCTGGTATGTCTGCATGACATTACTTAACCAAGAGACACGATAAAAAAACCTGCCACCACAACCACCAGAACTATAGGTTATTTAAAGTAAAGATAAAAATGCCATAAATAAAAAGTAAATTTTACAATTAAAGCCCTTTGAACACTTTGCAAAACTCTGAGATAAAAACCCATATAAAAATAATAACAGACTCCCTAAATTACTACAGCAAATCCCGTAATACCAACTCACTGCTGTTCTCAGAAGGAAATAGGAAATAGCTCAGAGAACTTTGGATAAAACTGGAATGAGAAAAACACCACCTGCTTCCCATTTAGATGACTGAAGATTAAATTGTTTCCTGGTATGTGCTACAGCGATCTGGGAATACAGTTACACTTGCCTTTTCGGATGAGCAAATAGGGAAAGTGCTTTTCCTGTTCTATACTTAAAAACAATATAGGCTGCTGGGTCTTATAGTATATATGTCCATCTCAATGAGCCCCATAATTTAAATTATCTTTCTCAAAAGATAGAAAGTGTTTTTTAAGAAATGTATAATATAGGGCTCTATTTTTTATTTTTTAAGTTATTTGCAGGTTTTATGGTCTGTACCTGTGGAAATTAGGAGCTCGTAGTAGTGGTGTTCTGGTGATCAAATTCAGCACAGCCTCGGAGCTCCAGGGAAGGAGCCTGGCTGGTATCACCACCATGTGGGAAGAAAGAAGAGCTTGATAGACATGCTACTCTGCTTATGCCAGCTGTGTATTCACATGAATATCATTTGATATAGATTTTAATACAGTTTTATGTAGTTCAGTTCAGCATCATGTCTGAACAAGAAACGGACATGATCATGGGGCTAGGCATACTGTGTATTGCTGATACGTCTGCAAGAAACCAAGAAACTGCAAAGGCTGATCCCTGACTTACAGAAAAGGGAAAGACAGAAAGCATCCTGGTGAGAACAGCAGTGAAAACAGGGCAGAGTGAGCCAGTGCAGCAGTGCCCATACCTGCATAAGGGACTGAGAGGAAGGCCAAAGCACTGCCCCAGACCTGCTCATGTGAAGCAGGCACTGTCATCATTTCCCATTTCTTGCAGTGCGGCGACGGCATCATTATAGCAAAGAAAAAGGTCATTCAATCAAATGTGACAAGCCATTGACAGAGATCTTTGTGCCCAAGCCCTCTGACTCCTCTGTACTTATCTTTAAGACTGGTTATTGGAGATGAATGTTGTGTTGGCCATGCACCTCACCCAGGGCTCAGATACAGAAGGGGGCTGGGTTACACAGGGTAGAGGACACCCTTACCCCTTTCAATGCTTTATCCTACTGCTTGCCTCCAAGTCAGATGTCTGCATGTTTCTCATCAAAAAGACCTGTATACCTAAAAACACTGTCAGTTCAAATACTGCTTATTACGAATGTCTCAGTTAAATTAGTTTCAGAGTGGGGAACATAAGACACTTCACCACTGCTGTTAAATATAAGCATTTATACTGCTATGTGTGAATATGTATTTGTGTATGATTGCTTACCTTATTTTTATAAATAAATAATCTTGATTTTTCCCACTAGTTTTTGAAGCATACATAACCTCCTCTGCAACTAGATTGTGATCATTTTGTGACAGGAAAATATCATTCAACAATGGAAATACAGAACTCTTAGTCTTCTTGCAGCCAAAGGAGATGTTTTATTTTGTAACCGTGGCTGCAGAAAAGCTGAAATTATACGGTATTCAAAATATCAGAGCAAAAACAGGGGTGTGTATGGAATTACAGCTCATTTGTTGTCTCAAAATTACAATGGCAGACAGAGTTCTGAGAATTAATATTTTCAGTTTTCTGTGCTAGTTTGGCTTTGCATCTGCTGGAACATTTTCATGTATCTAAGACTGCTGCTGCATGTAGACTAAATTGTTGACACAATGGAAAAATTTTGTACAGACAATTGGAGTGGCACTGCTGGACATGGCAGGTTTTATCTATAAAAGAACACGAAGGAAAGAGTTGTGTCAAATCATGGACACTGATGATGAAGGGCATGATATGCTACTGTAAATACAGGAAAAAGAATAGGGACAGGATGTATCCAGAAAGAGCAGCATGTAGTCTCAGTATGTCTGAGCCTATTATGACATTACATTCCTCTTAAGTTCTGAAGGTGGGATCAAATGGACATACAATTGTTATAATGTTGTCAGTAAAACTTAACACAGGTGACCAAAAAATAAAAATAAAAAAATCTATCCCAGCATGCTAATGCTTGCAGAATAAATAACAGTTACAGAATTATTATTAGTATTTTCACTGCACAACAATTAAAAATGTTTAGGGTTTTTACAGACTGATATCCCTTCACAAACAATTGTTACTGCAATTTTTAAGACTTTTTAACAACTCCTCTTGTTCTCTACTTCTCTACTTACAATTTTTTTTATAGGGAGGAAAAAGAAATAGCTTGTCAAGACTTTATATGGTATTAAAGACAATCACAAATTTCCTTTCTGGGAAATCAGGAGGTTATCTGAGATATGCTGCAGCTGCAGCATATTGAAGTGCATTCCTAACTGCTTTAATATAAGAGAAAAACATGCCCACAAAAGAAAAGCAGAGAAGATGAAAGATGAAAAATGTTACTGCATATAATCACTGTAGCTACACCGGGAGCTGACAATACCATTTAGCAGTTTAAACTTTTGCTTCTACTACCCTTGCAGCAATGCTTCAGAGATGCTGTCTTGACACACTTAAGTAGATTCTTTTTAAACAGATGGATCATTTCAATACTAGGAAACAGAAGAAGCATGATGGAGAAGAAAAAGGAATCATAGGGAAAGAGATGACAGTAAGGGCAGTAATTTCACCTTCCTGGTTGTTCAGCTGAGGCCAGCAGAGACAGTCATGTTCAAGAGTTGCAAGAGAAAGACAAGCAGTACCAGTAGAATCATGAGCTGTTGGAGACAGTAAATACAGTGCCGAGGATGATCAAATTCAGTCTTTTCTCCCTCTGCCCTTCTGGTATCTGTCTAACAGCAGACCACAAAAGGAGTGATGAAACAATTCATCTTGTTATTTTTCCAATCAATTATATATGCGCTAGTTTAAATTAATTATTTTATATTCTGCTACCTGCTTGTTTATAATAGCCTTCAGAAGGTATCAGTGAGCCTACTTTTATTTTTGCTGACCTTTATAAACTTTTAATATGTAACAGGCTGAATCACTCCCAGGCCATGTGGTTTTTACTTTATGAACAATATCAATTTGTACCATGCATATTCATTCATTAAAATTATAAAAATATTTTCAGCCTTTTGCTTATTTCAAGCATTTTAAACAGAATGTAAACAGAAGTGTACCTTTTATTTATTTTTTCTTTTTTTCCTACTTATATATTTTAAAGCTTTAGACTTGGGCAAAGTATGAACACTTAATCCAGGTAGTAAATTAGTTATTAAGACAATCTTTACAACATACTTACAAATAAACCTAGCATATCTTAAGAAGAAACAGGCAAACATGTTTTGTGGAAATGGTTTTAGGCCAGCAACAACTGACAAAAAAAGAAAAATTCTGGACTCATTTTCACATAATCTTTCCCTCATTTTTCATCATAATAATTTGCAATGACAACATAATCTCTTTCAAGCGCAGACTCAACCACCTAAGACAACTGAATGGAATGAACTTATCGCACATAATTTAGATTTGTAAATATCTATGTAGTAGCTAAACTACTCACCCACAGTCCCCATTGTAATCAATACAGATAAATAGGTACATCAGGGTACAACTATTTGATCTACTCTAGAGAATCATGAGAAATAGACTCTCACTGAAACAGAGAAAACCTAAACCAATTATTTCAAATGTAGCTACTAAAGATATATTCAAATGGTTTAATTTCTTGTTGGTGATTTTATTTCTTTAAGACATATTGGAGCAAACACAAAACAGTATTTAAATATGCGTAACAGTTTCCACTGTTATGATAAATTCATTATACAATATCAGTTAGCTGTTTGCCTGTGTAGTATTAATAACCTACGTACATCCATGGTGCCAATCAATTAGTTTAAAACAGTGGTAATAAAAAGGAATTTTTATTGTTGTTATTTTGTGTGTTTTATTAATTCTTGTCCCAAAGCGCATGGCCTATGGCTTGGGATGAAAAAGAGATACAAGAAAACTGAATGACTGCTGGTGAATACAGTGACTATCTCTTTTGTCAGGGTTTTTAAGGAAGCATTTTTAAAAAGACAGCATGGCAGATTCAAAGACTAGTGCAGGATTATGGTGTTGGAGACACTGCACATACAGATGACATGAGAAAAAACAAATACCTCAGAATCCAGTTCTTAACTGATATATTACGCAATGGCTGGCATGGCCTATACTAATCTTTAATTATTTATTTTATTATCTCTAATTTTAATTCATGAAAGAACTCCAGGATACTCCACAAAACAACTATTAAAATCAAATCTCAACAGGCGCCCACCTGCCTTTGTATTCTCATGAACACTTTCCAGCTCAGTGCCAGGATGGGTGAGAAATCAATGAAATGTGCTTGCCTACAGCCCTATACACTCTTTTTATTCAAAGTTTCCCTGAGTTGATGTGTACAATACACAAGTGAACCCTTGATAAGTTTAAGTTGTGCTGAGTATCAGAAATGAGGGCTGTAATGCTCCTACGAGAAATGCATGGAGCTGAGGAAAACAGTTTACAAAAGTCCAGTCCAGTCTAAGCCCAAGTGCAGCTCCTAAAAATTCCCTCTCCTTTGTGTAGACTGACATAGAACAACTGCACCCATAAAACAACTATATTCTGCTTCTATGACCCCCATCCATTTCCTAAAATCTCCATGGACCTATGCTAAACTAGATTCAAAGACTAGTACTTTTGGTCAACAGGTTGATAAACCTCACAAACCACCGGTGCCCAGAAGTGGAGGGAGACTTCAAAAATCCTCCACCTGCACCTCACTCCTCCCCGTCGGGCACGGCCCCTTCTAATGAAGCGCAACTGCCCGCTGCCCTACACCTGGTTAAGGTGCCTGCAAGGGAGCAGCTCGGGCCCCCGCCCTGGCCTTTGTGGGTATCTGTTTTTTCGCAGATCGGCGGTGGGGTGCATGGGATGAGATGGCGGCGATGAGAGCAGAGCAGCAGGAGGCAGAAAGAAGGGAGTGGGTCAAGACCCAGCGAGCTGGGCCCGCAGCGGGACCCCCTTCCCGTCCAACATGGCTGCTGGCGCCAGGAGCGCCATTTTTCCGCGGCAGCCGGCGGCGACATCTAGCGAGCGAGCGGCAGGTTGCGGCCGGGGGGGTGAGCTGCAGGTTGTCTTAGTCGGTTTCACCTACAGTGAACGCTGACGGAAGCTCGGGAGCCATCGATGACATCTGTGACATGACAGCGGACTTTCAACCCTGCCGGGCAGTGAGTTACCTCAGCTGGAGTTGTCCAGGTTGTACTCCTACAGACAGGCAGGCTGCGCTGTCAGACACAGAGTTTGCTTAGAGCAAACTAGATACAACCCTGAGCATCACTGAGAGGCAAATAAATGAACTGTCATGGAGATGATGAGAGGGAATTGATTTTAAAATTCATTTTTTAGCTGGTGAGTGAGATAATGTGCTGGCCGTCTTTTTCCAGTTGGAGTACTCTTACTAGCTTAAACAATTGTGTAGGATTTTATTTATTTATTTATTTATTTATTTATTTTCACATAGCTCTTATGTGTAACTTCTAAATTAAGCAAACAGTAAAATGTTAATAATTTTCTTGTTTTTCTTTCTTTTTTTTCCTCCCCCTTGCAATTCTTGTGGGACCTTCACTTTAATGTTCCAGGTAGCCACTTGTGCATTATGGGACAAATCAAAATTGTTTTCCTCAGCTTCTCCTTAAGTGATAAAGGCTTTTTAGCTCTCAGAAGCATTCTAGAGAACAGTTAATTGCTTTTAAAACTTAAAACTGAAAAGCCCACAAAAATGCAGAGTACATTAACTTATTAGTGACACAGAACTGACAGGAATTCTTCTGGCTCAATTTCACAAACTTATTTACACACCAAACTTGGCCCACTGGGGAATACTTAATGGCCACTTTTATTTCCAACGTTCTTTTTATTTCTTACTGTTAGGATGAAGTGAGGATGAAGATATCTCACTTCATCACCAGTCTTTCAGTAATTGTTCTTTATTGTCTTTCAGTAAATGCCCATTTTGGTATTTTCATATTTTTTTTTCCAGACTTTCATTAGGCACATTAGTTTCTTTGCAGATTTTTCAGAAGGGTAAAATGGGATTGCATTTAGAGGCAATATGATGTTGACACATCAGAGATCATCAGTGTAAAGTACTTCTGTCCTTTTTTTTTTCCTATTTTTGTTGCCTTTTCATCTGCTCACTAAAATGTTAAGAGACTGCAACAGATTGAGAGACTTCAGACACAGAAAGCAGGAATAATGGAAAACTCCCGTTGCCTGCAAATAGGCTTGTACTTATCTTATTGGCAAACATGCAGACAGCAGGTATATAAGGTTTAATAAATTAATGCTTTTTGGAGTGAAAACTCACAATAGAAGCTTAATCCCAGGAACACAAGACCTTGTCAGGATAAAGAAAGGAAGGTCGCAGTAATACAGATCACATAAGAAAAAAAAGAACTTTGTAGTTGCTACATGCAATACATACATAATCTATTGCTAATACATACATAATATATTAATACGTACCTAATCAATTCCGAAGAAAATCTTCTGTGCCAGAGGAAAGAATATGAGAAATACTTCATCAGTCTGTATTTCCTGAGCACTATAAAATAGTCTTTCTCCAAGGTAAACCGACTTTTTCTGAGGTAAATACAGTAATAAGAAAATTAGAAAAAACATATGATAGTTCATAGAAGAATAAATACTTTCTTTTTTTTTGGTATTAGAAAATTATGCCTCACAACTCTGCTAGAATCGTAAGGACCTGGTACACATGTGGAGGAGATCACAGGTCATGTGCTATTGCAGCTCACCTGGAAGAAAGAGTTAATGGGGACATTTGGCAATGACTCAAAATTATTCACTTTGATTGTCAAAATTGCACCCTGACTGTTAAGACCTGCAGAATATTTGTCCACTGCTAAGATGGAAGCTAAAAGCACTGCTATGAAAATCAAAATAACGTCTGCGAGGGAAAAATAGTCCTAAAAATGTATATGTGCAGTGACAGGCATTTAAGAGGCATTTGGTCAGTCCCCTGTAACATTCACAAAGCAATTAAGAGCATTAGGAAATATGCAACTATATCTTTATGCTGTGTAGGTCTCCTGAGTCAAAAAGAACACAGAGGATCTCTATAAAAGGTAAAGAGAAAAGTTATCAGAGCAATCAGTGTTGTGACTGGGTTATAGCATGCAATGAGCTTAAATGCACTAGGAACTTTCAGTTATAAAACAAGGTGATAAAGGGCAAATATTATGGAAGCATATAAAATCATGAGCTTTTTAATTGCCATGGGATAGCATAGCATCAAAAATGAATTTCCCATGTTTCTAGAGGGTAAGTCCACGGGTGGCTGTAGAATACAATTATCCAAATGTGACTGCTGGCTCAGGAGGTCTGTAAAACGTGCTTCTCTCTTGTGTGTGTCCACTGATTTGGTTCCTTCAAACCATTTTTTTTCCACTGTCTAAAATAACCAGCTTTCATTTGTCTGTCACTGAAGAATTCTGAAAGCTTATAGCAACGTTTAATTTTGTCTTGGAAAAGAAAAATTAGCTTTTTATAAGACCTTGCCATGTGTATTCTACTGAAGAAAATACACTCTCATATTCCATGCTTGTTTACTTAATGATTTTCCAGTATTTGAAGCACGTACCTGAAATATGATCTGTTTATTTGTATGAAATCATTCATGGAGACAGAATTTACTGACCAAACAGAAAACACTTCCTGTAACACTAAAAGCCACAAATATACTTCATCAGGAGTTTCTTCTAGCTCTTATTAATACACTATGTTGAGAATTTCCATATTAGCGTTATAATAGGAGCTCAGAACATGAGCAGAAGGCAATACAGATGAGTATTCTGAAAGATGTTGAGCGTTTGACTTTATTATTCTTAAAGGTACTGCTTTTGCATTGATTCAGGTGATTAGCAAGTATGTTGAGCTATGACAAATAGCTTGTATTCAAAGAAATATTTGTATACTACAGGCAATGAATACATTGAAAGGCCAGAAAGCACCATAGTAATTGCCTACTTTAATCAGAGCCCAGACATTGTAAAACTTAACTATTCTTCTACTGTATCTCTTAATTATTTTATAAAGAGATTAGATATTTTCCCTCTACCATCAACAAATGAAGCAAATATTTAACAATTTCCCAACTTTGTTTTTGTAGTGTCAGCTTTTTTTTCAGAAATATGCTGAAGTAAAATTCCTGCAAGATTTCCTTTCTGTGCTTTTAACTACTTCTGACTTACCTTAAAAATATCCTTTAATCTTTGCCTGTAGGGCAAAATAATGAATGTTTGGCACTATCTTTACTTTTGAACTGTGCTGGCAATACAGAACAGCATTTATCCCTCAGATAAAGGATACTCCGGATGCCCATTGCTTAACCTATGAAGACCGAGCACAGGGCAAGAAATAATGCTTTTCTGCATAGCAGCCCTCATAGCAGCCATTCAAACATCTTATTCAGAGATATGTGTCTTCTGATCAGTTGATCCGCTGATTTCTTTCATTTTCTGCTGTTCTGTCATCTCTGTCATTTCTCAGGGTTTACAGGAGGAAGCCAGCTGTCCTGTTCAATTAACAGTCTTTTCAAGAGGAAATCAACTTAAGCTTTCATTAACTGATAGACCTACAGCTGCCTGAAATAAAGTGTACTCTGTGTCTAGCTACGTGACCACAAATACTCTTCTTCTAGTGTTGTGGGAATGAGAGATATCTAGAAGTTGTCTGTATTGTCAGGAATACTGATTATACTGATTGTCAGCTCAATCAGCTCAATGTTTTTTTTTATTATTATTATTATTATTATTATTGCAGTCAAAGGGCAGCAAGCCACTGAAGAAATTGTTTCCTACTCTATAGAGTAAAATAAAATAGAAAGTATAATACTGCATCTAAAGGTTTTAGTGGGTATAGAATAAACTGGTTATTTCATAATATTTTTTCTTATTATTATTCCCATAAATGTTTGTCAGTTTTATCCTCTAACATATACATTAGGATACAATTTACAGGGTTCCTAACACAACTGTATATTTACTGGTGGACTGTCAGGAAGTCCTTCCAGGTAATTTGGGTCCACTTTGCAAGTGACCACCATTGAAAAAGGTTCCTGGAGTTCAGTATAATATAAGTGTCCTGAAAAAGCCTTAACCTGAAAAGTGATAGTCTAAAAAATGCAAACCTATTTAACCCTTCTCTGTATGATCATGCCTTTACATTCAAAAAATCTCAGTGATTGAATTATACCGATATAGGAATTTTGAACTGCTAAATGCAGATACATCTAAAAAGGGTTCACAGCCATACTTCAGCTTCTGTGGAAACACGTGCATACATGCACATACACTTGTAAATTAATTAAATCAACTGGGTAGCCTTTCTGTAACTGAAACTTTACACCTGCAACCAATACTTTCTGCCTCCTGCGTGCTGTGGTGTGCAACACAGCATAAGTAGATGGTGACCATGCACCTGATACTCATCCCACCAATTTTCATCTTCTCTTCACTGCATTATGCCAGTGCTAAGTCTGAAGCCTTCAGCAGTTGGTACAGAAACCTGCACTGAAAGTTGTAGTGTATCTCCTAAACCAATTTTCAAACATTTATTCCATTTTCTATACTGGCTTCTCTAAGCATATCATGTGGATTTTGGCAGATTCTGTTGGTATTGTCCTCGCAGTTTCCAGGAGATTGACAGAACTGCCACAAAAAACAAAACAAAACAAAACAAAAAAAAACTCATTTTCTTGGTACAAAAGAACTTTCTTAAAGAACAAGAACAAAGATCATCTAAGGGTCCTTTTGTTCAGAACTGTTTTCATATAACTTTCAAAAAATTGTAGGATAAACTGCTCAGGAGCATCAGAAATTTCATGAGCTCCTATTCTAATCGAAAGGTCTTTGGCTTTGCTTTTCTACTGCACAACCGTATGTGTAAAGTGGTGTGCATCTGTTATTATAAAAATTTTGAGCTGGACATTATACCAAAGATATGTGCTAATATTCAGAACTAAATGTACAGCTTTCTAAATAGCTAATGTTAGTCTCATAACAGTTTCTCTGTTAGTGTCTTTAGCTTGTCTCTTAGAAAACGAACAAACAAACAAACAAACAAAAAAACACCAAAACATTGGTGGGTTGCCCATTTATAACTTATTTCTATATTTGTGCATATGCATTTTGTATCTATATACCATGGCTTAAACAAAGGGCAAGTAGAGGGAAGCTACAGAAGACTGAGCAGTCCCAAAATATGGATGAAAGGGAAGATGAATGATTTGTAGGAGATGTGATGCAGGAACTATTCTAAGAGGAGAGTTGTAGTGGCTGGGTATTAGAGCAAATCAGAGCACAAATTCAGTAGAGTGTATTGGAGGGTGGCCATCAAAAGACTTAAGAGTTGTATCTAAGGGAAAATAACAACAGGCCAGAAGTTAGGACAAAGGTTTGATATCAGGACAGACAGAATCAGCATTTTGCTGTGTTAAGGGGAATGCACACCACAGGGGCAGCACCACAGAATTTCTCATTTTCGTGTAGTTAAATTGTCCAAAATATCTAATACTGACTGTATTGCGTAATAGTTTGATTTATGAAGGTGTTTAGATATGAAGTAAGTAGATAAATTAAGGAGAGGAAATTTGCAGCTGAACTTGTGGAGGTAATTACTTAAGCTAGAAGAAGGATCTTGCAGGAAAGTAGATAAAGTTTAGAATGGCAGGAGAGTTGGAGAAAACTGTTGGACAACTGGAATCTATCAGTCAAGTTAGAAGATTGCAGGACAGGAGTCCTGACTTGCTGCTCAGTGCAAGGTCATGGAGACAATACTGTACCCTCAGTCCCTCATATCTCACAACTTCCCCCCTTCATAACTGCTGATTTCTTGGTGTGCCTGACTGTGAAACACAAGTCATCATGCAATTGCAAAAGTAGTTAAGCCCATCTGTTATGTTGCTAGAGAAAATTATGTTTGTACATGAATATACTAATGAACCACAGGGCAGGACTTTAGGATTCTGTTTGGTACAAATCTATTTTTGTGGGTAGATATTTCATTATGTGCTCTGTAGACATCAACATTTGTTTTTGCTTCTTTGTCTGTAAATGCAATAGAAGTATCTTTGGACCAAACAGAAATTCCTGTAGCGATACACTCTCTCACTCTTTGGTTGCCATACGTTTGCTGTCTGGGAACTAAAAAAGTCAAGGAATGCTGACTATAGCCATGCATAATTAGTTTCAGGTTTTATCCTTGTTTCTACAGATTATTGAATCAATCATTACATCAGTTTGGTTGACTGCATAGACATGCCTATATTCATTGAAATGTAGCCTGACTTTTAGTTTAAAATGAAAAACGCAAAGTTCCTTTGTATCTCAATAAATTAATCTGTAATCTTTTATTTTTTTTCCCAGTTTAAGCAAAAGCAAATTAAAAATCACATTCAAAAGTGAAATGGGAAACCTACATGTAAACAAGCCTGTAACCATGTACAGCTGCTCCCTAAGAAGTTTACTTCAAATTCACTGCTGCCAAAAGTGGAGGTCTGCCTAATGCAAGTAGGGTTTATCTGTGTTCCTATGTAGGCTCTGCTCACTCTAGTCAAGTGCTCTTTTCTGTATATCATGCAGTGACTGGCAGGACTGGAGACTTATGTAAATATGATAGATGGGGTATACTGAATTAATTCAAGTTCAATAATTTGTGAGTATCTAGCTGGTGTACTTTATCTGTCTTTCCTGACGAAAATGTCTCAGGGAATTGAGACATCTGCTGTGATGGATTTTGCACGGCAAATGTCAATCCCAACCAATGAGTTATTTTCTATATTTAAATTGGTTTTGGAATAGCATAAATTGTACTTATGCAAGCCCTTTTGTCAGTGAAATTCATCACAGTCTTACAAATTCAGCAGAGATTTTAGTAATTCTATCTTTTCGGCATGTCCCACGACATTTTATTAAACAAAACAAACTTGTGGTTAAAAAGCTATGGTAACAAATACCTATAACATTATATTTGACAGCTGAGTAACTTACAAAAAAAAAAAAAATCTTTTCAAATTACACTGTTTAAAGCAATTTTTTGGGGGCCTTTTTTTTCTTCTTAGAAGTGTTTTTGATAGTAAACCTTAATCCAATGCTTTGTACTGAATCCATTAAGAAAGTAATCTAGAATTATTTCCAACCTTAAGCAATCATTAGACAGAATTATCATTGCAGATGTGCTATGTTCAGTAATTTTACAGTTCTTGTTTTCTGCTTGTAGTAGAAAAATAGTGGGCAACCGCAAGTGACATCTTCTCAAGCAAAAAAAAAAAAAAATACAGTCAGTTATCCCAGCTGTGGGGAATCAGAAAAAAAGATAAAATTAATACAGAGCTAAGAAGGATAAATTTATTTTGTGGTCAATAGCTTTCCCTGTTAAAAAGGACATGAATTTAAGACTGAGTAGGGTCATCAGTATAGTGTTGTATTGCATAGGGAGTATGAGGCAATGTGTGAAGAAGGGAAATTTAAACAGTCTGCTAGTTTTCTTTGAGATTTTCTGCTACTCTGGATTTTTATGGCAGTGTTGCAAAGCATGCCACTGAGAAATGAACTGCAGAACTGCTACAAGTTTGAAATCATGAATATTCATTTGCTCAATTAGCAAATTAAAAATGAAAGCTTGGTAGGTTTTAGTGATAGTGTTGCAGCTGTCTTCCATTTTTGTACAATAGTATGTAATCAAACTCTAAATGAATTCTTTGTCTTGATGATAAATTTTTATTAAGTTGTTGTTATCTTTAATGTTTTGTGTATGGCCCTGTGTGAAACATCATTTAAAAACTCCATTCTTACAAAATCAATGGATTCTTTATTAAACTAACTACATACAAAGATGTTTTACACTCCGTTTAAGATTCTTAGTCCTGGGTTATATTATCCTGGATAAATTCCCAATTTGAGTTATAGCCAAAGCTAGGAATTGAATTTCAAAAATGCTTCATATGAACGTTTAAAGAAAATGTCATGGGAAAAATATCCAGGTGTGTCACTGCTCTCTCCAGTTTCCTGCCTGTGGATGAGGCCAGGATTTGACTTTGAGCTGCTGCATGCTATTACGTAGTTTTTAAGTTTATAACCACTGTAAGGGGACCATCAGAATTAAAAGCATCAATTGTCATTTTTTGAACCTTAAAAATTGCATCAGTGATGACTCCATTGCTTCCCATCAAAAATATATTATTGTATTTTATATGGAGTACATGAATACTGTTAAGGAAAATATTGGCCAGTATCTTCACAGGCAAAGATTATGTTTTAGACATCCTAACAGAGCAAACGTTGTCTTTGGTGATGTATACGCTCAAATCCAGCACCCTCAAGCAGCTGGACATTACCTACTGCTAGCATTTTCACCTGTTCTAGCATGTAGCGTTATGTTTACTGTCATACATGTAAATGTAATTTACATGTAAATCCATGGTAGGGATGTGCCCTCTTAGGCACTGCTTCAAAGGCTCACAGCCTGCCCTGTGTCTGAAATGAATGTCTTGGTGCCTGGCAGTTTAACTACCCCCTGTCCAGTAAACAGCAACTGGAATTTATGCTGATAAGTAAAAAAATATAACTCAAGTCAGTGAAGGAGGTTAATATATTTGGCTAGTCTTCTCTCACATTGGATCACTCCAGAGAAGCTCTTTCCTGAATTATTTTAATAGTATACATAATATATGGATATCTTACCCTAGCATACCACTAGCCAATGGAATCGGCCAGGATGGCTGAGGTAGGATGTGTCTACGTACTAGCTTCGGCCATTCCTTTTCAGGTACAAGCTCAAAGATCATGAAGAGTTCAAGACTAGTCATACCTAAAGCAGTTTTAAGGTGCTCTTGAGGCAATGAGTAACATCTCTCAACTCCACTGGGTAGTGACTCCCTTATCTGTGAAGCTTTCCTCAACCCTTGATCAGCATGGTGTGCTATGTCTTATGTATAAAAAGTGTCACTAAATTATTCATATGTTATTATTGGTATGCTAATGACAAATGGAAGCAATCACTACAATTTAAGACAATGTACTCATGTTTCCTATGAGTCACCACTTACACTGTTTTAATTCCTTTTTGTTTTAGACTAACGGTGTTTCTGAGTGACTTGCTTGTCAAAAATGCAAGACAATGCTAAAAAAGCCAGAAGAAACAAAAGCAGACTGTATCCTGTGTTTATATAGAGCTAGCTGAAACCTGGAAGACAACAGCTTACAAGGAAAATTACTTCTCTGTAAACAGCTTGAAAGTAAGCAAATTAATGTAATAGTTCCAATCTAAGGACATGACTTTTTCTTAAGTGCACCAAGGACTGCATTTAGGAGGTTAGATATTAATACAGAGCATGTGGAAAAACTGGAAGTTTGGGAAGGAGGAAGGATTAAGTACTTCAGTTCTTTTGAGAGGGAAGAAAGAGAGAAGTCTAGGAGTCCTAAGGAACAAGCATCAGTTCCTTAGGAAAATCAGAAAGAGTACTGTCAAGTAAACCTGATAGTTGTCAACATTACTCCTTAGAAATGAACATGTTCACACTCTATCTGTGATCATATTTTATTTTTTTTTAAATCAAGAATTCTTGTAAAAATATCTGGATTATAAATAATTATTTTTACAAAAGAATTTCAGTAATGTTCCACAGGTACACTCAACAGGAGGCAATAACAATTCTAATATTTCCAAGCTAACTGAGAATTGTGTGGAACTGATAATAGCTTGCAGATAATGTGCCCTAAGACACTAACAAAATGCTAAGAAACATGATTTTCTGCAGGAATACAGGATGCATTGTTCATATAAAACTGTGGTGAATCCAAGCATCATTTATTTGTAGTTGAGATTTCGCAGGAATTCATCATTTAATTCCTTTAAAATGTCAACAGATGTATTCATATTTATACATTACTGTCATGTCAACAGCAAGAGGCAGCTCCCTTTAGCTTCTATTGCAATGAACAGGCTGTGGACTGCACTCTTGGAAATAAATGTATGTTTTTTCCTGTCCTCAGCTTCTCTAGTAATAAGCTTCAGTGTAAGTCATACTATATTTATCTACCGCCCCAACCTCAATACACATTTTCCTTGTGTTGATTTTTAGAAGCAAGTACCTTGAAGAATGTATGGGAGAATGGCAAAAACTATTGCAGACTACTGCCTTTATGCATCACTACCAAAGTTAAGATGATCTACAAAACAATATAATGATTCCAGGAGCTAACCAAATCAAAAGTCACTAAGAAATACATAAGGAATAAAAAGGGTTCTGCTAGTTCTGCTAAAATCTACTCAAGAACATTCTGTTTCATCTATGCAAGACTGGGGTACTACCCTCATCTTGAGTATTTTCTGAAGTTTTGGTTGGTCTCCATGTCTTGGACTTACATGGGCTTAAAATAGGTATAAAGATATTGTTGGTGACTAAAAAACTATGAAGGTTGTGGATAAAATGGATACACAACTGTTATTGTTCCAATTTTGTAATAAACTAACTGAAACTAGTAGGAGATTGTGGTTTAAAAAGGGATTTAAAAGGAACAGACCACAGTGCTAGTCTTGCATGCACTAATAACATCATCTGTTGTTGATACAGAATAGTGAAACAGATAAAACATTTCCTCAGAGCCAGTGGGGCATTTCTTAGCCTTTATGGTTCTCTTTCTAAGTGTCTTTTTGGTTATTTCTTTCATTTCACTTCCCATCCTTCACTTCACAAGGTTCATCTTGCATTTTAATTCTCAATCCAGCCCAAAAGTCATGCATTAAACAACAAAATTAACTAATGTCATGGACTTTAGCAGGGTTTTCAACAAAACCATAAATCCTTCTGAAAATCCAAGGGTAGAAAGAAAATTTGCTCAAAAAGTGTCTCATATTTATGATTGTGGCTAACTTACTAATGAGGCTAAGCTAAGCTTCATGCTGGAAAACCAAAACCCTTTATAGTTTTTTGTTTCTGTTAAAAATATGTGACAAGCATCATGTAGGTGTCTATGGCTTTCATTGCTAAATACAAGGGTAGTTTGATGTGTACCCATTTGAGGGTGTCCTTCCAGAGGTATATTACCTCATGAGGTAAGTCATTCTTCTTTACAAAACAAATTTGAGAATAGATTTCTTCTACATAACAAAACTAATATTGACTGTGGTAATAATTTTAAGTCATACTTAAAATTCACATTCTTCTTTTGCCAGAACATTCATTAAACGTTAAAGGAATGAACAAAAGCAATCTTGTCAAATATACATCTGAATATCTGCCTCTAAAACTAATCAGTCACCAGCTTTGTAGGAAATACAAGCACTTGGAAATTGTTCCATACAGCAGAGGGCAGCAGTGGTAAAATGCCATGTCAAGTAGTGATTATTGCATGTCTACTTTTAGCATCTTTAATATAATTGCTAGTTCCACAGTTCCAAGATTGTTTTATTACATTCCAGTAGGCAATATCCCATTAGAATTCACTAATTTCAAATAAGTATTTCTCATAAGTATAAAAATGATCGGAAATCCATTAAAAATTAATCAAGTACCAAATCTAATTAACATTGATTTTGTCAAATGGCATCTTTTCTTTGTATTCTTAGTTTTGAATAGGCTGGTTTCTGGCATTCATAACACTGTTCTTACATTTCTTTCATGTCTATAGCTGAGTTTGCAGCTTTCAGGTATGCAGACTTTAGTAGAATGCTCTGTCTAGCCCTTGGTTTTGCACAAAACTTGCAGAAATGAAATATCTTTGAGCATTCTACTACTCTGTCAAATATATTTGAAGTGGGCAAAATTGTCCAAGACTTACTGTGGTGGAAGAAGAGGGGGAATTCATACAGAGGCATGGAGGGTTTCAGCTGGCAAAATGTAGTTCCATGGTACAGATGTCTAGAACAGAGAAAATCCCTACAGGCTCTCTTAATTTTAAAGGAACTTATATATATGAATATATAATAAATTGTATATAATTTATATAAAAATATATAAATACAATCTCTGACCCCAGAATGCAATTCCTCTCTTCAAAAAGTAGACTTTCAGAATAGGCCAGATAAAGTTTGTCTTAGATCTGTTTCTTCCAATGACTAGCCCAGGTACAGACTTACACATGCACCAAATTTAAATAAGGCTAATCCTGCTTACACACATAGATCTTTACTGCTTAAGCATCACTTTCCTTTTTCAATGTGGGAAATCACACTGAGAAAAGAAACAACACTCCCCCTCCTCCCCTTAAATGAGGAAAAAATGGAAATAGAATTAGGAAAATACAAGAAGGAAAAAAGATAAATAATTGAGATTATACTCATATATATACATATAATGTAGGTTTTTTTAATTATTAATTTTTATTTTTTTACAAAAAGGTGAAAGAATTAATGGGCTTTATGCATATAACACAAAGGCTCTCTGGAACAGCATATTAGCTTTTTTTGGAAAATATTCAGCTCAAAGACAAAAGAGTAGCAAGCATGGTAAGGGTGGCAGCTTTACTGTAAAGTTTGATGTTTTTTTAAAAAATAGTTAATTGACATACATGTCAATGAAAACCTACATGTTTTCATTCCGAAAGATTTGATTCGGATTTATGGATGTGTTAAAGAAAAGTTAATATAAAGGAACATGCCAAGAGGGATCATGGAGTATTTTTTTTCTCTCTTGTGTGCATATACTTCCCTCTCTCACAATGTCAATAAAGACGATCTTTGGAGGATGTATCTCGTATTTTTTTCCTGTAGTAAGGTAGCAAACTAATACATAGCCAGTTATCCCAGCTTGCAAACAGTCAATATCTTTGTCTATGCTTATTCCCTTTAGTATATAAGATTTTCTAGTAGAACAGTTCCATGTCACTCAAAAGGATGAAGGGAAATGCAAGGAGATTCATCACTCAGAAGATAGGGAGGAAATCCTTTTTGGATGCATCCATTGGATGCATCCATTCAGACTTTCGTCTGAAGATTGGATGCAGAGTATGGGTTCTTAAACCCAGAACTCCCACCTCTCTTTTTAAACCTTGCCACTGGTTTAAAAGGAACCTTAGTTTTCTTAATGTTAAATAAATTTGCATCAGCTTCCTCTTCAGTTCTTGTCAGGATTCCTGGAAAAAAGAAAAAAAAAAAAAAAAGAAAGAAAAAAAAGAAAAAGTAAATTCTAGGTAAAAAGAAAACCAGACCTCTTTATAAAGAGTTAATTGAAAATTTAACCTCAATGCACTAACACTCTGCATACTAATCCACACACTTTCTTTTTCCAGCTAACAACTGCCAGACACTGACTCGCTCTACTAGGCTACTTTGAACTTTACACTGTGCTGCAGATTGTATGTTGTTAATTGTAAGTAACTGTATCTAATAGTTAATAAATACACATCTTAAGCTCAGCTAACTCGTGAAAAGTGAGATTATACTTTGCATTTATGATTTTCCAGACTCTTGTGGTTTTGTGTGTGTGAATGCATGCAGTATTTTAAAAAGGTGCTTTCTGTAATGCTGGAAAAAACACCAAGCAAAACTAGATGAGTGGAGTTTTTTAAAAATAAAATGAGAGTGATTATTGATAACTAAGAAGGGTGTATTAAACAGAAATAGCACAAATTCTGCCATCATTAAAAGAGGCAATTTTGTCTTAAGCATTTTTATGGGAGAATGCAATGAAAATCATAACAAAAAAATTGACAAGACAGTCACGTATTTTGCTTAATCATTTTTCTGAACACTGTAAGGTAATTTGTACTGTGTCTTCTCCTCTACCAGTGGTACTTCTGTGTAGAACAGTATAAATATAATGCCATTAAATAATGTATAAAATAAGATGGAAAAAAGAACGGTTGATGACAACGAAAACAAATAAATAAACACAGTCATCATTTATGATAAAAAGAGAAAAAAAGAAGAGCACAAATATGAAAGAAAAAAAAAAAGCCTATCAAATGCTAAGGTTAAGGAAAAAGAAAGGTTTAATACTATATCAAAACCAAAGTAATCAATATGAAACCAAAGTAATCAGCAGTAAGTATGAAGAGATATATCAAAGCCAAAGTAAATTTTAGCCCAGGTGTAAGGTTTAGATAAGTCTGTTTAAAAGTGTATGTAAAGTACATATAAGTATATTGATATTCTACCTTTCAAAAGAAATACTGTAGTGCCTTATACTGATATGAAGGTACTTTCTACTTTATTATAACCAAATAATTATTTCAGTTAAATATTTCTGCATCTGCCAGACAGGATAGCATACTCTTAACCAGAAGCACTGGTCACAAAGCATTATGAACCATTAATGCTGACTTTTAACAAATATGTTAATATGTCCAGAAGCACAGGCAAATTTCAAAGAACGGAAAAAAAATCTTAAGTGTTTCAATATTTTAAAAGGAGTAAAAAAGATGAGTGGGTAACTGTAGACCATTTCACCAGACATCAATCCCAGCCAACAGCAGGGAAGGGCACTGTAGAATGCAGTCAGTAAGGAGTTTAAAGACGGTAAAATAATTAATATTCGTCAAGATGATTTATGGGAAATAGATCTGGAAAAACAAACTGTGATAGTTCTCTTATAAGATTATAAATTTGGATGAAAGAGTTAACAAGGCAGAAGCTGAGGCTTCCATAAGGCTTTCACAGAATCACAGGATCACAGAATTGTAGGGGTTGGAAGGGACCTCAAAAGATCATCAGGTCCAGCCACCCTGACAAATCATGTTCCTTAGAGCAGGCTACTCGGGTAGGCGTACAGACGGGCCTAGAATATCTCCAGAGAAGAAGACTCCACAGCCTCCCTGGGCAGCCTGTTCCACTGGAGCTTTCACCTGATTCCTGAATGATTCTACAATTAAAAATTATTTTGTGGGATCCCATAAAACAGTATTGCAGTATCGACTCAGTTAAACAAATAGTGAATGGTGAGTTAGGAAAACAGATTTCAGGAGGGTCATTTTGATCCAACGCCATTCAATATTTCTCTCAGCACTGAATAAGTATAAACCAGCTGAGGGCAAAATTTATAGAGAAGGCAGAAATTCATAGGGTTGAGAGCAATGGTGGAACATTGTAAGAGGAATTCATTGAACAGTCATAACCTTAGCAATGTAGGCTTCCAAACTCAGAAAAAAATTGGGTCATCATCTCAGATACTCTTATCTCCATGGACCAATTTCCTGTAGTTTTTTTTGTTTTGTTGTTGATGTTGTTGTTGTTGTTGTTGTATTTTTTACCAGATTGTCATCAATGGAAAAGTTGTATGAGGGAGAAATTCCTTGTAAAATGAGGGCATTTAGATTGTACTTTCCATATAAATGAACATTTTGTTAACCCATATAAAAGTTTTTGTGCCAGGACAGGAACATCTTTAAAAAATAAATGTCACAGATTAATTCTTCAGCATTTGAAAAAAAGACTTTGGAAGGTATTTTTTTTTCAAAACGTGAAGCTTCTCTTACCTATAGTAGAAATAATCCATGAGTTCCTTTCTTCTAGTGTAAATAGATTTGCAATTCTTGCTCAGGAAACTTTATGTAACAGGTGAATTTTGCAATCCTGAATACAAGGCTTGTTCCAGAGACATATATTAATATATAAAACTATATTAATGTCTATCTCTGTTTATTTCAATAGCATTCATTTATTTTAATTCATTGGTGCTCAATATATGTGATATTGTGAGGATTGGCATGTGAGGCCAATGAAGCTGAATAGATTGTGGTAATTTTAAAGTACTGACATTTTTTATTACAGTACTGTGGCATTAATTCTTTGGCAAGGATATTTTATATAAAGAAATTCTACATAAATTACATGTAATATATAGTCTTTTTGCATGTCAATATGCTGCCTATGGCTGTAATTATAGTAATGTGCACACTTCACATTAATAACATGGAAGAAATTTGCAGTACTACAGGATTCTCTTCTATTTGCCAAAATTTCAGTGATAGTGAAAGGGCAAAAAATACATTTCCTTAATCCATCAAAACAAGTTATACAGTAGTTAAAGAATAAGAGTTATACAGCTGCATTTCTCAGTAAGCTGTGAAGTTCAGCAGGGGTCTTCCAAAAATGATGTTTTCATTGTCTCCCATTCTGTTGTACAAAAATAATAATAATAATGATAAAATAAAATTAAGTGATTTGCCTGGTTGATAGAACTCATAGGAATGCCCTTGTCATCTCTGAGTGAGTCCTCTAAAGAGTTTTCCTATTCCCACATAATTTATTCACTGATCCTTTGAAAAGCAGTAAATTGCAGAGTGCAGTTATTCATGGCATTTGTGAATGGGCAACTTGCTTTTGTTCTCGCAGCAGGTGCGTAGGTGGGAGAAACAACAAGACAAGCTGTGGTAAGTCGTATTGGCTCACTTAAAGTGAGAATCAAATAAATAAAAATCCTGTAACCAAAGACGGCTTTTTGCATGTATTTATGTGCTGGTGTGCTATTGGGAAATTGCCTTCACTCCTACTCACTAAAAGTCATAAAAGATCGCATTTGTATGTGAAGATGATTAGCTATAGAGTTGTCTGAGATCATGATACCAAACATTAAATAAGAATTTTGAGAAGTTCCTATTTTTTTTTTCACTCTTTTCCATTACTCACTTTCCTCCAACAGTCAGCAGTGTCTGTCAGCAATCAGTTACTCTTGCAAGTATCCCTCCATGGTATATGTTCAAATTGATTTAAAATAGTGGTTTATCTCTGGAAATTCTTGACCTCCTGTCCTTGCTTGAGCATGCCAAGGTTGTTAACTAAGTGTAGAATAGATTTAAAAACCAAACAAAAACAAAAAACAAACAACAACAAAAAAACAACCAACCAAACAAACAAACAAAAAAACCTTTTCCTTTGCTTATTTAATCAGGAAGTTTACCTCACCTTTGGTTCTGATATATAATCTGTTGTCATGTTAGAATGGCAGGCTTTGTGGATTTGAGTTACCCCAGTTCTGCAGTACCTCAGGGCTTTTTCTTCCATACACACTATCATTCTACAACAAGCAGAGACTTACTGGATTATGAGCATTGTGCAGACTTTCTGCCCCTCCCCCCCCCAATTAAAAATCACCAAAAGACGCACAATCACTTCTAAGCCAAAATGGCAGAGACTGTTATAACAAATGAGAGAATGATAATATTGAGTCATTATACTGTATCATTGAATCTATCTCCGCAAAGTTATAATAGGCATCTACATGGTTCTGTTGTTATCAATATCCCATTTTATGAGGTGAATGGTGTCAGCATGGGTGGGTTGTAGAGGAACAATGTTATTACAGAAAGGTTTCAAAAAATGACTTAGTAATTGGTTTTAGAAATTACTTTAAAAGTAGTCCTCCAAGTGTTGTGCTGACAGAAAAATTCTTTGATGACAGCTTATGACAGAAAGCAGAGGCAATACCTTGTCAAGGGGTAAAAGCAGAGGTGGAAGCTTGAGTCCCCATCAGTAACTTTGCCACCTCTGAGGAACTCATTTACAAGCCAGAGAAGGTTTGCTACACTACCCTTAAAAAGGGATGTGAATTCTCCTTTGAAATCAGTTATAGTACCCTCCACCAATTGTTATTTGTTGTTTTTTAATGCATACGATATGTAATAATGAACATCTCCTTTTACCATCACTCTGTAATATAAATGTTAATGTGTAAGGTATTGCCAGTATTATTATGTAAATCTTCTCTCAGCAGCTTTCAATAGTCATAAATCATCAAATGTGTGTTTTTTAAATGTTAGCATCTCTCCAATTGAAGCAATTCACCCTCTGTTTATGCACATTAATTGGATAGAATAAATTCTTTGTTTCAATGAGTAATTACATACAAACCACCAAATTATATACGGATAAACCTATTCTATGTTTGTTTCAAGATTGAGCAATCCACAGAATTAAATGCTGGAAGCTATTCCCTCATTATCTGAGGAACTATTTTTATTAGTGGAACAAATGTGGATGTAGTTAGCTTTGTTTCACAGAGCAATTTACATAAAGGCTAGAAGAGATAACGTCTTATGTGTTTCTGCTTTTCAGTCATTCATATTAAAAAGAAAAAAAGAAAAAAAAAAGAAAAAAAAAAGAAAAAGGAATTTGGGAAGGTAAAATAAAATGTATTTTGATACTGATGTCTGGGGGTTTATGTACTTGAGTAACTAATAGTGATTCTTAAATGCTCAGCTTTGATCACAGAAGAGTTTATGCATAGTTCCATGTACTTGTACTTTGTATTTTTGAGAACATTTGTTTACATTTTGCACTTCACTCAAGTTGCTGTAGTTGGTTTCTTTTATTTTTGTTGGCAGTGTCTGTTGCCAGCTCTCAGCTTTACTAACACAGCACTGTTCCCTTTCAGCTGACCACCTTGGAAGAAACATTAGCAGCATTTTATAACTCAGGATTTTGTCAACATGGCTTTAAAGAGAATTATAGCATTTCTATTACTAGTAAGGTAGGCAGGCTTACTGTTTCACAGGACTTGAATACACAAATTTGATTCTAATTCTTCATTACCACTCTGAAGGTTTGGAAGGTGGGAGAATGATATGACTGCTGTACTTGTTGCTGTGGAAATCTGTCAGTCACAAGTTTTCACTAACTTCCAGTGCAATGACACTGTAACAGCATGGAAACATATATGTCAACTTTGCAACAGCATCCCTCAGGAAAACCTGAATACGTATTTTTTTTTCCTTTCACCAGAGTCTGAGCTACCCTTTTTTAATTGGTACAGTTGTGGTACAGAATGAATAGGGATGAAAGAGCCTGTTCTCGATGGAAAGTGTTTTCCCCCAGAAAACAGCATTTTCTTAATGGAGGTGCTTGAAAAGATTTCAGTTTCTATTCTGTTCTGGTGTTTGCAAAAAGATAGAAAGTTTTGATTGAAGAAGAAATTCAGGTGCATTAAGAAATTGCTCTGATAATGTGGTAAAATAGAGAACAGTTTGGGTGCTTGCATGTGTTATTCATTGTAGTGAAAGATTCTTCAATATATTTTATACATCTTGTTTGCTACAATAAAGCAGGGACTGTTTACATAAACTGATAACTACCAAAGTATGTGAAATACATTTAATAATGTGATGCTTAGAACTTGCCAAGAAGAACATGTACTAATTCCTATCCACCTCCATTGTTACCTTAAGAGCAGCTCTCTCCATAGCAACTGAAAACTTTTCAAGGCAGCAATAAACTAATCCTCTCCAGCTTCCAGAGCACCATCAAGAATTTTAAAAACATTGGACTTCCAGCAGCTAAATACTTCTGAGGATTCAAAAGGCCACAAAGCTAGATACACAAGCATTCTTTTCCCCTTCAGAAGGTAAGGAAATAATGTTTAGAAATCAATGTATCCCCATAACAATGGTATGTATTCATAAATTCTAACAGTAAAATGTAACTAAATATAAATATATCAAAAGATTTCCTAGAATCTAAAACATACTAACCTTTAGTTAGTGACTTAATGCCAGTTTGAATTCAGCAGTTTTGTTTTCTTTTTCTTTTTAAATACTGATTTAGCAGACTTTCCTTTAAAATAAACCACATGCGTATCATATTACATTTAAAAGATGCTGATCGTGTGTGTGGCTGTTTAAAACATGTGCATTATCATCTGCAAATGTATATTGCTGCCAGCATCAAGAAAGTGAGAACAGAATTGAAACTTTTATTTTTCTTCTACATTGGGATAGATTATTATTAAAGCAAGGTAATGATATATTAGGAAAGATAGTGTCAAGACAGATTTACAATACAAAATGCCTTTTGTATGTAGTTTTAAAAAGTTGAACTTGTTGCTTCTGATGTGATTTTCTTGATTATTTACTGAGTTCTATGAATGAAATTACATCAGTCTTGAAACTTTCCTCTGATCATAAAATAGCACTAACCTTTAAGTACATCCTGTTCATTCTTGTTTTGTGTTGTATAGCTGGAGTTTGGTAACGTTGATAAAGTGTTTTGAAAATAAAACCTGCTCTATATTGCTGCTTTGTAATATAATTACTATGCAGTTGTATCAGAATTATACTAGTAATCTTTATTTACAGCTATTTTGCTACTAAAAACCTGTTTCATAATGGAATGAAAGTGAAAGCTACAGTATTTTCCTGTTCTTACTGAAGAGGATTATTAGTGAATGCAATAACATAACACTGAAATGAAAACCATACACTTTACTTTTATGAGGAGGGAAGGGCAGTTTGAGTCAACCTCTTATTGGTAATTTTACATAAACTTTAAGGCCATGGTTGTCTTAGTTTCCTGCTGTTCTAGGCTGTAAAGCCCTTACAGGCTCCCTGTTGTTCAAAAACAGCTTGTCACTGCAAATCAGCTTAGCTGACCAATTAATAAATCCTTTCAAACATATTGCATTCACACTAATTAAGGGGTTGGTTTTTTTTTTCCCCTTTACTATTCAGATTCCTCAGGTTTCAAGTTTAAGCTGTGAAGTGCAAACAACAGTCCAACATTCAGTGCATATCGCACACTGCAGGAAGAGGAGATGTGTTCTCTGACCAAGCATCCAGCTCTTGGGGTGGTATGTTCTGCTTTCATATTCAGCGTGCTCACTGCTGAAGGACAGCTTGGGAAAGAGCATGGGCAGGATGTCAGCTATGCTCCCAGCCAAGGCTATCTGATGGAAGTTTTACGCGTTCTTTCAGCTGACAACACTGAGCTCCATGTGAACCACTCACGAGAACTGATCAAAATGTTACTGGAGAGAGCTGAGTGCCCACAGCGGATTTATGGAATGCAAGAGGATTGTAATCTGGTTAGTGCTTCAATTAATGAGGGATATCTTTACAGGATTGTCAGTGAGTTCTAAAATTGTTTATTAGAGTGAAATCCTCCTAAATACAAAACCTAAATATGTAAAAGACTTGTTGCAGACAAAAATTGTTAGTCCCCGTTTTAATTGTTTCATTGTAAATTACTTAAGTTTACTATTTGATCTTTTAAAGAGGAGATATTCCAGACACGATATATATGCCTTAAAAAGCCCATGGTTCAGTCACATAACAGTAATAATTTTTAATTTTTAAAGTTTTCAAGTCTTTATTTTCCAGCAACGGTTTTCTATTTGAACTCTTATCTAACTAGAAAGTCACGAGCTTGAATTCGGGGTACAGATTTCCACTGTGAAAAAACATAGGTAAAAACTGGGCACCAGTTCTGTCACTTTTTGTTGTTGTTATGGTAGATTTAGTTCATAAAAATAAAACCCAGACAGGATTCTCACAGATTCATCTGCAAATTCACTGAAATGTTGAAGATTCAGGGGAAGTTTTGGTAAACAGTTCAGGTCAAGGAAAATCAAAGACAGAACAATGAATCTTCAAATCCAAATTGAAACTGGAAATAGTCCAAGGTACAGTTTCACAGAATGTTTGGCTGTCTAGTTGAATTGAGACTATTTTCAGAACTGCTTCCTGATTTGACAAGAAAAGGAACAAAAGTAATAAGATCTAGGTTCTGGTAGGAGGGAGACAGTGACAAGTGAGCGACTTAGCTGAAAGGAAGTACAAAGGGCTTGGTCAGTCTTGGCTTTGATTAACATTACTCTAGCTCTGGCTTGGTTCAGTGACCTACATACAGCTGACTGTCTCTTTACATCAAAACTACAAGGATGCTTATAAAGGTGATTGCTTTGAGAATATACTACTCTTGGCAATGAGCCAAGCTGATGAAATGGAGATATTTTTCTCCTGTGCAGAAGACTACTACTCACTTAATTGTCTCTTCCTTCAAATGTTCCCCTTTTTTATATGAGCCCCAGCATGAAATTTCATACATAAATGATGTAGGTGTCATTTATTCCCTAGGGGTATTTGTTATAAAAGAGATGATGCAGGAGTTTTTCCCCAGTTTACGTAGATATGGACCCAGATCAAAATCTGAGAAAGTATTAACTGGTAATGGATATAGATGTCTCCTAAACTTCACAAAACAGGGGTCTAGGTTTTCCTGTTCTCCCTCTTTGTCTTGCTTCTTTGAGTTGCCATACTTTTTCTTCTATTTGTGATCTTTTGGTGGAGAGCATAACCACTGTGTCCCTGAATGAAATAAATCAAAGTGAAACTTTTCTGGGGTTTAGTTAGGACTTCCATGTTCTTTAGGCTTCTTCTTGGAAAATTTGTGTGGGAAAAACATGAAGACTTTCACCATTTCCAGTACTTCCCAGTGCTGGATGTATCAGTAATACTGCACATATCCTGCAGTGCCACATGAACACAGTTCACAATAGAAAAACCATGAGAGAGAAACGGAATCTTCAGTCATATGCAGCCCACACGGAGCTGTGTTGAAGTCTTCCAATATGATTTAACAACATTGGGTAAGCCAAGATAGCAAAAGCTGTGTGAGAAGTCCTGTCTTTCAAGATCTCCAAAATTTGAAACAGAATGCCACACCTTACGTTGACATTTTCTTTCTCATGCTTGTTGGGAATAACTAATTGATTTCAGACTATACTTTCCCTTCTAAATCCAGGATCCTTGTCATACCAGATGACTTTAGGTTTAGATTTTTTTTCCTTTTTAATGATGTCACCAATGGATACTTAAAATTAATGAAGTTTAATGCTTTTTAGACCTTTTCTGACTTGTTCTGTATTGGCTCCAAAGACTCTTTAGATAGGGTCTGACAGCTCTTGAACATGTGACAGTCCTTTATCTCCTAAGCACACAAAAGGCACATATTTCCTGCAATCGTAAGGTGTTTTTTTCTTTCTCTCTCTCTTTTTTTTTTTTTTTAAATAAATTCTGGTCTCAAACAAAGAAAGTCAGTTCATGGTTCCCAGTTTCAAAGTTGGGCTTTTTTTTTTTTTTTGTGTGTGTGTGTGTGTGTGTGTGTGAAATAAGTTTTTCTAAACCAAGACCATGCAGGAGGAGGTTATATCTATAAAATATTTCTGACAGCAAAATTAGAAGTGATGAACCAATTTATTTTCTCCTGATATCTCCTTAACAATTACCTTTTATGGGCTGACCATATACTATAACAGCATCTTTTACAATGCACGTGGTTCCTTCTAATAAGCAATTTCCTTTTCAGTTATCTTTCTTGCAAGAGCAAACAAAAGCCTCAATTGATTAAAATTTATCCCTACTGTGTTTTGAAATGTTATAGAAACCTTTAAAAATCTTTCCACTACATGCAAGATATTTTCTCTACTCCTGTTGGGTATTTGAAAAGGTTAGTTAACTGACTTGAGGTCTTTACAGACAGAAAACAGAATAGCTATTTTCTCCTAGCCCAAATACTAATGTTTAGAGACATACACTAGAAAAAGTTCAGCTTCTAGATCTTGATAAACAATTTAGAGAGGGCACAGTGGATCATATTTTAATCTAGTTTGCTTATGAGTATAAATATTTAATTTGGAGATTACCATCCACAGTTCTCTTTTTTTAGATTATTTGTGACAATTTTTGCTGGAATTATTTCTATTAAAATGTGTCAGCTCTCTCAATTCCTCCAGGGAACATTGGCTTCTGAATACAACAATGTGTGTTTGATTCTACTCTGCTTCTGTGTAGGAAAATGAACTAATATACAAGGTGAGCCACACTGCTGAACACATCGTGTTTGTAGCCATAAACAATTTAGTCTGACAAAATGGGTTCTGTCTAGGACTCATGAATTTATTTGAGTGTAATTGTGGTACCTTCACATGTTGTAGTGTCTTCTCACAAACATACAGTCTGTGTGCTCTGCCACAGTGGTTGAGATTAGCTGGCATGGCTAAAATGGTTGGAAAGAGCTAGTTGGGAAAAATAAATAAGTTAGCTACAGAATGAGTGACAGTACTTACAGGATCTCTTCAAGAAAGACTTTATTCTAGTTTTAGAGACTAACTTTAGTTTGAGCTGGCAAAAATTTCTGGAAAAATGTTGTTGCATCAAGAACAATGGAGTTTTACATACATATATTTATATTTTAAATCTATGACTGCTCAGATAGAAAGTCTGCATAGAGTGAGTGTATCAGTTCAGCCCTTCCTGAAATCCATTTAGAGGACTAAATGATGTTGAGATGACTTTCTGCACTCGACTGAATTGTTCCAGTTATCAGGATTCACTGAGAAAAAATAAAGATATACATATGATTGTAGGGTCAGTTAAGTCTCTTAACAGTGCACTGAATATGATATAACTTCTGTTCACATACCTTGAATTAACTACAGTGCAGATATGGTCTTTGTCTCATAACAGAAACACATACAGCATGGAGAGGTGAAAATATGATTAAGCAGTAGACCTTATCTAATATGTTTATAACCAGGAGTAAAATCTTTTGAAGCCAGTAGAAGACTTTCAATTCCCCACAAGTTTTGATCAGAATTCTTTCTGTTTTGTAGTAAATCTTAAATCCCTTTGATGCTTAATATTTCTTAAAAATAGAAGGGGCTCTGGAAAAAGACACAAGGCATGTTGCAGCAATAGAACTGCAATGACTTACACATGCCCTCCTACTCTATATTCATCAGCCTGCATCTGCATAGTCTTAGGTTTGATCCCTTATATTTAAGAGATGAATTCTCCTATTACCCCCACTAATCAAATTTGCAGATGACTGGCAATGTGTTACTTGAATTGAATTTCCTTTTTTTTTTTTTTTTTTCAGTGCCTTGAACCAGATGCTGTGTTACTAGTAGCTGGTGGAGGTTTAGAAGACCATCTCAGTGAAGAAGTATTTGAGAGAATTTCTCTTATTCTCCTCTACTACATTCTTCATCATAAAGATGTGTGTTCTTCAGAAGTCAGCTTGAGTAATAGGGATTATAAATTTTACCTACAGAGTATGCTCAGTTTAAGGCATGATGAAGACTGTTATTATTTTTCGCGGAATGAAACAGAAGATACGTTAGCTGCAGTAAAGCAGCATTTTAAAACTCCTGAAACACAGGTAAAGAAATTTAAAACAACTTCATATTTGCTACTGATAAGCCTGTAAGCTAGTTCAGATGTCATGTCTATAAGATGGCTCTCCAGACTACTGTTAAATAGTAGTGTGAGATCACAGGCTGAACGTTGGTCTTTTGTTGTACATGTTGCTCAATGCTAGCTTTCTTGACTTGCTTTTGTCATGTGCTACCTAACACTTCCACAGACTCTGCTGAGAAGTGGTTAGGGAAGTAGCATGTTAGGGACCATTCCCAGTAGATAATTTAGAAACAATTGCTTCGCTTAAGGCAGATAGAAAGAGTGTAGCTGCATATATGCAAAATTTTGCACTTGGCCTCACAGACAGAAATGCTTTCTTACCTGTTGTATTTGCCAGCATAGGTATGTTACCAATGATTGCACAATGAGGAATCTGTCCAAAGATCTTATGGCCTCCTTTAGTTGGGACACACATCTAATTATCTGCAAGAATGAATATGCCTTGCAGAAAGACTGATATGGATAAGCTTAAGTTTTTTTTTTATTATTATTTTTTTAAGTAGTCTATTGAGTATATTAAAACAAAAACATCATTTTAAAGTCAGGAAACAGGCACCAAGTTTTCTCAACCTGATTTATTATTCCTTATCTCATGTAGGACCTCTAAAATAATAAGATAATATTAATGATTTCACAATCTAAAAAAAAAAAAACCACACCTGTTTTCTTTGTAAAGGGCAATAAAATAAGGTTTTGCCCAATTAGATAACTCTTAAAGTACAAGTTGACCTGTTATGAGAAGCCCCTTAGATCTGCTCATGATATATAGTTAAATTTGGAAGTTAAAATTGCAAACTTTGAATTTACTTTTTTTTTTAAAAAAAATAAATAAATTTTAGTATATGCTATACTGTAGTAGGAGTTTCTTACATGAGCAGAAGATGGTGAGGAGTCCTAGCTGTGCAGCAGGATGCTGAGGGCCTCTGGTCCCTTTTTCTGTGTTCTTAATTGTTTCCCATCATAAATTATTCATTGACCCATACTTTTGGTTCTAAGTCTTGGTGAACGTGCTGATTTCCAAAAAAAAATCCAATGGTATCTGGGCAACTGTAAAGAGGCATTGGTGGGTATTTGGCATGTCAAGATAGAACAACAATCCATAAAGTGCTTTTCTTTACTGTGTGGTCTGTTTGTTTGTGCTGGCAGTATAGTCAATTACTAAGTTTCTTCAGTATCTCTGAGACTTATCCACTCACTGGCATGAGAGTAACGGGGGGGGGGGGGGGGCGGGGGAAAGGGGGGGGGAGGGGAGGGGGAAGAGCTTGTTTGTTTGTTTGTTCTTTGTTTTAATGAAAGGTACTCAAAACATTATAGGCTATCTAATACTTAGAATCACACTTGTATAATGGGAAAGGCCAATGATATAAGACAGTGATAGAAGAAAGGCATTTTTAGTGCCTCTTTATAGTTTTTGTCTTCACAGAAAATATCCTCAGTCATAACAACTAATATATTATTTATCATAGCGTAATGGAATGGTTTGGGTTGGAAGGGACCTTAAAGATCACCCAGTTCCAACCCCTGCCATGGGCAGGGATGCCTCCCATCACACCAGGTTGCTCAAAGCCACATCCAGCCTGGCCTTGAACACTTCCAGGGATGGGGCATCCACAGCTTCTCTGGGCAGCCTGTGCTAGTGCCTCACCACCCCCTGAGTGAAGATTTTCTTCTTTATATCTAATCTAAATCTCCCCTCTTTCAGTTTGAAGCCACTACTTATCCTATCCCTACACCCCCTGACAAAGAGTCCCTCCCCAGCGTTCCTGTAGGCCTCCTTTAGGTACTAGAAGGTCGCTGTAAGGTCTCCCTGGAGCCTTTTCTTCTCCAGGCTGAAAAACCCCAACTCCCTCATCCTGTGTTCATAGGAGAGGTGCTCAAGCCCTTTGATCATCCTCGTGGCTCTCCTCTGGACTCACCCCAACAGCTCCAACAGCTGGCTACCCCAGGGCTGAATGCAGCACTCCAGGTGGGGTCTCATAAGAGCAGAGCAGAGGGGCAAAATCCCCTCCCTTGCCCAGAAGTGGCCATGCTGCTTTTGATGCAGCTGAGGATACAGTTGGCTTTCTGGGCTGCAAGCACACGTTGCAAGCTCATGTTGAACTTCTCATCAACCAATACCCCCAGGGCCTTCTCCTCAGTGCTGCTCTCAAGCCATTCTCCAACCAGCTAGTATTTGTGATTGGGATTGCCCCGGTCCAGGTGCAGGACCTTGTATTTGGCCTTGTTGAATCTCATGAGGTTTGCACAGGCCTACCTCTCAGGCCTGCCAAGGTGAAAATTTCAAATGTGTGATGAAATTTCAGGTTCTGGAAATTAAAATGTATAATGGAAGGACAGGAAAAAAAATGCTAGCCTCCTCTCCACAGTGTTTAAGGCATATACATAGACAGGTGGGTATATGTAAAATAAATGAACACTGTATTGGCTCATCTAGCTGACTTTTCAATTTAATTTATATGGAAAAAGATAAACCAACTTTTATAATTTTCACTCCATTGTTGTTTCTCTCAAACCCAAAGCATTTGCAGTGAAAATAAACAAGAAAGGCAGAAATAGAGGAAAACAGGGATACATTTCCAGGTAAATAAGAGAGCTGTAGCCTGCTCCCTCAGTTCAGACCTGCACACATCCACACACATAGGTGTTGTATATGACTGTCTACTGCACCTCTTTGATCACGCAGCAGGGAAATCACCTTTTATCTGCCAAATAATGGCTTTCCATATCGCCCTAGATAAGTGCCCCATAATAAATTATTGATTGCATTTAATAAATAGGGAGTGAAAATCACTAAGAAAATTCTTTCTGAAGTCTGAGATAGAGTTGAAATTACATTTTTGGAGTAAATGCCTTATACCTCAACAGAAATTTCTCCCTTTCCTGCCACTTTCTGGAGTTAGGTGTGGAAGCAATTGAGGATGACATAGGAATAGCAGAAACAACATGAAAATACTACTAAAGAAAAACAACCTGAATGATGGGCTATACTTCTTCCCTCTCATGTAATAGACCTTTTTAAAATTTTATTTTATTTTATTTTTTTATTCAAGCCTGCTTTATTTTATCTCCATTCTCCTGAAACTGTTCTCTGTTTCTTATTTGCTGTCCTGCTGTCAATTGCAGCTTTAATCTCAGTATTTTTTTTATTTTTATTTTTTACTCTGGCTGCTTGTGAAAATGTTCTCTCCAGTTTCTTCTCCTGACACTCTTATTATTTAAATGGAGGTGACCAGGGCTGTCTTCATGCTGCTTTGTCCTGATTTCAGTGTGTTGATGTGAGTACTCTGGAGAAAAATGCTGATATAATGGACAGAGATGGTGCTGATGAAAACACTCTTCCACGCCTGGCCGCTTTAATCATTACTCTGGCTCTCCAAGGAGTCTGTATGGGGAAAGCAAGTTTGCCCTCTCCAGAATTCTTTATGAAATACATTTTTAATTCTTTAAACAGTACCACTGAGCTTCAAGTGACAGGTAAGCTATTTATTCATCTTTAGGTGCTTTTCGCAACACACATTTTATGTAAACTATGTTTAAATCCCTAAAGGACTTTCTGCACTTCATTTCAGCCTTTTCATCAAGTGCCATTTCATTTTATAGCTGTGAAGTAGAGCCATCTAAATTTAGAAAATAAACTCTTTGGTAATTCTCTGGGAAATATAAAATATTGTTATTGTGGTTATTAAGTAAGTACTGTCATCAGAATTTATGAGTTAGTTTCTCAGTGTAGTCTGAACTCCGAGGGTGGCAGTCTAGCTGTGAGGGCAGAGTTTGCTGAGGTCTCGTTTACATTGCTTCTTTATGCAGTTAGTTATGCTACTGTAACTATATCACAAGATTAATCTTGGGATAGGGGGGATAATTCAAGTATGGTAGCCAGATTAAGCACTTTAGTCCCTCACACTTCACAGTAGACACCCAGAAGAAAAGTAGATGCAGTCCACCCTTCTTTGAGCAAATATATATCTGCCTGATATATATCTCTGATACCTGCATACTGTAACTCAAAACATCTTTATGGTTTGTGTTTCCCTACCTGCCTTCTGATGTGAGGACCCATTTTCTTCAGGAGTTCTATTGCTATATATATTATATATATATTAGAAATGCTACTTGACCATAAATAAGTAGATGCATTTGAGTTTTCTAAGTGGTCCAATAAAATAAAATAAAATAAAATAGAAGCATTGAGCTCTCAGTAGCTGCTACTAAGTCCTGTAAAAGATTCTGGATACTTAGCAGTTTAAGAAGCTAAACTATCAACTTGGGCCTACTATGGATTTAGAAGGCTATTATAAGATACCTATTTTTCTTTGTGGTAATTGCTAAAAGCAACACTTACAAGGTATTCAAAGCACTTTTTAAAAGTGCTTTTTAAAAGTTGAAGTAAGCATAGGTAAACATTTTTTTACCACTCTTAGATCTTATAAAATAGTTGACTCACAAGAAAGGATGGAGCCAGCTGGGTACAGTGCTTCTAAATAGCTATGTAAGGTAAAATCCAGTCCCCAGTGAAGACAATAGAAAGACTTCTTTTATGGTTAGTAGAGTTAGAATGTCATTCAGAGAAGCTGAAAAATACTCTTAACTGGTTTATTACAGTGTAAGTATATTTTAAGCCTAAGCTAATTAAATTGTTCCTTTAAATTTATTTAAATTCATAATAGAAACTGGGGGAAAAAGTAAGAAACAGGCAGTGTGGGGAAAAAAATACAACAAATTAGAGTTGACTACATTTAGAAAACAAATGTAGCTTGAGCTGTGTTGAGAACTATTTGTTTAAGACAAAAAGTAGAACGATAACTGAGCACAAGCCTTTTTATAAGATTTACCATTAAGATTATATAATTTGCTTTTTCTGAATAATAACATTAAAAAATAAAAGATTATCACATGGAAACATTTTTAATCTCATTGATCTAAATTCCTTTGAAATTTTGTGGACTGCTTATGTTCTTAATGGACAAACTCGGGTTTACAGAAAAAAATCAAAATGACTTTATCTTGAAAATGAAGGGGGGAAGGAAAGTAACCAGAATGAAAATAATGGAAGGGAAAAATAAGGAATGATGCTCATGCTCCTCATAAAACTAAGCATTTCATTAGCAGACACATCCGTTGCACTAAGTTATGTCTTTGGTAGAGAAATATGAACTGCCTTTCAGTCACATCTCTTTACCCCCAAGATAGCCATAGGCAATATTATCGGTGTGGTACTGCAAAGAAGAAAATGCTGAATATGTAGTAACTTGAACTTCTAGAGGTGTTAAATTGAAATTACCTGCAGTACCAAACTGAGAAGAGAAAAATATTACTATGCGGAATTAAATTAATATTAACAAAATTTTAACAACTATGTTAGGTTTTGTCTGTTTAAATATGTATTTTCCCATAGTAACATTTCCTTTTTTTTTTTTTTTTTTTTTTTTTTTTTTTATAAATAACCAGAACTAGAACAACTCCTGAATGTGCTTACAGCCAGAAAGACCTGCACTGTAAATCAACAATTCCACAGTCACAAAAGAAGAAATTATAGTGTGACAGGTAGAGATATTGGAACCAGAAATATTTCAGTCAAAGTAAACTATACAAAAGAAGACTACCTGAAAGTTTATTTTGAAGATCATGAAAGTAACACAGACTGGGATCAGGTTAATTTATTTTTATGTTTTTATAGTATTAGTCACATAATTTCAGTGATAAAAGTTCAAGTTTTGCAATGTTATTCCTGGGATAAATTATGAAATTCAGAAAGTCATGTAGATACCAAATTATAATTTTAATTATTTATCTTTGTTTAAATATTAATAAGCAGAAAAACTTTATGACTGCTGAGTATGTAATGAATTTAAGTTGTGAACTGTTGGGAAGGGTGAAGAGAATGATCAGTATTAGACAGAATCAGCTGCTCCTTCAAGATAGAGGAATGTGGCTTCAATGTTTTCACATTTTTTTCATTCTCATGTCTCAGAGTTTATAGGGCCCCTTAAGTGACTTTGTAGAAAGAAAAGTGGTTATGTACTAAGTAATATATATATATAAGTATATATATATATAGTATATATATGTATGTAAGTTATATATATATATATATATATATATATATGAAGGTTCTTTTCTAAAAAAAGCTTTTGTAAACAGAAGTATATTTCCAAACACTTCTGTTATACACCTATATACACCTATAAGGGTCCAGAAGGCCCCTTTAGAAAATGTATGAAGTCTGTAAGACAGAACTTTAGCTTCCAGCCAGTACCCTCTTTGAGGAGTTTGAAGGACAGTGGTTCATTACAGATGACATCATCCTTATACTAAAAAATAAATAATAAATAATTGTTGTTTATAACAAAGATTAAGATGGTAATTTATTTCTATTCTTTAGAATGAAAGACATTCCTTAGACAGAAATAGTCCAAGTATATGCTCCGTATATATTTTGAAGTATACATTTGAAATATATACTTCAAAGAATACGTTTCCATTGTTTTCCACTCTTTACACTTTAGCTTAACTCAAAGGCAGTTTTCTTCTCCCTGGAGATGTGCAATTGTCTTTTGCTGAATGGTCATTTTATGATGTGGAACTGAGAAAAATGGCATCTGGTTAAATGCCATTCTGATAGATGTTTATCTGCATAATTTTATTGTATTTTGGAGTAAATATCCTTTCAATATAGTGATTCCAGGTGAATTAAAACAGAAACAGAACAAAACAGAATCATGCTGATGAACTGACATGAAGCATTTAATGGGTTCTCAAAATAACTTTAAATGAAGGCCACTTTAAGTCTATTTCATATTAATTTTAAATTATAAAGCTCAGATATCAGTAGTGATATTTGCACAAGAAGCAAAATCATTCTCCAGTTTATAGAAGAATTTATAAAACACAAGTTTTGATTTCTTGAATTTCTGAGATTGACTGTAAAAGAAAAGATAATTGTGCATGGGAGTTATTTGAGGCTTGGGAGTCAAACTGGGAGCCAAATACTCTGTACAGATGCTGAGAAATCACAAAGGATCATCTGGACAGAAGAGAATTTCTCCTCTTTATTGATTCCTAGCTTTTATTTTTATTCCATTCCTCTTCTTTTTAGCTATATCTATTTTCTTTGACATATCATACTATCAGACCGTTTTTTGTCTGAGTGTTGTTGCTAATTTTGTTTCTTGCTTTCTGCACATATCTGTGATAGCCATTGTGCTCCATGATTAACAGATGCTGCTACATATGAGGCATTGTCTAGTTTACAGCTTGTGTTTGCTAACTAGATTAAGATCTGTAATTTGATTTTTAGATAGGGATTATATTTTAAAACATCATTGCAAAAAAATGGTCACTGCTTTCTTTTTTAAATCATTATCTCCACAGATTTTTTAAATGCATTTAAAACAAATAAGTAGTAGAAGATCTAATAAGAGCAATAATATTAAGTTCCATTAAATTATATCACAATAGCTGTGGATTCATTTATGATTCCTCATTAAAGAAACATTTTGGGGTGGAACCAAATCCATTCATCCATGTAGCCAGCTTTTCATATGACTATGCAAATTCTGTTTTCTTTTTTTTCTTTAGTATCATTCTCCCTATGTCTTGCTCCCTGTTATAAAGCTTAAAAGGCTGGTAACTGGAAAAGCTGCAGGTCCTTATGCCCCAAGACTCACAAGAACACTTTACTAAATGAGTATTAAGGATTATTTGTGTGTGTGCATGTGTGTGTATTTTCCAGATGAGATTTTCCTTTTTTCATTTAAAATTTGTCATCATAAAATCACATAAAAATTTATGATCATAGGTTTCTCTAACCTTCTCAAAACAGGGTCAACATCAAAGTCAAATCACGTTTCACAGAGCCATGTCCAGTTGAATTGCAAATGTCTCCAAAGATGGTTTCTGTGAAAGCTGCACCAGTGCTTTATTGCCTTTTCAATACATATATATATATATATATATATAAAATAAGAATTGGAATTTCACCTGCTGCATCTAATACCTATTTCCTCTCACCCTTTTGCTGTACACATCTGAGACGGCTGTCTCTCCATCTACCCTATAACCCCCATTAAGTAGGTGAAGATCTCCTGCATGCCATCTCTTCTCCAAAGTGAACAAATCCAATGTCCTCAGCCTCTCCTTGCTGCCGCTCCCTGGCTGTCCTGGTGGCCTTTCCCCATTTGCAAGTATCTTTCTCCTTCTGCTGGTTATTAGAGTGGGAATAATCATATGTGAACTCACATGTGCTGGATAGAAGGCAATAGTCATTCTCCACTACCTGTTGGCTGCGCTCTTGCTAATGCAGCCCAGTATGCAGTTAGCCTTCATTGCCGCAAGGGCCCACTGGTGACTCGTTCAAGTTGCTGGTCGGGACCCCAGCGGCTTTTTCTGTTAAGCTCCCTTACAGTTACATTTTCCCAACCTTTACTGATGCTTTTCACTGTTTTGTTTGTTTTGTTTTGTTTTGTTTTGTTTTGTTCTTCTGTTTGAAGTGCCATAAGGTTGTCCTTGCTGACCTTCATGAAGGGCTTGTCAGCCTTTGGAGTGTCAAGTTCCTTTTGAATGGCAACCATACCTGTCACCATATTGACTACTTGTCTCAACAGGGTTTCGTGAGTGTGTATGATGCACTCTGGCACTCTGTTCCATCGCTCAGGTCATTGATGAAGGCATGAAATTATACCAGTATTGACCTTTGAGGAATGCTGTTCATAATCACCTAATCTTCCAAGTGTTGATATGACTCATTGGTGTTACACACTTTTAGTCAAAAACCATCTAGAACATACAAACTGAACTATACTTCTAATATAGTAGTTCCTGAATTATCTAATTCTCTTCCTGCTGTTCTTGTGGTTGGAGGTGGGACAGAATAAATCCGGGCAGCAAGATCACCTATTGCCCTGAAGATCTGAATGGGGTATTCAGATTAAATGTATTGGTACTCAATTAATTTAACTTGGCAACAAGCCATATTTTACTTTACTAATGGATGAACAAAGGCAGGAAGACTTTGCTTTTTAATTAGGTTATTTAAAAGTAAGGATAATCACAACATTATTATTATTATTAAACTAATAATTGTTCTTAAAAACAAATAAAACCCACCCTCCAACCAACCAAACAAAAAAAAAATCTAAGCATCTTACAAGCTCCAGTGACTAGAAAAATAATACTTAGGGATTGCTTGATTCTTAGCTGCAGATTATTTTAAGTGAAAGAAACAAAATAGATGGCATTAAGAAATGAAGACTTTTCCTATAAGTGGGATAACATATTTGATCTGGACTTCTTTCTAAAAGTTCTTAAAGAAATTTTCACTGGAACTATTTTAAGGCTAACTGCTCATGTTTTAACCAGGAGTTTCAACTTGTAGATGAAAAAACAATTCTTCATGAAAATATTTCAAAATAAATCTTCATAATAAAACTTCAAATTTTGACAGACACTTTATATAAAGAACAAAAAGTAGATGAAGTTCTTGTGTGCCTCTAATAATAAAATTAAGTAGTCTTTAAATCAAATCTAGAGTATGTAGCATCTAGTGTACTGACCCTGAAGTGATATGCCATCATTAAAACAATTTGAAAGCCAGCTGAGTCCCATACCTTACTAAAAATAAAAGCATGAAGCTTGGAAAAAATTCAGTACTGCCTTGATACAGTGCAAGACATTCAATTTTACACTAATAGCAAATAACATGATTTGTGTTATCATTAAAATATTTTTGTTAGCATGTAGGATAATAAAACATTTAGAGATACTATTGTGTCAGATCCTCAGATGCTATTAATAGGCTTCAGTGGAAATTGTGCTTCATACCAAAGATCCTGGTCTATCTGAAATATAAAATAGTATCAAGTTTAAATTGGGAAAAAGAAGAATTAGAAGCAATTGAAGTTATTGAAATAATTTAACCTGAAGAGCGTATATGGAAACCAAGTTTTTCTAGGTTGTATAACACTCTGGCCTTCAACAATTGCATATTTCACCCCAGCATTAAGTGCAAATGTATGTGACATATTCAGTAATTTTGTATACTTTTCTGCATAGGTTTGTTTCTCTGCCAATGAACTTGTGAAGATATTTTTTAAAAATAGTTCTTCATCCATTTCTAAGGAGCACTTCAAGCAAATCAGTCCAGCTATCATTCAGCAACTATTAAGTTGTTCATGTCAGCTTTCTGAATCCAAACAGTCAAAGCTTCCACCAACAACTTTGGAAAGTGAGTTACATTGTTATTATCAGTATATATTGTGTTGTTTGAACTCAGGTGAAGGGGTGCAGGGGCTTAGCTTTTGGAGACATTTCAGTCATAATTAACCTTAAACCAAAACAGGATGAGAACTATGTTCTCTGTAATTTCTCACTCTTATTTCATAGCATACGTGTCAGATATTGAGAAGTGAAGGAATCTATATTGAGAAGTGAAGGAATCTACACTATATTGAGAAGTGAAGGAATCCAAAGGTTTCAATTTTATATTAGACAGAATTCTTTTTTAATGTGTAATGGGTTTGGTGGTGATTTTTTTTTCCATTTTTTTTTTTTTCCCCATTTCATAGAGGACTGCAGATGAGCCACAGGTTGCCCTCATCCGTGGGTTGCTGGGCAGTGGCTTTGCACAATTTCCACCAAGTTTATACTGGAATCATTACACTAATTTTATATATAGCTTCAATACAACGTTAGCTGACATTTTATACAGTGATGTGGCAAATGCTTAATATAGATAAGTTCTGTGTGAACAAAGCTGATTTTTCATATTGTGATATTTTACAGCAGAGAAACTCTGGGGATACTACTGTGAAAAGAAAAACTACCAGAAAGCCAATTATATGGGCAGCAGAAGTTGTGTGATAGAACTAGAAAAAGAACTGAGTTAGTGTATAATCAAAGAGATTGTTTCCAGTTGCAGTCATAGCCCTCACATGCCACTGCTTCAAAGGATATGGAATCATGACACCAGTTTTGCTGATACAGCTTCTCTTCTATTCCCTAGTCTAAATCTGATCTGAGATTTGACCTATGGTGGTTTTTTGTTTGTTTTTGTTTGTTTGTTTGTTTGTTTTTATGGGTTACAGTTTGGAAGTGGTTAGAAACATAGGTATGCTGGTGCAACGGCAAGGAACATTAATTTCATCAAAGGGGATTTAGGAGCCAGTGATGAGCAACTGGGAATGAGTATCTAACAATAATCACCTGCACTGAGAGCATCTCTTTTGATGCTCCTAGAAAAATTTTGTGGGCTACAAATCAGTGCCTTTATTACCTTTACCCTAATAACTACATTGCTAACTCTAGATGACTAGATCCATTAGGAACTAGTAAACTTTCCTCATATCCTAGCTGGCCAATGATCCTTATGGAACATCCGTGTCAAACACTAAATTATATCTATTCTTTAAGCTAGACACCTTAGTTAGCTTATGGGAATGAGCTGAGTTATCATTCCATGGCATACAAATTAATTGAATTTATGAACATGAATTAAAATAGATTAGATAAGGGCATGGAAGACATTAATGTATATCCCAAGAACAGTTACAGGAGTAAGAAACATGCAAAATAGTAAGAAAGATGCAAAATCATTAGATCTCCCCAGAAGGTGACAGTCTTTCTTTCTTGTTATATCTGTTCTCATTACCTGAACACCTTGCAATCTTAACTGTTTTATACGCCCATTTTTCAGATGGGGAATCAAGGGACAAAGTAAAGAACTTATCCAGGTCATATACAAGGTTAATAGCAGATTCACAGAGTGAGAGTCTCCCAACTCTAAGACTATCAGCCTAATCATCAATATTTTAGTAATCTCATAAAGGTGAGAGATCTGTGTAAATGAGAAAAACTGAACTATTCAAACACATAGTGGAAGGAGTAAGAGCTCTTTCTACAGCCCTTTTCCCCATGCTGCTTGGTTAAGGAAGGTTTCCATGACCACAGAGATTTTCTGGTTTGAGACAAACAAAGGGCTTCATGTTTGACCTACATGTGACCTAATGACCTGAGCACAGTCTCATTAATTTTATTCCCAGTTCTATTTTACTGACAGGTTATGCTGTTTTGGATAAGTCACCAAGGCCTGACCTTTCATGAGTATCTACTATAACCTTGTATTTGGATGTGCAGTCTGTGAAATTTACTGTCTGATTTTATGAGGTGATGAGCACTTGCAGTGCTATTAAAGTGTGAAACATTAAGTGACGCTTTGGAATATTTTGGCATTAGTTCCTTATGCCTGTTTTTCATCAGTTTTACCTCCATCATAAGACTCCCATACAGATTAATCAGGATTCATATTGTGCAAAAGGCTGGAAATGTGAGCAGCATATAACTTTCAAGAATTATAAGAGAAACCTTTCAAAAATCCCAGTAATATGGGAAAAATAGGTTGCTGGTCCTGATGTGATAACTAAAGGAATGTATGCTCACAACATACTAGTAAACAACATTCTGACCACAGTTTTTATGCTTAGATCTTAAACAAAATGCCTACATTCATTTGAGGTTTTAGGCCTCAGTCTGTTTACTGAATATAATTTGGTTAGTAATGTGGTGTTGACTGTAAAAATACACAGGTGATGACATGAGATAAGCACAAATCTGTTGAGACGGAACAAATGCAGAGCAGCATTCACTGTGCTGCTTTAAGTGTCTCTAATCTGCACAGTCACAGTCTACTTACCTCTTAAGGCCTGAAATTTGAAGATATTAGAATGTATTACCTGTAAAGTCTGAAAAAAGTTTTTTTTTTTTAGGCTTCCAACTCTGTCATCAGAGTCACACAAGACTAACAAAATGGATGTAGCACAGTGATTTACTTCTCTGTGTGCTTGTAGACAGAGGTGGCAGAACTTAGTCTCAAAAGCAAAAACAAATACAAAACAAAGACTCGAAGACAAACACAAATACAGATACTGAATTGTTAATGGTGCCCTTGGTTTATTTTGTTTCTTTTTTTTTTTTTTTCCCTACAGAATATGGTTACAGCACTGTTGCAGTTTTACTTATTACTATTGGATCTATGTTTGGTACAACCCTCATTTTATTTAACTCCTGTCAAGAAATCTATACACTCATTTTACAGCTATTTGTTGGTTTGGCTGTTGGGACTCTTTCTGGAGATGCATTGCTACACCTTATTCCTCAGGTAGGTAATACACACTTTTATGTTTCTAAGATCTTCACACAAGCACTTACACACACACACAGTCACATGCACACACATTCACACACAGAGGAAAGTTTCATTTAAACCTGACTAATGCTAATCTGATTAAAAATAAAGCTTTCCATGAAATTTGTGAATCAACTATCAACATTCAAATTACATCTATGATTTGTAGTTCAGAGAGAAATTCTGAGTAGTAAGAAGCAGAATTCAATAAATGATTAATACAGAGAAAATAAGGTATCTATTTTCACACACAAAAACCAACCAACCAATCAAACAAACAAAAACAAAACAAAACAAAACAAAAAAACAAACAACAAAAAAAACAACAACAAAAAACACCTTTTCAGATAACCCACAAGTTGTGTGCAAGTCAGGTTCTCCAGACATGTATGAAATGCTTTCCTGAGGGAGATTCTTTAACACAGTTTGGGAGACGTTATTCAAGTGTTCTACAAGGCATCAACAGTTCCCTCTGCAAATACTTCCAGAGATCCAGGGGCTCTCCACCAAGTTAATACTGCTGCCTTAAACTGTAATAACATGAATGGTACATTTTTTTCCTAAATTCATAGAACAAATTCTAAGAATAGGATAGCATGAAAAACAGAACCATATTTTCCACTGTGTATTCATTTATTTTTGATTGAGTCTCCTCTGATATGACACTACTGTTACAAGGAGACTTTCACTGGTCATGTAGGGAGATTTTCACACCATCACCCTTCACTTGAGATTCTGGTCAAAATGTTCTTTGAACTCTATACATGATCTCTGGAAGACGGACTGAGAGAGTGGTTTGAGGAAGACAATTCTCAGTGAACATCGGACAAATAACTTCCTTTAATGAACACCTTTATTTTAGTTTGAAATCAGTCTTCACCATTTTTAAGTGATATATCCAGTAGCTTTTAAAGTGCCTCTTTGCAGAAAGGATGTAAAGAAAGGCTACTACACCCTTCTGCTAGGGAAAAAAATGGAAGCATGTTCACCAGGAGAAAGCCTTATTGATTATTTTCAGAATGAAGTTTAAATCTGAAGATGAAGCAAGTAACTTTTTAGACTGTAAAGATCAATATACTACAAAATATATACTCAGAAAAGTATAAAAGACAATTTCTTAAAACTGTTTCTGAAAATAATACAGCTTTCAACACTGAAAGATGATGAAGTGTAGTAGAAACTCATGATAATTCATTTAATCCATCTACTATTCAGCTGATTAGCTCAAAACACAATTTAAAGAGGTGGCAAATTTGGGGAAGAAATTGAATTATCACATAATCCATTATTCTAGGAAAAGCATTTCGATTTTAAATGTTTTACTTTATCTCTTTTTTTAGACTCTTGGTTTGCATAAACATGAAGTACAAGAGGTAGAACATTTCTATGAGGGGAAAGAATACATATGGAAACTTTTGGGAATAATTGGAGGAATTCATGGATTTTTTCTGATAGAAAAGTGTTTCTTTCTTTTGGTAACACCACGTGACCAGGTACAGTTTTGTACATTTTATCCTTTTACAAATCATTTCCATTTAGAGATTTTACAGTTTGCAAAGTGTTAAGATGAGTGTGGAAAGCAGTTATCACTTGTATGAGTGAAATGAAGCTTTCTAAACTATTCCTACCGGACTGACCTTCAATTTCTATTTTGCTTTGCTCCATAGATTTTTTATGCTCCATGAATGTGTTCCATATATTTGTAACTCAAAAAAGAAACTGTTAATTTAATGTGTTCTGTAAGCATACTTTATGGCTAGCAGTGGAACAGGGGAAGAGTCTATGTCCCTATGAAATAGTAATGATAATCATTTACTCTAGTCTGGTTTGAAGAGGAGAAAGACATAGATGTAAGCATGAGATGCTTTAAAGAATGATATCTTAAATTTTCCAAATGGTTTTTGCCTCCTATCCTAATGTTTTTGAAAATCCAGTATAAATGTTGTGGTCGGTAGAACCCAATCTTATATTAATAATACCTCCCTGCTCAGACCCATGCTTATGTAATTCTCTTATTTTATTTAAGTGTGCCTGATGTCTGAAAATATAACTATGCACAAGGATATAATGTAACACAGTGCGATGGCTCATTAAGTTTCTCAGCATGGGAGACTATGTTAATGTCTTAAGAAGGCTAAGCCTTTGCTTGTTTTGTTTTTCAGAGAGTGTTTAATGACTGGCCCGATTTATATATTTAATACTGAGTCCCTGGTCTCACTATCTTCGAGTTATCCATAAGAATATTATACAAAATGAATAGAATGAGAATGTTTTGGTAATAGTGATATTCAGTTTGGTAAAAAATTAGTTACTTATGTTGCATACATGGAGAAAATTATGTACCATCATCCCAATTTTTTTAAACATGTATAAATATATTTAAAATGTGTAAACATCTGACCAATTTTAATCTTCAGCTTTAAAATGAAATAAATTTCAATAAACCATTATGGTCATTTATGATTTATTTGATTTAATTTTCATTATTTTTTAAAACCAAATAAACCTTAGGAAATGCAGATGCCAACTAACATTTTTTTTTAATAGTTGTTTTGAAAAAAGATAATTCTTATAAATGCCAAATTTTCACAAAAGTCTGAGAAAGACTGCACCTGTGTTCATGGGGTTTCAGAACTAATTGCAAAGCATCTTCATTCAGCAGGGCCTTTCTTTAGTTAATGGGCACTGGGAACACTCCCATGATCTTCCAGTGGAATCTGAATTAAATGAACATTCAGGCAGAGGCAAATCTACTTCAACCATACAGTTGGTAGGTTACCAATGTGAAATACTTCCCTATTTTTATATCCTTCTTTCTCTGTTCCTCAAAAAAATGAACCAAATAAATATAATAATCAATATTATTTTTCAGTCTTTATTGATTTGTCTTTTATTATATGACATGATTGTCAGGAATCTATAGATTTTGAAGCTTACACTAAGCTTTTACAGAGAATTTTCAAACATAATTTTTTGCAATGACTTCTCGTCTTTCAGATTAATATAACAATACACTTCCCGTACTACCTTTTGTTGAGAATTTGTACCAAATTCTTGAAGATTTCACTCCTCTCTTCTTTTCAAAAATATGCTATACATAAGGGCAGACTATCCCATAGGAAAAGCTTCAGGATTTTCTGCAGTGAGAGCTAAGTTTATAATTACTGAACAGAGGAAATCCTGGAATGTTCTTGAATATATTTTCCACAAATTTGAAGAGTAATACAAACAACCTGAGTATCTGGGAAGAGTGCTTGCCTATAAGAAATTACGTAATTTCCTCTCCATCTGTCAAGAGTGTATAGACAATTGTATCTTTGCAAAGTGAAGTGACTCATACCTTTTAACCTGTTTTCTCTTTTTTCAACCAACTTCTTCACCTTATATATAATACTTAGATGCATAAGTTTCTGCTTATTTAAGTCAAAGGTCATCCATAGTGTGAACTCCATTTTAACAAAGCACTTGTGATGGGTAAGAGTCTCAGATCTCTGAAGCATGGTTGGGAAATTGTCAAGTGAATGCAGAGCAAACAGCCTAGAGAAGAATGTTTACTAATTTGTGAGTCCTGTCATAGCTTCCTGTTTATGGTAATGAACAATCTAGTCATTCCTTTCAGCTGCAAGATCACCCTAAAGTTATGTATATCACATGAACTAGCCTGACTTAGCTAGTTTGTGCAAGAGCAGCCAATTTTTCAGAACCATGTGAGTAACAGTAAGAAAAACACTGATCGACTAAGAAAAGCTTATAAATCCTTCAGGTCAGTGATTAGTCTTGCAGTTTTGACTCAGAGTTCAAAGAAGTGGCATGTGAATAAATATTATAGGAGAAGTGGAACAATTACTGGAATTCATATGACTGGCCCCAATCATGGGAATTAAAGACTTTTATTTTTCCTTTAAAATCTAGAATTTAAAAAACAAATCCTTTCCTTTCCCTCCTCATGCCTCTACAGCACAAATCCCACTTCTCAACCAAGCTCATACCAGCCAAGAAACATGTCCTGTTTTGCAGCCAGTACACATCTCAGCTATAGTTTTTGGAGTACTGCTTTCTGACCCTAACAAAGCACTCTTCTGTGCTGTTGTTGACTTTTCACTGGCTGCCATAGTAGCTTTAATAAGCTTTTTTTTTTTTTTTTTTTTTTGGGGGGGGGGGGGGGGGGACCCCGGAAAGAGAGAAGAATTAGAAATTCCTTTTTTATATGATTTTTTTCTATTTTCAGACAAATAATTTTTGGGTTATCTCACCCTTAAACTAATCTCTAATAATTTCTCTAGTCAGAAAGAAAAGCCCCAGGAAGCTAAAGGGTCAGAGAGAGAGATTCCTCACCTTCTTACTTCTCTTCCGACAGTTGCAGTCTCTGTCTGTTAATTTAACATTAGGGCTGATGCATCAGATTAACTGTCTGGGGTAAGAACAAAAATACTGGCTCTTTCCTCATGTGAAATTAGGCTAATTTTCATTCCTCACAGTGGACTGTACTCATGAGCTATTATGCCTGGCCAGGGATGCCTGATGCCAAGACAAAGCCAAATTGAAAGGCCAGGAGGCAGGGCACTGGAGGTTGCGCCACCCTGAAAGAAAAAACAAACAAGCAAAAAACTTTTAAATATATACATATATTCCTATTTTCTGAAAGTGTTTCAAGAGTTCTGTTTGACAGAACAGTTTTCAGTCTGAATGTAAACAAAACACATCCTGATGGACTACAGTTTAATAATTACATATGCTGGATTTTCTGCTTTTAAAATAAAAAGCCTTAGAAACAACAGGAAGAGGAGGGAAGGAGAACTCAGGTACAGTGCTTGCAGCTATTGTGAAACCTACCTATGATCATCCTTATTAGTCTTGTATTTTCACAGAGCAAATGTGAAGAACATGGAACACCAAGGATATTCTGGTATATACACATTTTCCTTGCAAATCCTATAGACACACTATCCACCAGGAAACTACAATCGTCCTGTTGTGACAAAATTGAAAGATAAAGTTTGAATTATTATGTCCTTTTTAGTTCTGCATCTGGCTTGGATTTTGGTGTATTCAAGGAGAAACATGTTTTTTGGGGGTTACAGCAGTGCTTATGAATGTCTTTCTTCTTACCTCAATTAGACTGTAATTTTTCCTATCAAGGGAGGTTTCTTTTTAATGTTTCTGCAGTATCAATCACACTGCCAGCACTCAATAAATAATCCTAACGATATCTACGCAAAAAGCAGCAGCTATCTTTACATCAACATGCATGAATTTATTTGATATTTTCATATATTTGTAGCAGCAGCTGGAAGAGCCCCTTAACACTGATCATCTTTTCCTTTTTATTAGAGAGGCCCAGAAGATTCTGAGTCTACTGAAGTTCCTCCAGACAATAAGGTGATCAGCACAAAAAGTTAGTATCAATAAAAAGGCCAGGCAAGCAATAAGAGAAATCTGAAGACCTAAGATGGAATTGAAAGTGTGAAGTTGGCTTAGCTCAGTGTTTGCTATGTGCTACATCACCACATCTGATGCTGCTTGGCTACATAATTAAATCTTTGCTTAAAGGCCTTTACAGCTGCCAACTCTGTAATTGTGAAGTTCATTAATCTTATAATGTCCATGCTTTATTGTTTGTTTACTCACTGTTCCAAACTATTTTTTCTAAATCCTTTGCTTAAAAAGAAACATTAAAAATTTGCAAATTAAAATGCATTAAAAATGCAAACTTTGATGGGGCCTTTACTTTTAAAGGTAGTGTAATTATTTTGTTTTGTTTTTCTTTTCTTTCTTTTTTTTCTCCTTTTTTTTCCCTTTTTTCTTTTTTTTTTCTTTTTTTTTTTCTGCTCATTATACTAATATAATTCTGTTTCCTTCTTCTCTTACATGGTAAAGCAATAGCCCCTTTAAACTAGAAGCAATTTATTACACATATAGAATTCTGCACTCAGGATGGCTCTCTGGCTCTGGTTTAGGATAACCTGTGTTCTTCAGAGTGTCAAAGTAATTCTTATATTCTCTGTTTTGGTGATATTGATAAGTATTTGCTTTAAACTCTTATTCAAAACTTTAAAAGCATTGGTGGGAGTCCCGCACCTATTAGCTTTATTAAAATTATGGAATGAGTATCAATCCTCTTATTTAAGCAAAGAAAATAAAGTTAGGATTGTTTAAGAAGAGTCTTTGTAGAAATAGTTATAGTAGTAATTTGATAGTTAATAGAGTTGCAGCAACATAATTCAGCAAGATAATTGCTAGTAGCAAAGTTGCTTTAAAATAGGCTGAAAGTAAATGAAGAAAAGCATTCAGATTTGTTTATATATGAATCTTCTTAACTTTCAGTCAAGTAAGTTCACGATGCTTACATTTGCAATTGCTCCATCATGTTAACCTGACCCCTCTGTTATATTATAGACAACACACTGGAAAGAGTTCCAGTAATTATACTATGTCTTTTTCAACAATCACCTACTTGAGTAAAAGAGACTAATAATATCTCAGGCCAGACCCTGATTTCGTCTTCACCAGTGCTTCTTACGAGCCACAAACTTAATGTAGTGCAGCAATCTATTACTTCTCTGTAACTCATGTTCTGCACTATTGATTATAAACTGCATGTAGTGTTTAGAAAGAACTGTGCAAACTGGGGACATCCATGCCTGGCTCTGTAAGCTGGCAGGAAAATCTAACAAGCCTGCCAATTTTTCTGAACCCGCAGAGCTCCCAGGCAACTGGGATTTTCTAAATACAGTTGTTAGGCTTTTATGTGCAGTGTGTTGTTTTTTCTTTTTTCTTTTTATTTTATTTTTATTATTATTATTTTATAACATTCTGAAAGCTTCAGTTCTAGCCAGTTTGTGTTAGAAAAACATCTCCCCCATCACCATAAAATGGTGATCTCTGGAAAAACATCACTGAAGTAAAACCTTGTAATAACAATACTGAGGTTCTGCATACCTCAGACTGTCATATTATGTCTGTGTGGGCCCAGGAAAAAAACATGATCCTTAAGGTCCAAATTGTGACCCTGATTTTTCAGTCATAAAAGCAACCCTCTGCAAAGTGTGCTGTCTATTCTGCATAGAGGTAAGGTGGATGAATTTCCTGGGAGGCATTAGAAAGCCCTCCTTTTAGGATTGTGGATAAAATAGCGGAGCCTATGAAATATGTTGCAAACCCTAGACATTGAGCTTAAATATTGAGCTTCATTGCTACTTGAAGAGATAAAATCCCTCCTCATGAATCCGCTCAGCTGTCTGGATTACAGGCTAAACAGAGAGACTGTCCAATTCCCTAGCTTGATTTCAGTGCTTGTATCACCAGTAGCGCCGTTCCTCTCAAGAAGTCTGGTTTCATGTCATGAGCGTCAAATGTAGTGTTCCACACTAAGCTCACAGAACAGTATGGAAAGGAAAAACAGCCATCTGCGTCCAAGAGTGATGCTGTAGACAGGAATACTATGAGCATAACTGTTATTAATTGATTGGAACAAAAGTTAGAAATGAGCATGCTGTGACACTGAGCTAATAGTGACACTCTGGGGCTTATTGCCTTTCATCTCTATTTTTCCACTTAATACAATCTCATAAAAAACAGACCCTGAAAATATAACCCATTATTAAAATGTTTTACAGTATCAAAATTATCAGCTGCATGAGAATTCATCTTCATTGCAGCTGTGAAATTCTGAGAGTGATGGTGGAAAACCTCCCAATTTTAAGGAAAAAAAAAATAATCTAGGTTGCAGGAAAACTTGTGTGAATTTCAGCAACCAAAAAGAGAGTATGGAAACCCTTAGAGTTGACCCCCCCAAAAATAAATCTTCCTGGTATTTTAGTCTCTGAATTATTCTACAATCTCCTTTTTCATTTCAAATGTATTGAAGTATAATTTCAAGGACAGAACAGACAGGCACTATTGTCTTCTAACTGTTGTGACTTTTCATGACGTTATATGTGAATTCACAGATAAATAAATAAATTTTAACCTAGAAAAAATTACAATACTTTTTTATGTTTAAACTTCTGAGCTTTTTTGGTTGTTTGATTCTTTTTCCTTTTTCCTAGGTAAGAAAATTAGCTTGTTAGCAATAATGGTTCTCGTAGGTGACAGTCTTCACAATTTTGCTGATGGCTTGGTAATCGGAGCAGCTTTCTCATCCTCAATAGAAACAGGTGTGACAACGACTATTGCTATTTTATGCCATGAAATTCCTCATGAAATGGGTAAGAAATATATATGTGTATTTTTCCTATTTCCTGATTGGCTTAGTAGTTACAACTTTTTCACAGAATTCTTTCCTGTATGACATCAGTAGAAATTGCTTATAGTATCATGAACTTTAATGGGTGAGGTGGAATATATCAGATGGGTATATGAAGAGGAAATGTACTTCTCTTTCCCCTTCACAAAAAGAAGAGGAGACTTCTGCCAAAATTATTGGCTACCATCTCATTTCACCTTCTTCAGATGTAAATGGTGTCAGACCAGAGTGGCCCTTTATTCTCATGTGTATAGAAACAAACAAAAAAAAAATAGTAAGCTGTGAGAAAGAGCCATGTGTGCAAAAATGGCCATTCCTGACACAATGGGCTATCCAAGTTTTAATATGCAGCAGAGCTATTTAACAATGCAACCTTTGTGCTACCCTCATTCCTGCTACTAATCAAGAATAACAAGATAATAAAAGAAGATGTATAACCTATTTTACTAGCAGACAGTACAGCAAGATAATTCTATTGAAAAAATTCCCCAATTATTGCCTTATCGTAAATCTTTCAGTGTGGCTGAAGTTGTTCCTGACATTGTGCTGATGAACATACATATAATGACAAGACTGAGTTGAGAACTTTAGGTTCTCCTTCTTTCCTTCCTTCCTTCCTTCCTTCCTTCCTTCCTTCCTTCCTTCCTTCCTTCCTTCCTTCCTTCCTTTCTTCCTTCCTTCCTTCCTTCTTTCCTTCCTTCC